>SJYV01045717.1:404212-563225 GCA_006410875.1 Neotragus pygmaeus | reverse complement strand
CAAAGGGCAGACAGGACTTGGGACGGGGACCACCATCCTGGGGCCTGATCTTAAGGCCAAGTTTTCCTTCCTTTCACCAAGACATTTGGAGGAAAAAACAAGCAGCCAGAAACCTTTTCGTTTAGCAGAGGCTGGCTTATGTCACAGAATGTGACTTCTGCCCCCAAGGTCACCTCAGTCGACCCAGGACACATCCCCGTCCCTGGGGGCGCTCCAGCTAGGAGCTCCTACTGGGAGGCTGGTTATGGAGTAAGCAGCCTCTGCAGAGGCCACATCCTCTGGGTCACAGAGCTGGGGCCAGGGGTCTCGAACTCGCCCCTGAAGAGCCACCGGCTGAAGTCTCAGCCGCCTGCCCCGTCCTGCTGCACCCTCCTGCCCTGTGGATGGACGAGCGGTTCACAGCCGCCAACTGGTCTCCAGCCACTGTCTTCCGTCCCAGAGCCTGCTCTTCCCCGAGCTTCCCCTGCCCTGTGGATGGATCTTCCCCTCTCCCCTGACACCAGGGCAGGTTGCATGGTGGACCTGGGGACAGTGCGGGAGCGGGCGGCTGAGAGACAGATTTGGAGGATGCTCTGGTACAGGGGAGGAGGGGAGAGGCTTGGGTTTCATGTAGACGCTCCGGTCAGAGTCACTGTGTATGTGCGTGGCGGGCGGGGGGAGTATCTTCCCACACGGCTCAGCAGGTCCCCCAGAATCAAGCAGCCAGCAGTCAGCCCTGCAGCTTCTGACCCACTGCTGCTCAGGGGACTGGCCCTGAGATAGGACTGTTGTATCCCCGCCCTGGCATCGCAAGTGCACAGACAAGGAGGAGGTT
Organism: Neotragus pygmaeus; assembly: GCA_006410875.1. Taxonomy (NCBI): domain Eukaryota; kingdom Metazoa; phylum Chordata; class Mammalia; order Artiodactyla; family Bovidae; genus Neotragus; species Neotragus pygmaeus. The sequence goes on along the minus strand of SJYV01045717.1, from coordinate 562,411 downwards.
GGGCTGTGCGGGTGGGAGGGGAGTTGAGGGCTGAGATGGCCCGCCTGGAGGAGATGCCTGCCTGGGGCTACAGCCCCTCAGCCCCCTGGGCCAACTGTGGTCGTCACCTGCCCCATGGCTTAGGGCTGACATCCCAGGGGGGAGAGGAGCTCGCTGCCTGTGGGAGGAGGTGAGGCTGGAGAATGCTTTCCTGGGAGTGGGTGGGACCTCCAGCATCCTTTCCCTCATGGATTTTTCCACCACCTGGGGTGGGGGGTGGGGGGGGGCTATTGTAAAATTAGTGCCTCACAGGGGACTGGGAAACACGTGGCTGCAGACCCACGAGACCGTTAAAACGACCGGATCGGGACACGCAGGGCCTCGTCCCTGTTGTGCTCCCTCTGCCCTGCTCCTCACTTTTCTTTCCAATAGGCTTTTCTGTTCTGTCTCGCGTTGCCTTCCCTGGAGTCCTTCCCTCCCCTTTCCTGGGTGACTCCCCCATTTTGGTCTCTCCACCTCTGCTTGCCGCTCCTTTCTGGCTCGGTTATCCCGACTGGCTGTCTCTTTCTCTCTGATTCTAACAGATTTTCCTCCCTCCCACCCTTTCACCTCTAATCGCTCCCTCAGCCCCGCTCAGAAGACCTGGTGTCTGAGCCCTCAGCAGAGCAACAGGCTAGAAATAGGTGCTGCTGCTGGGCTGGGTGATGGGGGTGGGCCAGCTGCCCTGTGGGGTCAGGGGGTTCTGCTGGCAGATGAGCGAGAGGTGGCAGAGCTGGGCAGACAGATTCTTCACCCTGAGCCACCTGGGAAGCCCACCCAGATGTACCAGCGTGCTTATCCACGGGCACGGCCTGAGTGTGGCTGTGCTCCTAGGCCGAGTGGTCTGGCTCGATCAGGAAGCCAGGTCCTGGGGGCTTCCCCCGCTGGAGCCTGCGCTCAGCCTCCTGAGCCCGTGCACACGCGCGTGCCAGGCCCCGTCCCCCGCGGAGCACTGTGCCGGGTCAGTGCCTGCGTGCCGAGGCCCCACCAGGAAGCTTCCCTTCAACGCGCTCTCCCCAGCACTGCCCCCAGTGTTCCATTCCTGGTTTCTCGGGAGGTGCTTGCTGGGCCTCCGTTGCTCTGGCCTGGTTCTCTTTTTGCTGCATCTGCCTGGTCCTCCCATGTCACCTCTGCGTTGCCCTGAGGCGGCCGGACTCGGACCATCAGGAAGAAGGCAGGTGTCTCCCCCTCAGCTCCGCCCTCAGCCCTCCCTGGCCCCTCTCCCGACACCGGTGGTGACTCTCCGGCTGCTCTGCTGCCCAAGGCTCCGTTGTTGGCTCTGGAAGTCCTTCGGCTGAGCAAAGGCCTTGTCGTCCTCGGCCCCGGGGACGGTTAGAAGTGTCTGGCCGGATCCAGGACAGGGAGGGTCAGCACAGACTTGCCGACTGCTGCAAGAACGTCTCCAGCCCGTCGGCATGGCCTGGGTCTGATAAGAGAGGAAGCTGACCCAACGCCTCCCTGCCCTCTGCCCCAGCCTCCGCCTCTACCTGCCTCTCTTCTGCATTTTCTTCTTCTATTTATCCAGGGAGGAACTGTCACCATGGTGACAAACACCTTGGCTTTTATAAAGAGTGGGTCGCATGGAAGGAGGTGTTTGGACCCCAGGGAGACATGGAAAGGCTGAGACAAGGGCCTCCGGTCTCCAGCAAGGGCTCTTCAGATCAAGAGTGGGGTTTGAGGGACTTCCCTGGCTGTCCAGTGATTAGGGCTCTGCACTTCCCAATGCAGGGGGCGTGGGTTCGATACCTGGTCAGGGAACTAAGATCCCACATGCTGTGTAGCATGGCCCAAAAGAGTGGGGCTTGAAGTGGGGGCTGTCGGCAGCTGCCCTGAGTCCCTCCCAGGGCTGATCACATCTACTGCCCCTGAGTCCCCCTCTTCTGCTCCCCACCCCCCAGACCCACCATTGACTACCCCAGTTTTATTAGTCAAGGCTCCTAGTTTGGGGGATAAGTTCACGGAGGGATAAGCTGAAACAGGGAGCCAGGGGGAGAGTTGGGGGCAGGACGGGGAATAATCTGCCCCCCAAAGATGGCCCTGCTGGATGTAGCAGACTCAAATCTTGGGGGAAGCCAAGTCACAGAGGTCTCTTCCTGGTGCTCCAGGTAGACAGAGGTGCTTTCTCACCTGCCTTGCCTCTTTGCTGGGATCAGTTGTCTCCAGGCAACCCAGGGAAGGAACCCAGACCCTGGTGGCTGCCCGGAGGCTTTGGGCCCAAGTTGCCTGCTGGTCCAGGTGGGGGTGATGCTGGCTGTCCAGGGGGAAGAGGGATGGCGCCAGTCCTGTGGAGTGACCAGGCAGACATATGACTGAGAAAGAGGACAGAGCTTTGTAGGAATGAAACTCGGATTAGGGCGTCGGTGAGCAAAGTGGGAGTGAGTGCTGAAGGCATCCCCAACGACACCTTGGCAACCTGGTATTTTTTTCCGGGGAAGATGGACTCTGCTTCCTCCACATGCTGACCCCCACACCCCCAGTAGCTGTCTGGACTCTGTGGAGTGACCCATCTCCAACTGAGACCTCTCCCAGTCCTGCTCCTCCGTGTCTCTCTGTCACACCTTCGCCCTCCCCCTCTCCTTTTGCTCAGTCACCTCCCCCATCTCCCCTTAGTCCACATCCAGCTCCTCCCTACCTGGATTTGGTTGACAGTCCAGCGTTTGCTCTGAGGGTCTTAATTGGCTTTCTTCCTGGGTGAGGCCAACATTCTACCAAAAATCCATCTGTTTTTCCCCTGGGCTCCTCCACCCTCTCCCTCCTGCTGCTCTACCCAGGGAGCGGGTACCACTTGGTCCCAGCTCCTAGTGTTTGCCGTCGAGTTAATATTTAGCCCAGGTCAGTTCCCTCTCCTCAGGCTGGAAGCTGGCAGTGCCCTGCCCTGTGGCAGTTGTGAGGGGGTGTAGGAGACAAAGGGTCCCAGGGCTTATCTTTCTGGGTGTGTCCTGTCCCTGAGTCACCCCGCTGGGGCCTAGTCATCCCCTCATCTGGCTCTAGAGATACTCAAGCGTTTCCAGGATTCAGCCCTCATGGGTCCTGGTTACTGCCTAGATCATTGGATCTGGGGTGGCCCAGGAGAGGGGTGTTCCCATTACCCTAATTGCTGGGTTCTCCTGTCCCACTGCTGATGATAGTGTGGAGAGAAGCTAGGATGTGTGGCTTGGAGAGTGTTGGCATGGACTAGGCACTAGGGTGCCATACCTATAGGAGTGAGGACGTGTATAGAGGTGTGCACACGAGATGCCATGTCAACACGAACAGTGTCAGAGGTGTGTAAGGAATGCGTTCACTTGGTAAATAGGTCTTGAGCAGCTGATACTTGAAGTTCACCATGCTGAGTGCTGGAGGAGATCGTTTGAGGTGTAGTGTGTTCCTGGAGACAGTGGTAGTCTGATGGAACAATCGCTCTGTGTGATAGATACCATGGGTGGAGGTGGTGGCTGCATCCGGGGTGTGCACAGAGAGAGATAGGAACACAAGTCCTGGAAAGGACTCAGAATCTTCCTCTGCTTCCTCCGGCACCATATAACTGGGAGACGCCACGTTCCTCTGAATCAGAAGTTTGGGATCCAGAAGCAAGAATCCGTATCTTGCATACATTTGTTAGATCATTTTTAAGTACAGTCACGTCTGAGTCAAATAGGACAAAGGCAATGTTCTTCATCGTGTGCAGCCTGGAGACCCTCCTGGGCTGGACATAGCTGGGAAGGGCGAGGAAGGTGCCCTGTTTGTCTCAAAGTTCTGACGTTTCCTGGGAATCCAACCTTCCCGGCCCCAGTGCTGTCTGACCTCTGCCCCCTGCTTCTCTTTCTGGAGGCCTCCTTGTTCCCATCTGCCTGGCTCCCGTCCTCGCCAGAGATCTCAGCTTCCCTGCTCCTTTTGACCCGGCCCAGTCTCTCTGCTCAGAGCATGGCTCCTTGGCCGCCAAGTTCTGAGCGGCTGTCTGGGAATCCTCATCCTGGCCTTGATCCCCATCTTGCTAGAACTGGAGGCAGGATAGCGTCCCCGGGAAGGAAGGACGGACCTGAAAACTGCTGACCTCAACTTCTCCCCACCTGCACCTCTGAAATGGGATGAGTTCAACTTCCAGGCTCCTGCTGCTGCTCTGGGGAGGTCGGTGGATGGATGGATCAGTGAGGGGCCAGTGTGTCTCCAAGAAGTCCCTGGCTGTTTTGCATCTTCAATTTTAGATTTCAGCCTAACAGCAGTGCCCCTGGCACCTCCTCCCCGCCCTTCCCCCACTCGGTGCCTTGGCCAACTACTTTCCATTGCAGGAAACATCTGCTGGGGAGGCCCGGCTCGGCCGGGGGTTACTGCAGGACATTGGCCGGTACCATCACCCAGGTCCTGTAACTTGAGGCATGTGTAGGGCTCTGGCCCTGCCCGCTCACCCGCCCAGCCACCCCCCCTCCCTTCTGCCACGGATAACTCTAACAAAGAAGTTGTTTGCTGGTCAGCCGAGAAGAGCTCGGCCTGAGAGGAAAGGGGGGCGTGTACGGGTGGGGGCGGGAGCAGGCCCTGGTGCCTTGGCCAGCGGTGGCCGCGCTGCCTGGGTGAGGACCGTGAGTCACAGCCACCGGCACCCGCCCAGAGGAATGATCGCACGTTGGACGAGCTGCCTCGTGGGACCAGCTAGACGGCACTGGGGAGTTGGGTGTCCATCCTCCTGGGAGTTTGAGACCCGCCACGAGCCACTGGGCTGTGAGTGAGCCCCAGCAGCGGGGAGCTCTGACGGCCCCGTGCACCTGCCCTGTCGTCTGCATCCTGGCCACTGCCGGCTGCTCGGAGCAGCTGTCCACACCGACCTGGAGAAGGGGCTTCATCACGTCCCCTCTGGGTCACCCTTAGCCCAGAGACCTGCCGCACTGGGAGCTAAGTGGGATGAAACAGAGCCCGGCCACGGGAGGCTGGCCAGCCAGCCTGTCCTGAGAACCATGCTGACCACACCCGCCCAGTTGTGAAGCTTGGCGCTGGGAACCGAGCTCAAGGGAAGCCAGGGAGGTGTCAAGGGTCACACAGACCCTCTGCCGAGGAGCCCGAAGCCACCCATTCACGTCCAGCCCAGCAAGACTGACTGTTTGCATCCTGGGAGCACAGTGAGGGATCTGAGCTCGAGGATCAGCGTTTCGTGGGGAGGTAGCCTGTGGGAACGATGGAATCTCTGATGGAATCGGGGGTCCTCTGGAGCCTCCTGCTGGAGCAGGACAGCCAGCCTTTGCAGCAGCACCTGAAGAAGCTGACGGAGGGACCTGCTGGTGCGGAATTCTGCTCCCAGGCCGGGTCTGAGGAGATCCCCGCCGTGAGTGCATGTCCTCGCTTCTCTGTGCTCTGGGGACCCCGGGTTTGACAATCCTTGGACCAAAATTCTTTGGCCATTTAAAATGAAAATGCATGAGCCTTGCTTCTCTTTCTGTGGGAGGAGATGGCTTTAAGAGCGCAAGGACGCCAGGGAGAATGGGTCATCGCCTCCCACGTCAGTAAGGTAGCTGGTGGCAGCCGACTAATATCTCTGTACTTTAGACCCTGGGAGGCTAGCTGGCCTGCCTTCCATGCTGGCAGCCTGCTCAGCCTGATCAGGCCACTGATTTGCAGGCCTGGGCTAAGGGGTTCCTACACCCCAGGAAGCCCTCGCAGCACTGGCAGACCCCCAAGACCTGGGCTGGGTGGGCCCTCCCCTCCTGACAGCCAGGACCGTGTTTGAGGAGAGGAGGGGAGAGGGTGTCTCCCTCAACTTGCCTCTGGTTTGGAGATGAGGGCCCGACTCCCTGCACCTGCATCGCTATTGATACCTGAGTCCTCACTGGGTGTGAGAGGAGCAGGGGTGACAGAGTGCCGTGGAGAGAGCGTTAGCAGCGGGAGGACTTCCAGGCTGGGGGTACTCGCGTGTCTGATGTCCAGTTTCAACTGAGGGGGATTTGGGGCCACCTGGTAGGCTGGTCCTCAGGCTGATATTGGAACTTTGTAAATATAAAGACTGACTTAACTAATAGTTTTTGTTTAATTGTGGGAGTTCCCTGGCAGTCCAGTGGTTAGACATGGTGCTTTCACTGCCAGGGATCCGGGTTTAATCCCTGGTCAGGGAACTAAGATCCTGTAAGCTGCACAGTGTAGCAAAAAAACAAAAACAAAAACCCACAAATAAATTGTGTTAAAATCCATATAACATAAAGTTTACCATCTTAGGTATTTCTAAATGTATATTGCAGTAGTGTTAAGGAAGTTCATGTTGTACATAAAATTTCCAGAACTTGCAAAACTGAAACCATACCTCCCCCCTGCAAAAAAGGTAAGGAAGGCTAGTGGGGACCCCCACATAAGTTAGTTTCTCATCACTAAGAGGTTGTGCTCGGCTGGGGCATCCCAGTTGTTCCCTTCTCGGCTCAGGAACCCCAAGGCCGTGCGGAGGGACGGCTCAGACCAGGAGCTGTGGACCACACTGTGCTGGTACCGTGGTTACACTCTCGTTTGTAACCATGTGCCTCGGGCAAGTTGCTTAAACTGTGCCTCAGTTTCCTCGAGTCTAAAATGGGATAATAAAAACGACCCTGTAGTCAGGTGAAAGGGCTTATGACAGCGCTTGGAGCGTAGTCATTTCCCACTCCGTGTTAGCTCTCCGAGGTCAGTCAGGAACTTATAAACAGTCAGGTGGTCAGGCAAGGGTTCTCAACGTGTGGGCTCTTGTTCTGTGAGGCCAGGGAGCCTCACATTGAGGTGGGATATCTTTGTGTCGTTTTGAAACTAACATGTACGTCAGAGGAGTGTTGTCTTCTGAGAGCTTTTCCAGCTGTCGAAGTCACTGGGTGGGCTGGCTTCCAGATTTTCCCTCCCAGTGAGTGATCCTGATTCTTGAAGTTTGGGATTCTACAGCATGTCATTGCTTTGGGGAAGGTAACGGAGGATCCCCTTGGAAATACAACTCATTTTATAAATGAGCCAAAACAGAAGTTTAAATTTCAAATTAACTCTGGGCAAAGTAGTTGAAAGCACTGTCTTCTCTCTTACGTGGAAAACCTTCCCAAACTGAAGTCATGCTATTTTCTCTCCTCCAGCTTCCTAAAATCCTCTTCTCTCTGGCACAGGTAGTCAGCTGAGGTGGTCAGAACCTGCTGCCAGGGTGGCAGGCTGCAGCAGTCCCTGTCTTGCAGGCTGTCGGTTCTGCAAAAAGCCAGAAAGCTAACAGTGTGAGGCTCACTCCATTGTTGCCACAGCTAGTGGATTCTCAGGAAAGTGGGCGAGCAAGTGTAAATAGCCAAGATCCATCAGTCAGCGATGCCAGGACAGTCTGCCTACCTGTGTGTGCTCCTGACATAAGTAGGTCAGCAGGTCACCCAGGTGGAGTTCAGGTGGTCTGTATCATGATACCTGGCCCTTGCCGGGTTGTGCACTTGTCTTCGTGTATCATCCTTGGGTTCCTTTCATCTGCGGGCACACGATTGTAAGCTTAGAAAGAGCAGAATTCCTGTCTGATCAACTGGTTTATGGGATTTCCTGGAATGATTCGCTATCATTAGGAGTTTGCACTGAGGCACCAAAAAGGTTGGTGGATGTGGATGCAGGGACGTCTGGCAGCTCAGGTGGTGGCGGGAGGTGAGCTCGGAACCAGGGATCCAGAGATGTGCTCCTGACTGGCCAGGGGACCTTGGGCAGGGACCACTCTCTGAGCTTGGTTTCCTTGGTGGTAATGTAAAAGAGTTGGATTGGATAGTCTTGTAAGCGGTGGTGAGCGAATGAAGTTTGGGTACCTCAAATTGCCAGTTAGGCTTTTAATTTTCTACTTGTGTACTTTTTTTCAGTCTTAGTTTTATGGGTTTTTTAAAAATCCAGGGCAATTCTGCCCCTCCCCACACCAGTTTTATTGCGATATAATTGACATAACATTGTACTGGTCTTACGTTTTATGATTTTTTTTTTCCTGTCGTAAATTTCAGACACAGCCAAGTGCTCACTATATTACTCATGATGACAGCTTCTGAGAGCTGCACTAGGCACCATCATCTATCCTGGGTCCTGCTGTGGGGGTAGGAGGGTTCCCTTGGGCCCCTACTCCACTGTCAGTTGGTGCTTCCTGCTGGCAGAAGGCAGGACAGCGATAGCCCAGAGTGGTCCCTCTTCCTTTCTCCACTTGGGGTGTGGTTATGTGAGCCCTGCTTGGTAGGGTTGATGTTTTCTCACTGATGGACACTGGGTAACACTGGGTATGAAGCCCTTGGCAGCTTCAAATTCTCTCCACCGCGTTTTTCCACACTGAGCCCCTTTGGCCTAGCCTGGCCTCCTGGGGTCTCTGCCTTAACTGGAACCTCAACTTTGCCTTTAAATATGCAAGCAGGCTCTCCTCCTGCACCTTCGTCCCCACCCCGTGAACCTAGCAGCATCCGCTAACCTTGGCCATTGTCACTCAGGTGTTAAGCCCCACATACAAGCAGAGAAATGAAGACTTCAGAAAGCTCTTTAAGCAACTTCCAGACACGGAGCGCCTCATTGTTGGTGAGCGGGGTGACCTGGGTGTGGGGGCAGGAAGGAAGGCTGCTTCTCTGACTAGAGGGTCCCCAAGTGAGAGCGTCTGTCTGGGAACTGGGAGAGGAGACATCCAGAGTGCTGACCCAGTGATGGGGGCTCAGGGCTGAGCCCCGTGTGTGATGGCCTCCAGAGAGCCCTGCCTGGGAGGAGTTGCTGCCAGTCTTGTGTCTGCCCTGGGGACTGGGGAAATCCTGGAGGGGGAGTGGCGTTAGCTGAATTGTATTGGCCTTTCTGCCTCTAATGTTCTTGCTTCCTCTGCTGTCTCATCCATGCCTCTGCCTCCAGGCAGTAGCTTGTTTCACACCCTACATGTTCCCAATAAGAAGCTGCTAGGGACTCCCTGGGCTGCTAGGCTGGTATCTCTCACACCTAGTCTGTGGTGGGCAGTTGGACTCCCGGCGGCGGGTAGGGGGGCGGTGTTTTGCTTAATTGTAGCGGTTTACTGAGAAGCCTCCCTGTCCCTGAGCTCCATCTCCCATATTCTGCTACAGATTACTCCTGTGCACTCCAAAGAGACATTCTTCTTCAGGGCCGACTCTACCTCTCCGAAAACTGGATCTGCTTCTACAGCAACATCTTCCGCTGGGAAACTCTGGTAAAAACTGGGGCTTCCCTGGTGGTCCAGTGGTTAGGACTCCAAGCTTCCATTGCTGGGGTGCATGGGTTCGATCCCTGGTCAGGGAACTAAGCTCCCACTAGCTGCACGGCCAAAAACTAAATTAAGAAAAGAAAAACCAAAAACCTGAGACTTGCTCCCCGAGGCTGTCCCCTGAGGAAGTGCCCTCCACTTTTGTTCTTTGGTTGACTTCATGCTCTACCCAAGCCTTTGTATAATTCACGAAAGCATGAGTCTTAAAGGATAGGTCTCTCTACCATGCCTTTCCCTCTTCCCTCCTCCTTGGGTGTGGAAGAAAGTGTGGAGACCATTTGATGTGGGGGAAATATTTAGCTTCCCTGGTGGCTCAGTGGTAAAGAATACGCCTACAATGCAAGAGATGCAGGTTTGATCCCTGGATAGGAAAGATTCCCAAGAGAAGGAAATGACAGCCCACTCCAGTATTCTTGCCTGGGAAATCCCATGGATGGAGGAGCCTGGCGGGCTACACAGTCCATGGGGTCCCAGTAGTTGGGCGTGACCAAGTGACTAAACCACCACCACAGAAGCAGAACGGGAAGAGTCAGAGGAGCCTTGACCTTGCAACTCAGCAGAACTGGCTTGTACTTTCTGGGTTCTGCAACCAATTAGCCGTGCAATTTTAAGCTAGTCCTTTATTCTTCACTTGCCTATTTCCTAGTTTTACAAAATAAAGTGAAAAATGATAACTAGATAAGTGACTGTAAGGTCTCACCTGGTGCCAGGGTTCTGTGTTTCTGTAAGTGGCAGATTCTGATGGGATCCATGCATGTTTATCAGGCTGTGTAGAAATGAGAAAGCAAACTCCTTGGACCAAGAATCAAGAGACCCTTGAGCTCCCAATGAGGGTTGCTCTACAGCCTCTGAAATAAGGGACTCACCCAAGTGATCTCTGAGGAGGTCCCTTTGCAGTTGAGAAGCATACAACCTGTGATTTGGCTTCCTCTGTGTGAACTCGTGCCTGGAGAACACTCTTCACCTGACTCTATTAATGCTGCCTCTTGCTTGTCTTCCCTTCTCTGTTTCTGTGTGGATGCCAGCTAACTGTGCGTTTGAAAGACATCTGCTCCATGACTAAAGAAAAGACAGCTCGCCTCATCCCCAATGCCATCCAAGTTTGCACTGACTCAGAAAAGGTAAGTAGAGTCTGATCTTGGACTTACTACTTCCCCAAACTCCAGTCCCCCTACTCCTGGATTCCTACCCTTCAATTGCATTAATGAGGAGACCAGTAGGGTCGGGGCGAGAGGTGGTAAAGTGATGTGGATTGCGGGAGCCACCTCTGTGGTGGGCAGGTGCTTAGAGTCTAGCAGACATGAGAGTGGAGTGCTAGGACATTGAACTTGGAGCCAGAACACCTGAAATAGAGTCCCGTGGCTGTAGCTACATTATGTAGCCTGAGCCTCCGTTTTCTTACGTGTGAAATGCAGCCCGCGATACCTATTTGTCAGAACCTTGGAATGACCTCCCATACTTGAAAACACTAAATTGTAAAGCACTAAACAGAGTAAGTGGTGTCATTATGTATCAGGATAGCTCATCAAAAGGAGTGAGGAGTCTGATAGGAAACGGGTTGTCTGTATTGTTGCCATGGGGAAGATGTGGTAGATAAAATCTGGAGTGGAGAAAGCACTGTGATCTTGGACCTTTAACCAGGCCCTGAAGACTGATGCTTTCAGGGCTAGAGATGGACTGAACACGGGTCTACAACACCCTTTGACTCAGGCACTTCAGGATCAAGAGCCCTGAGACCTCAAGGTCTGATAGTCTTTGCTTCGAGTTCTGCTTCTAGCATGAAGCAGCTTTGTCATTACAGGGGTCACCTACCATCATTACCCTATTTCTCTTTATTGAATATTAGCAGTCATGTTTATTTTCCAAGGTTTTGGTGTGGTTTAAATGAAGTTGTATTTGTGAAGCACCTGGAATGTCTTTAGTAAAATCTGGTTTTCTGTTGCATTCTTCCCACATATTATAAAAGGTCCCCATAAATGTGTAGGCTTCTTAAGAGCAGCAGTTTCTTTCTCTTTTGTTATTGAGCTCAAAATGTGTAGAAAAGTGTTTGCACATGCATTAATGTATGTACCTGTAGAAGAGGGCACACACTGATATTCAAGTGTTTGCTGAATTAAGGAAGCAAAGGGTGACTAGTGGGTTTACTTTCTCCTTCCTTTGGGCTGGTTCCCACTTACCAGTCTCTGTACGAAGGCAAAGGAAGCTTTTTATGGAGGTGAAAACTTCAAACCAGGAAGAGAAGCACTGAGCAGTGTTGGATGAACACTGAAGGACTTGGAGACAGTGGGTGACTCAGAGGTCGCAGGTGCCTGGGCCATTACAAAGGACTTGATGACAGCGGACTGACCTCTTTCACTGCAGAGCACTGTGCTGTCTTCATGGGTGCAGTATTTGAGGATGGAATCGTAGCTTTTTTATTTTTATTTTTTTTTTAATTTTTGGCCATGTCACGCAGCATGTAGGATCTTAGCTCCCCGACCAGGAATCGAACCCTCACCCACTGTTGGAAGCATGGAGTCTTAACCACTGGACCACCAGGAAGATCCCTCAGTAGCTTTTTTAAAGGAAGGAGTTCCATATCTCCATCCATTATTTTGTAAGTCTTCACAGACATTTCTTGCCATTTTCTCTCTCAATCCAGCACTTTTTCACTTCGTTCGGGGCCCGGGATAGGACGTACATGATGATGTTCCGGCTCTGGCAGAATGCTCTCCTGGAAAAGGTAAGTCCTGCCCAGCTCCTTCCTCGGCCTCTGGATGCACACCCACTAGAATATCCCTGCCCCTTGGGTGGGGGGCACTGGGGTGATTGCTCTTGCTGCAGCACTGGCCTACTCTTAGGAAGCCCCTGCTCCCCTGGTTCTGGAATCCCTCCAGGCTCACAGTGACATGTCCTCCGCTGTTGGTGACTCAGGTGCTGGGAGTAGCACGTCCTCTTAAGGGAACAACCTCCTGGCTGCCTGGAGCAAGGCCCTGTTGACTTAGGGCACTCAGTTCTGCTGTTTTAAAATGTACTGGGGTTTGTTTCAATCAGGTGTAGTAAAACACACAGAAACAGGGATAACTGTCATGAGGAAGAAGTTTTTATACTCACAGATCCCTAGAGCAGAGGCCCAGCATACCATATAGGAAGCTCCAGGTTAGTCAGGAGGCAGAGAGAGCGAGGGGGGACTGCACAATAAGAGCCTTCATTTCACAGGAACGAATGAGCGTTGCCATTGCTTAGTTGCCCAGTTGTGTCCGACTCTTTTGCAACCCCATGGACTGTAGCCCACCAGGCCCCTCTGTCCATGGAATTCCCAGGCAAGAATCTTGGAGTGGTTTGCCACTTCCCTTTCCAGGGCATCATCTTGATCCAGGGATCAAACATGCATCTCCTGCATTGGCAGGTGGATTCTTTACACTGAGCCACCTGGGAAGCCCAAGCAGGTTTATGACTGGCTAGTTTGAATGTTTCATCAGGCTTCAGGATAGAGAGACTTCTCTCCAGAGAGACCGTGCAAGAGAGAACTGGCCTGGAATGTAAGAGCTATAAAGGGAGGTCCTTGGGGTTGTGGCCTTTGGTTTGGAGGCTTTACCTAGAAAAGGTATTCTTCCTCATGGGGTGATTTTTATCTGTAGAAATAGCTAATCCTGCAAGGGACAGGCCCTCCACAGTCAGCAAGGCCTTAGATGTCAAAACATGAAAAATACAAAAAATAGGATTGGGAGTTTATGATTAGCAAATGCAAAGTATCTCATATATAGAGTGGATCAACAACAAGGTCCTACCGTATAGCACAGGGAACTCTATTCAATATTCTCTGATAAACCAAACTGGAAAAGAATATATTGATACATAGGTATATGTGAATCACTTTGCTGAACAGCAGAAATCAACACAATATTATGAGTCACCTATACTTCAATAAAATAAACCTTTTTTTAAAAAATACAGAAAGTAGGAAAATAGAGTTAGTACAGCCACCAGTTGACCACCTGGGTGAAGGGGACTCTGTGGGAGATGTAGATGAAGGAGACCTGGCTGAAGGTGTTAGAGAATTCCCATGCAGATGCCAAAGTTGGCGGGGGCAGCAGGGGTTAAGAAACAGCCTCCCTGCCAGAGAAAGAGACTTGGGGTGGGGGGAGTGGATTATATGATTATATGATAATTCCAATTATATATACATGACATATATATAGTTAGGTATAATGTGTGTATCTACCTTGACTCTAGCCCAAACTTACCATCATCTAAAGGAATTGTGTTATTTAGAGCTTTTTCTAACCTAAAAGTCTGTAGCCCTCGTGTAAATCCTGATAACTTGAGTTGATCATCAACCTTTATCAGCCATGGGTAGTGGTAAAATGATAATGCATTTGGGTCTCCACTGGCAGGTTTGAATTTTCAGCTCACAACCACTGTCGTTTCTAAGACAGAGGATCATCCATGTGGTTTGCAAAAACTCTCACAAAATAATCAAGAATTCCGCCTGGTGAGCAGAGTCTGCCAGCTGTGCTTGCCCCAGCTATGGTCAGATGAGCTGAGCCCGGTGGACTCGGGCAGGGAAGGCTGCGTGGAGAAGGCAAACTGTGAGGAAGGGGAAGCCATGGTCCCGCAGGGAGACAGGCACGTCCCGGGCACGGTGGATGGTGTCCATGAAAGATGGAGGGAGGAGGTCCAAGTACAGGAGAAGCAAGTGCCTTCCTCTGGGGCTGGGAGAGCGAACACAGAGAGCTGCCCCCTCACACACACACACACACACACACACACACAGAGCTGCCCCCCGGCACACACACACACACGCACGCACGCACCCTGGACCTTGCTGGCTCAGAGAGAACTCCAACTGCTATTCTTAGCATTTCTCCACTGGGATCCTGGAACCCTGGCTCATGGCATCCTACCAGCTGCCTGCTTCTTAAACTATACCTTAAAACCGGTGGTGGTTTAGTCGCTAAGATGTGTCCGACTCTTGTGACCCCATGGACTATAGCCTTCCAGGCTCCGCCGTCCAGGGGATTCTCCAGGCAAGAATACTGCAGTTGGTTGCCATTTCCTTCTCCAGGGGATCTTCCCGACCCAAGAATCGAACCTGGGTCTCCTGCATTTCAGGCAGATTCTTTACCGACTGAGCTACAAGGGAAGCCCATACCTTCAAAGGGTGACATCAAAAGAAAGCTCCAATTCCTTATCAGATCTATTGGTGGGAACGTTCTACTGTTTCTGAGCGCTTTTCTTTTTCACATATGTGTCCCTCCCAGCATCTCTCCCTCCCCGCAAACCAAGACCCATCCATGGTCTCCACCTTTGACCTTCATTCTCTGACATTCTGTTGCCTCTTGCCTGAAACTCTGAACCTCTGTGAGAGCTAACTCTTCTTAGGACAGTGCTTTTGAGAAGAATATGTAGACATCCAGTGACATGAGAAACACTGTATAGGAACTATACATACTGTAGGCGAACTGACTGTGATTAATGATAAAGAAAGAAGTATTCAGGCAGTGAAGAGAGAGTTGGATCCAGTGACCTTTGAGGCCCCTGAAGCTGTGAGAATGTCAGCTTCTTTCCAAGCACAGGAACTGCCCAGCTGAGGAATGGGCCAGCTTGGAGGTATCACACCTCATTCCTGGATCTGATCCATTGGGGCCTGCGAGGCCACTGTTAGTATCAGGAGATTCCTGCTGAGTCAGGGAGACTGGCTCAAAGTTGTCTCATTCGGAGTCCAGCTCAGAAGCTCTGTGATCATTTTGGCCCCAGAGTACCTTGGTTTATGCTGCTTAATCCAGGGCCTCACTCACAGGACAGGAGGTGGGCAGTTCAAGGGCCCATCGTTCTGCTGTGCAGACCTGAATAGCGGGAACAGGTCAAGTTCCTGGCTTTGCTAAAAGCCATGTTCTTAGGGGGGAAAACAGATCTGGAGCAGAGGGCAGGGCAGGGGTGGGGTTTTCATGGAGCTGTCGCTCTCCACTTATCCAGCTGAGGAGGGTAGAGTTTGGCTTCTCATCCCTCAAGGGAGTCCAGGTACTCTCAGTGCCTCTGTGGAGAGTGGAGTCCCGAGGAAGGGAGGGTCAAGCCTCTCTCTGTCCCCTGCAGCCACTGTGCCCCAAGGAGCTGTGGCACTTCGTCCACCAGTGCTACGGGAACGAGCTGGGCCTGACCAGTGACGACGAGGACTACGTGCCCCCCGATGACGACTTCAACACGATGGGGTGAGCGAGGCGGGGGCAGGCCGCCTGGGAGGAGCCCTTCCAGGGGGCGAGAATGGCCAGAGACTGGCATCTAAGTCAGGCCCCGAGGGAAGCGAGGGGACACCCGGGATGGAGCTGTGGGAAGCCCGTCCCAGAAGGAGGCAGCGGGTGGCTGGGCCAGCCAGCCGAGGCCAGGTGGGAAGCGGGAGGTCAGGCTGGACTCTGAGGGCTGCTGGGCCGGTATGATTTCCTCAGAGGAGGATGAGAAGCCAGGGAAGGCTTCACATAGATAATTGATGAGACCTGACTTAACATTTTAACATCACTCTGTCTCCCGGGTTGAAGATAGGCTGAAGGGGAACCAGGGCAGACCGGCTAAGAGGCTGCTGAATAATTTAGATCCTTTAGATGAGAGGTGATGGTGGTTTGGACCAGGGGGATAGCTGTAGAAACAGCAGTAAGTGGTTTTGGAAGGCAGAACCAACATATTTTGGAGGATTTACTGATGAGTCAGAAAGGCCTCACAAGTGGCTTTAAGGATCCACCAGCTGGAAGGATGGAGTTGTTCTGAACTGAGATGGACAATACTAGATGCAGAGCAGCTGTGAGGGGAAAATTGGGAGCTTGATGTTAGGCAAGTTGAGTTTGGGATGACTGTTAGCCACGTGGAGATGTCACGTGGGTGTTTATGTGTGTGAGTGCGGGGAGGTCTGGGCTCGGGCCATAACCTCGGCAGTTATTAGTGGCTGAGATCACCAGGTGACTGAATTAACATAAGAAGCAGCTCAGGGACTGGGCCTGGGAAAGAGGCAGCAAAAGAAAACACAAAAGAACATCCATTGAGGTGGGAGGACGCTCGCAGTTTCGTGTGCTGGAAGCCAAGGGAAGGGCGTTGTGAAGAGAAGGGGCTATTGCTGTGCCACGTGCTATTGATGGGTTAAAGCGGTGCAGGCAGGCTTGAGGTAGAGGTGCCGTGGTCGTGTGAGAGGCACAGAAGACTAGACAGCAAGGAAGGAGCATCAGATGTGTAGTGCGCAGGCCTGCGCTCAGGTACTGCTTCTCACACTGAATAGGATTGTCACTTCACTGTGCGTCTACTTGATTGTCTTTAAAACGCATATCGTGACTGACGCAGAGTTGCAACACATCCAGATGCCGAAGAGAATGGTGGTGATGGTCTCTCCCTTGGGAGAAGCTACGATGGCATACCTGCAGTGTCCACAGAAGGGTGCCCGCCTTTATCTCAAGGAGGATTTTTCCTCAGTGGGTGATGCGGAGAAGTTTGCTATTTATGATCCAGAATCTGGGCAGCACCAGCAAAAGGCACTCGTTCGGAGTCCTATCCTAGTCACTATGAGAAATCAGATGTATGCTCAGAGCACAGATGTTTGATTAAATGGTCAGCTTGGGGTGGAATGGGGTGCCAATGGGCAAAAAAGGAATTTTAAGACAAATAATGGTCACATTTAAGAGAATGCCTGGAAAAGGTGAATTTGGGAGTAGAGATTTTAGCACAGGAAGGAGGGGTAAGGTGGGAAGCAGGCTTTAGAAGGGCAGTTCACAGGCAAGTAGTGGACAGAGGAAGGCCACAAACATAGCAAAGAAACAGACGTGCCCATATAGTTTCAGGAGTGTGAGTTTCTCGTGAGCTGGCCATCTTGGCCGCCGAGGTTAATACAGGTTCTTGTTGCCTCTCTTTTCAGCTACTGTGAGGAGATCCCCGTAGAGGAGAATGAAGTGAACGACAGCTCGTCCAAAAGCAGCATAGAGACCAAGCCAGACGCCAGTCCACAGCTGCCCAAGAAATCCATCACCAACAGCACACTGACGTCCACGGGGAGCAGTGAAGCGCCCGTCTCGGTATGGGCAGGGACCCCACTTTGCTTCCACCCCAGCCCAGTGATGTTGTTTCCCAGCCTGGGGAGCAGGTAGAGGGGAGGCTGGTTCCACCATGGTCATTTTATGCAGATGGGCTCCACATTCAAATGCGTGTAGAATCCAGAGCTGGGTTCTCAGTGCATCGGGTACCAGAGTTTGTTGGCTTAGCAGATGAGAATCATTTCAAGTCCGTTGTATGAGCTTTGCCCTTGGTGGCCTGCCGTGATCAGCCTGCTGGTTGAGAACTATTCCAGGTCTTTTTTTCACTGCCTTGATCTGAAGTCAAAGTCATACATGAGTACAGGACTGCACAACCGCGCTCTGTTCATTCATCCCGTAAATCACGATGGAGCCCCTGGTATGGACACTCACGGCTCCCTTCCTTGCTACCTACCTGCTGTGCTGGCTTTGCAAAAGACATAGCAGTGTGGAAGAAGGAGTCTGTCCTCTGGGACTTGGTAATGGAGCGGGTAGAAGCTGGATGAAGGAAGTGTCTGGGTGCAGAAGAAAGGGTTCCCAGAGAAGGGAGCCTCGTGTTCTAGTGGTTTAGGAGTCAGACCACTTGGCCTTAGAATGAAAACGTCCATTCAATGCCTAATCTGCATTTTCTGTCTCTGAAGTTAACTTGTATTTTAAGTTATTGTGTCTGAGCTTTTTATTTTTGACTGGCACTGGTCTTGTTAGGGCATACAGGCCCTGTAGTTGTGGCGTGTGAGCTCTCTAGTTTCAGGGTGTGGGCTTAGGTCCTCCGAGGAGGCATGTGGTAGCTTAGTGTCCTGACCAGGGATTGAACCCACATTCTCTGCATTAGAAGGCAGATTCTTGACTGCTGGCCCACCAGGAAGGTCCCTGAGGTTCACTTTAAAAATGTAAAGAGGTGTACCTGTTCCCTCGCAGAGCTAAAGGGAGAATGAATCAAATAGTGCTTAAGAAGCCTTTTGAACCTCTCAGGAAACAGGCAGTAGTGGAGACAGGCTCACGTGGTGGAGACCTGGGCCCAGGAGAGGGGCTGGACTAAAGGATCTGGCTGTGCCCACACGTGGGGCTTGGGGTCAGGAGAAGGACAGGGCCTCCTGCTGGGTTCTGTCTTCCACAGCAGAACTGGGGAGAACCCTGGCCCCCACACCCCAGTTCCCGAGCATTCTGAACATGCAGGCCCCCTCGAACAGCTCTTTGACTTCCCCCTGGAGAGGAAACCAGGCTGACCGCTCTATCTCCACCCCAGTTTGATGGCCTGCCCCTGGAGGAGGAGGTGCTAGAGGGCGACGGGTCTCTGGAGAAGGAGCTCGCCATCGACAACATCATCGGGGAGAAGATTGAGATCATCGCACCCGTGAACTCCCCTTCGCTGGACTTCAACGACAACGAGGACATCCCCACTGAGCTCAGCGACTCTTCCGACACCCACGATGAAGGTGGGCGTCCACAGTGGGGGCAGAGTGGCCCTTCCTCTCTCCAGATGTTTTGAAGGCTTAACAGATGTTCCCATATTGGAGATGGGAGTCAGTCTGACTTCCCGGCGGAAGGGTGGGTGGGTAATCGAGCTCTTTTTTAAAAAAGATACTCTTGTTATTAGCAAACATCCCTTTTTGGGGGGTACTCACTGTAGGATCCTTGTCGTTTCATAGTTGTCTGTCTTTGCTCAGCAGGTAATGCTTTATCCTGCCATTTAGTCTTGTCATTGCATGTTGGCACTGGCTTTCCTGGAGCTCTGTCCATCAGTGTTTATCCCACCGGCAAAGTACCAGCCCCTGGAAATTCATGGTTGTTGTTTAGTCACTAAGTCGTGTCCGACCAACAAAGAGATGGGAAAGAAGTGGCCGTGACCTGAGAGCTTGTTTTCCTAGAGACTAAGAGGAGAAAGCGTTCAAACAGGAAGAGCTGATCAACCATAGGAGCTGACTGTGGGATTTAGTGGAAGCCTTGAAAAAAACACTCTGAATGGAGGAAGTTAGTCACTCCGTCATGACCGACTCTTTTGCGACCCCATGGACTGTAGCCTCCCAGACTCCTCTGTCCGTGGGATTTCCCGGGCAACAATACTGGAGTGGGTTGCCATTTCCTCCTCCAGGGGATCTTCCGGACCCAAGGATCAAACCGGCACCTGCTGCATTGGCAGGCGGATTCTTTACCACCTGAACCACCTGGAAAATAGTTAGGTTTTAATAGACCCTTGCTTTGACTCCAGCATGAGGGTTTCAGACCTAGTCTGTTGCCGTCAGATAGACTGTGGAGATGGTGCTTCTCTGACATTTCTAAGTAGGTGGCTTACTTCCCTCCTGCAGAGGGTTGGCCTCTCATCCTCGCCCAGGAACACGCTGCCTCTTACATTGCGGGACAAGAGGCCAGATGCTCAGCATTCATGAGTGTGGCTGGCGAGCACTGTGAGTTGGTGGTGGGGCCGGACTTGTGAGTCTGGGCCAGCAGTGCCCGCTCCTCCGTCTGGACAGTCTCTCCTATGAGTCACCTATAGCAGTGTCTCACCTGGGGTTGGTTTGCCACGCCATCTAGGGCTGCACGGGTGGTTGCTGGGTGATAACTGGGGTGCCGCTCTTGTAAATTGAGAAGGGAGTATCCCTCCCAACTGTGCTCCACAGTCCTGATCCTGCACAGTCGTGGGCATGGACCCTCCAGGATGCCCTGGCCTCCTCAGGGTCACAAGGATGCCAGAAATATCAGCGTCCTGCTTAAGATCAGACTCCAGCCCTTGCGGGTCTCTCGATCAGGGCCTGGGTAGTTCTGAGGGTTCAGGAGGAGTGCTGAGATTTGAGCAACTCTCCTGTACTCTGAGGGACTTCCTGCGTGGCTCAGCGATAAAGAATCCGCCTGCTTATGCAGGATACATGAGTTCTATCCCTGGGTCTGGAAGATCCCATGGAGAAGGAAATGGCAACCCAGTCCAGTATTCTTGCTTGGAAAGTCCCATGGACAGAGGAGCCTGGCTGGCTATGGTCTGTATATACATAGGGTTGCAGAGTCGGACATGCCTGAGCAACTGAGCATGCACACACCTGTACTCTGAAACTTTCTTCCTGTAGAAAATGAAATTTATGAAGTCATGGAGGTAGAGGCAGCTTTATGGAAGCAGAGCAGACCTTACACATCACAGATCACCGCTCCGAAGTCCAGCCTAAAAGCTTTTAGATAAATAGACTCATAAGCATCCCTGGACCCACCCGTGCCCTGGGCTGCGATGACATTTGCTGTCACTTGTGGTTTAACTTAGATACAGTTGATAACTGATCTGGGTTCCATCCGGCAGGCCCAGGGNTTTTTTTTTTTTTTTTTGTATGGATACCTGCTATATTGCTCCTCAGTGTGTGCTGGCTGTTATCCTCTTGATAGTATGTCTAATAGAGGTCTATTAAATTTGAACAGAAACATATTAATAGGTCTTGGAATAGCCAGTACCCCTTTCCATATGGCCTTTAGTAACCTCTCTTTAGTAAGAGAGGAAGTGTTGCATGTGCTAGAAGTAGGAACCCGGCACGCGTGCCTGCTTGAGCTCAGTCGTGTCCGACTCTTCAATCCCATGCACTGTAGCCAACCAGGCTCCTCTGTCCCTTATCTAGCAATCCCTGAATTATTGGGCAGAGTCCTTCAAGTTGCTCTGGTGTTAAATAATCTTGGGGAATCTTAGGGAGGGACATAATTAGATCTACATTTACCTACTATAGCACTCTGTTATGGGGTTCTGCACCACATAAATGCCAGATAATAGTGGCACATAAATGCCAGATAATAGTGGAATTCCTTATCTACAAGAGGAGAAATGTTTCTACTACTTGCCTTCAGTTCACTTCAGTTCAGTCACTCAGCCGTGTCCAACTTCTTGCGATCCCACGAACCGCAGCACGCCAGGACTCCATGTCCATCACCAACTCCCAGAGTCCACCCAAAACCATGTCCATCGAGTTGGTGATGCCATCCAACCATCTCATCCTCTGTTGTCCCCTTCTCCTCCTGCCCTCAATCTTTCTCATCATCAAGGTCTTTTCCAATGAGTCAGCTCTTCGCATGAGGTGGCCAAAGTACTGGAGTTTCAGTTTCAACATCAGTCCTTCCAATGAACACCCAGGGCTGATCTCCTTTAGCATGGACTGCCTTCAGTTCAGAACTAATTGCCTTAAGTTCTCTATAAGATAGGTACTAGGTCAAAGATGACAAAAAATACTTAGGAAAGTCAGGAAACTTAGGAAGCCATTAGAGGAAACAGGTGTGAAGGGAACGAAGGAGACTTGTGAAAGAAGTCCTTCAGGATCACAAGGAAGTTTAATGCCATTTCATGAAGTTATTGAGGTAGCTGTTCTAAGAAGGAAATTGTATTGCACCTGAAGGGATCCTTTAAAGATAATGGGGGACTGGGAGGCAAATTATCAAAGCCCACTATGGATGAAATTTGGTGACTTTGAGAAAGAAGCTGGGGAATGAAGTAGTGTTAAGGGTGAAATATGTCACTGGGATATTGATAAGAATTACAGTAGGATGCCCTTCAACTCACATGCGTAACATCACTGTGAATTTATTGGGAATTCAGGGTATGGAAAGACTGCTCCCTCGGACCCGAGTTAGTATTCCTCCTGTGAAGAGACTTTTTGGGTCTTTTCTTTCTTTCTGAGGAATGGACATTCTCAAACCCAATGGGCGTTTTCTTTACAGTACTAGTAGGTATCTTGGTCAATGGAGGCCAGTTTTGGGGATCGTTTAAGTTTAAAATAATTTAGTGGTGTATCTTCTAATTTTTCTTTTAGAGACATTACTATCACACTGTTGAGGTACTGTGTGAAGTTCAGACATGTCAGCATTTTATTTTTGTTTTAATTGGATAATAATTGCTTTACAACGTTCTGTTGGTTTCTGCCATATAGCAACATGAATCATTCATAAGCATACATATATCCCTTCCATTTAGTCAGCATTTTAAACATAGACTCTTTTTAGTTGTGTCATAAAGCTTAAACCTTAGACCATGTAGAAAACCATGGCTAGAGCACAAGCTATATGGTAAATGCAAGCTTTCGCTACTCTTTCAAAGTAATTTCTAATTGTTGATGATAATTTGCCACAATTTCATCCTTTAATTGTTTGCAATTTTGAAGGCATGACCAATCAATTTTAACAGCATAAAACTCAGAATGTTTTATAATAATTCTTTAAATTTTATTCTCTGGCTGGGCTCTGCAATGGTTTGAGATCTCTTAAGGTCTTCCAAAATAATTGTCCACTTAGCTTTCTTTAACCATAGAAAGTCTCCTCTACAAATAAATGGATAAATTGACATGTTAAGGGAATCTTAGAGAGTAAGCATCCAATACCTCCTGAATCGTTCAACTTTTTTCTCTCTTTTTCTTTGGGACTTAGGGAAATCTTTAGTCATGGAATTTGATTGAAGATTAAATTTTAAATGTTACTTTCTCAGTTTGGTTCTGTTTGGAACTGGATTTAGCATCATCTACTAAGATCCCCAGAGAAAGGAATGGCTATGCACTCCAGTATTCTTACCTGGAGAATCCCATGGACAGAGGAGCCTGGAGGGCTATAGTCCATGGGGTTGCAAAGAGTTGGACATGACAGAGACTAATACACACAGAAGGTATAGATCCAATACATTTATCTTTGAAAATTTAGTCACTCAGTTGTATCCAACTCTTTGTGACATCATGGACTGTAGCCCCCCAGGGTCCTGTGTCCATGAAATTCTTCAGGATAGAATACTGGAGTGGATAACCATTTCCTTCTTCAGAGGATCTTCCCAACCCAGGGACTGAACCCAGGTCTACTGCATTGCAGGCAGATTCTTTACCATCTAAGCCACCAGGGAAGCTTCAAGGTAGCATTCTGAGAGGGGAAGGAATAGGGAGAGTAGAGAGAGGAGTATGGAGTGACTGGAGCTCGGGGTGTAAGGGGTGTTTTTTGGGAAGGCCAAGAAAGGCTTGNCGTAGGTGGCCCCCAGGACCTCCTGCCCTAGTCCAGAACAATCCGCATTCCGGAGCCTGTGTAGGTCCTCCGCCCGTCTACAATGAGCCTCTTTCTGCTCGGATGCCCCTTCCTCTCAGCCCCTCCCCTAGCCCTTGACTTCCTCTGGGGGGGCCAGTTGGCAGCCAGTGCGGCCGGGAGAAGGTCACTGGACGCGGCCACTCGGAGGTGGGGACAGCAGGCCTTTTTCCTTCCCTCATCCCCGGGCTCCCCTCTCCCCTCAGATATCATCTTCCATCCGTGGAAGAAGGAGGAGAATGGAAACCAGAGCCGAGTGATCCTTTACACCATCACCCTTACCAACCCTCTGGCTCCCAAAACTGCCACCGTCAGGGAGACACAGGTGAGGTGAAGTCGGGCGGGGACGGCCTCTGTTCTGCTATAAAGGATTCAGGAGAGAGACGTCAGGGTGAACATCTGGGCGCAAGTGATGTTCAGCCTGAAACAGTGCTTAGATGCTGCGTTTCCCTCGGGTCCCTGCTCAGAGGTCAGGAGCAGGCTGGGGGAGGTGGTCGGGAAGGAGGGGTTTCTCCCGACTTGCTCCTCTTCAGCCCCATCCCCCGCCCTTTCTTCCCTGCAGACCATGTACAAGGCGAGCCAGGAGAGCGAGTGCTACGTGATCGACGCCGAGGTCCTCACGCACGATGTGCCCTATCACGACTATTTCTACACCATCAACCGCTACACGCTCACCCGCGTGGCCCGCAACAAGAGTCGACTCAGGTGCCGTCTCTGTGGGCGGGCAGGTTCAGAGCAAGTCCCTAGTGTTCCTGGGGGACCCTGCGTCGGACAGTGCTGATGTGCTCCTGAGGAGGAGGGAGGCGGGGGGTGTGGGCTGTGGGCTCATTCTTTATTCTATCTTTTCTCTGAATACTACAAGACCCACCCCACGCCCTTCCCCCAGCCTGACAGCTCCTACTTCTCCAGCACATGTTTCCTTCACCCCTCTATCACTGTCTCTTTTGTTTTAAAATATTTATTTGGCTGCACCAGGCCTTAGGTGCAGCATGCTCCATCATTAGTTGTGGCAGGCAAGATCTTTTATTGGATGCAGCATGTGGGATCTAGTTCCCTGACCAGGGATCAAACCCAGGCCCCTGCCCTGAGAGGGAGGAGTCTTGGCCACTGGACCACCAGGGAAGTCTCTGTGTCTCTCGTTCCTAAAGTATCAGAGCCGCTGCTATTTAGTGATTGTCTGCAGTTCATAAGTCTTGTGTAGTTACTTCACCTCCACGAACTGGATTCTTTAGAGTAACCCAAGGAGGTGAGTTTGTCCTCACTTTTCAGGTAGGAAAACTGAGGGTCATTACAAGATGAGTAACTTTTCCAAGAGTCACAGGCACTGAAACCCAGGTCTTAGAGAAGCAAATCTCTGCCCTTCCTGTCCTGCTGAATGCTGGGCACATTGCGAGTTTCCAGGCATCTTCCTGATGGCAGCGGCTCCAGCCGTCCAGGCCAGCAGGAGCCCACCCATCACTCTATTCCCAGCACCCAGGGTGGGGCCTGCACACAGTGGAGTTAGAAAGTGTTGATTAAGGGATTAGTCCGATGCTGTTTATGGCTCTCCAGGACACTGTGGTGTGCGTTTCGAGGATGGAAGAAATTTAGACCCTGACGTTTCAAGAAGCTTGCCCATCAGTTGGATTGAAAAGCCAAGACACATAGCCATCTGAGAATAACTGGGTCGTGTACCTGTATCTTAAACCAAAATCTTTGACAGAGCAGAAATTCATTCGTGTCATTCACATAGAATAGGAATTTGATCAAAGGTTGCAGAGGGGTCTTTGGGGAGTCAGGAAGATCAAATGAATACCCACACTTTGGAAAGGGGTCTGAATCTTTCTCGTCTTCTTATTAAAAAAAAATCCTTTTTGACTTCTGTGAGAGCAGCCCTCCCACCCCACTCTTCTCTTTTTCCTCCCTCTCTTTTCCCTCCCCACTCCCTCTCTTCTCCCTTCCTTCTTCCTTTTTTCCTCCCTCTCCCGCCCTCTCCCTTCTCACCTCCCTCCAGCCCCTCTCTTCCTCTCCTGCAGGGTCTCTGTTCCTTGCTTCTAGATTCCTTGGTTGGGGGGGGCGGTCTTCCAGCTGGATGTCCTTTCTGCCCAGCTCCCTTAGAGGTAGCCGCTTGTCCAGCTAGACCCCCACAGAGCCCACTCTTAGTCCAGGAAGTGGTTGCTGGGAGCAGGGTGAGGGGCCATGGGCGTGTGCCCATCAGACTGGGGTGGGGTCCCTGCTTCTTCCTCGTGAGGGCAGAGCCGGCAGCCTTGGACGTGGGGAGCGTGGGCAGTAAAAGTGAACCTGCAGGAGAGAAGAGCAGCGGCCGAGCAGGAGCAGAGGAGCTGACGCTGCAGGAGACCGGGCAGCGAGAGGCCCACGGGCAGAGCAGGAGCTGGCAAAGTGCTGGGGAGGTGGAAAGGCAGGAGGCGGGTGGTAGCCGGCGAAACTCTTAATGGTGGAAGCTGTGAAGCCCAAGACTCTGCCTTGGGCTCAAAGTCTCTGGAAACAGAGAGAAGGGCCCTGGGCCCTCCCAGGAGGAGTTCCCATGGTGTCATGAGTGAGCTCTGAGCTGGGAGTCAGGGCCCTTCATGTTAGTCTTTGGTCCGCTTACAAATTCTCAGACTCAGTTTTCCCATCCCTAAAATGAGGATAACCCCACTGGCTTCACCTGCCTCCTGGGGTGCCCAGGGAAATCACATGACGTCATGGATGCAGACCTGGAAAGGGCAGCAGGAGGCTGCTTTGACCTGAAACCCGAAGTTTCCTGTTCCCAGCAGCGGAGGGTCCACCCAGGAGAGGGCTGATCTTGGTTCTGGCTTGTTCCTCAGGGTCTCCACGGAGCTGCGCTATCGGAAACAACCCTGGGGGCTGGTGAAAACGTTCATCGAGAAGAACTTCTGGAGTGGGCTGGAGGACTACTTCCGCCACCTGGGTGAGCGCCTGCCGATGTTGCTGGCTGAACCAACCCTCTGTCCCCGTTTAGGCAGGGGAGGGGGCCTGGGGCAAGGGAGAGACGGAGGAGGTGAGGGGGGCCTCACGGGGTCCCTGAGTCTGCCCAGAAATGGGTCCATGTATGTGAACGTGTGCATGTTCAGGAGACTCTGACTGTGGCCTTTATGAGATTGTAATCGTGATGAGTGGGCTTCCCTGGTGGCTCAGTGGTAAAGAATCTGCCTGCCAGTGCAGGAGACATGGGTTTGATCCCTTGGTCAGGAAGATTCCCTGGAGGAGAAAATTACAAGCCACTTTGATATTCTTGTCTGGGGTATCCCATGGACAAAGGACCCTGAAGAGCTGTAGTCCATGGGGTCACAAAAGAGTCACACACAACTTAGCAAATAAACCACAATTGAAAGGATCCGTGATCCCCCCAGAATGAACCTGAGATCTAGACACACTGGTGGTAATACTGTTATGAGAAGGAAATAGTCATCGAAGGCATCCACTGGGAAATATGACGTGCCCTGTGTTGCATATATTGAGGGTGTGCATTGGAAGCCTTTGTCTACACGCTGTTGAAGGATCCAGAAGAGGCCTTTGGGCTGGGCTGGGTCCCAGGATGACTTTCTAGGGCTCAGGGGCATCCCCGAGGAACCCCCACCCTCCAGACAACACCCCAGAGTCCAGTATGGGAACATGGTACTTTTAGAGGGCATTCAGCTAGGAGTGGATAGAGCTGCTCCAGAGGTCAGTATGTTAGGTTGGAGGCAAGGGCACGTGGCCTCTTATGTGGTCTTTTGACCCTGACAGAGAGTGAGCTCACCAAAACAGAGAGCACCTATCTGGCGGAAATGCACAGACAGTCTCCTAAAGAGAAGGCCAGCAAGCCCCCGACGGTGCGGAGGAGAAAACGGCCCCATGCCCACCTGCGGGTGCCACACCTGGAGGAGGTGATGAGCCCCGTCACCACGCCCACTGATGAGGACGTGGGCCACAGGATCAAACATGTGGCAGGTGCGTGCCAGGTAGGGGCGGGGTGGATGTCTCGGGGCTGTGGGCAGAGCTCCCTGCCTGTACCAGGCGCACTCACCTTGCAGCCTGGGATAGACTGGGTGTGACTGGCTCACGACTCATAAAGTCTGAGGCTCTGGATGCTATACTGCAGTGGTCTTCAACCTTTTTGGCGCCAGGGACCGGTTTCATGGAAGACAATTTTTCCATGGACTGGGGTGGATGGCAGGGTGGCTTCAGAATGATTCAAGCTCATTACATTTATTGTGCACTTTATTTCTACTATTATTACATCAGCTCTATTACTCCTGCTCTATTTCCTTTTGCCCTTAAGCTCCCCAGCCCCTGCTGTACCCCTT
The DNA here is from genome assembly GCA_006410875.1 of Neotragus pygmaeus. NCBI lineage: Eukaryota > Metazoa > Chordata > Mammalia > Artiodactyla > Bovidae > Neotragus > Neotragus pygmaeus. The sequence goes on along the minus strand of SJYV01045717.1, from coordinate 534,902 downwards.
ATGTGCTCTGTTGAACAGAAAGTGCCTTTGAGTTTTTGCCTCTGTGTTCCCTGAGCTCCATGGCTCCCTGAATGAGCTTGAGCCTCAAGCTTCCGCGTTCTCAGGAAAGGCTCCTGGAGAAGCTGAAGCTCAGACCCCAGTGTTACCTTGTAACAGGTCAGGGGGTCCAAGGTGGCCCCCTCCTCGGTGTGTCTCCCTCCTCCCGTGGAGTTGTTCACACTCTCCTGTCTTTGCTCAGTTGTAGAAACCTGCAGCAGGGGTCTTTCAAACTATCCTCTGTTCCTCCTTCCCCGGATATTGGGGTGTTGATCACAGCAGGTTGAAGCAGGGGGAGGAGGGGGGTGTCAGCCTTCCATGTCCCTCGACTGGCTTTAGCCGGAGCACTCCCATCTTATTTGTGTGTTTTACATACAGGACTACTGACTAACTTCTCATTTGAATAAACTCACCCTCAGTGTTCACGTGACTTTCTCAGCATCACGTGGCCGGTTAGGGATAAAGCCAGCGCTGAAAGCTGCCTCTGGCCCAGCCCAGTGCTGTTTGCCTTCCACGGCTGCAGGTCTTTGTCCTGCATCTGCAGGTCCCAGCTACAGGGGTCGGGTGGTTTTCTCATCCGTTCAGTCACTTCCCCTCTAGTTTCAGAGGGCAGAGGGCTGTCCACAAAGCATGTGGTTTCTGAGACAGCAGCATCACGGACAGCTCTCTGCAGGACTGGCCTCGTGTCAGCTGGTGGTGGGCTCGCGGACCACGTGCTGATGGCCTCTTCCTTCTCCCCACAGGTTCCACGCAGACGCGGCACATCCCCGAGGACAGCCCCAACGGTTTCCACCTGCAGAGTGTGTCCAAGCTGCTGCTGGTTATCAGCTGTGTGTAAGGGACTCCGGCTCTCCCCTGGCCCTGCCCCCGCCCCTTCCTTTCTCGCCTGCCGCCTCTCCCCATCTGTCTTCCTCAGGCGTCCAGACAGCCTCGCTGCTGCCCCGGTTCTTGCTTTCTCCTCTAGGCTTTCTCCTCTAGTCTCTCTCCAGATCGGTTGCTCCGTCTGTCACTCTTTGCCTCTTTGCTGTTTTTTTCTGTTTCATTCAGTGCTTTACTGTGTGCTAGGCCTTCAGGACTCAGAAGAAAACGCTGCATACAGCATCCGTGACAGGAACTCAATTTCAAGTGGGTCAGACGGGCAGGAATTGATGGTTGTTACTGCAGTGTTGGATCGGAGAAGGCGATGGCACCCCACTCCAGTACTCTTGCCTGGAAAATCCCATGGACAGAAGAACCTGGTGGGCTACAGTCCGTGGGGTCGTGAAGAGTTGGACACGACTGAGTGACTTCACTTTCACTTTCACTTTCATGCATTGGAGAAGGAAATGGCAATCCACTCCAGTGTTCTTGCCTGGAGAATCCCAGGGACGAAGGAGCCTGGTGGGCTGCCATCTATGGGGTCACACAGAGTCGGACACGACTGAAGTGACTTAGCAGCAGCAGAGTTGGATAAATGCTGATACAGAGATGCTACAGACGTTTTAGGAGCCCACTCTTTTGTTTGTGACTGGTGTTCTGGGTGTCTGCTCTGTGCTGGGCATTGGGACTGTGCACTTACGGGCCCACCCTTGACTGGGTGGCCAGACAAAGTCCAGGACTTTGGAGTACAGGAAAAGTGCGTGCTTATTTTATTGTAAGCAATGTATACTTATTGCCATAAGCTATAAAACTGTGGGCTCAGTAACCTGCACAGGAAGTTCACTGAGAGAAAGGAGGCTGTAAGGTGGGAGGGCGTTCCTGGTGGCTCAGACGGTGCAGAATCTGCCTGCAGTGCAGGAGACCTGGGTTTGATTCCTGGGTAGGGAAGATCCCCTGGAGAAGGGAGTGGCTACCCACTCCTGGGAAATCCCATGGATAGAGGAGCCTGGCTGGTTACAGTCCATGGGGTCGCAAAGAGTTGGACACAACTGAGTAAGTAACACACACAAAGTGGGAGGACACAGCTCTCTGACATGTAAGCCCAGCGCCTGCTGTAAGGGCTTTCGTACACCTTGGGCAGGAGCAGCTCAAACAGCTGAGTGCTGACCACGCCTCCGCTTGGTTGGGCCACTGCCTGACAGCCTGGCCCTTCCTGCCTGGGGCTGTGCTGGGGGATGCAGGGGCACAGCTGAGGGAGCTGGGGACTCGGGAGCTGCCCAGATGCTGCCCTCTCAGGGGTGCACCAGGCACTAGACCATCCGTAGCTCTGTCCTGCTCTGTGACGCCCACCCCACGCCCCAGCCTTCATGCCTTCACTGAGGCATTTTCAGAAACACAGAAGCAAGCACACAGCTCTGCCCACAGGAAACTGGGAAAGAAGTCCTGGACTGACACAGTTGGATTTTCACTTAAAAAAAAAATCACCCTGATGGCAGCATTGTGCATAGAATAGACAAGAACAGGCGGGAGGTGGGGAGGCCAGTGGAACAGAGGGCAGTGATCTCAGTGGGAGGGGCTGGTTGGGCTGAGATGAGGGCCGGGGGCTGGGAGGGCCCAGAGGTTAAGGCTTGTGCCACCTGGTTATATAGCTAAAGATGAGGTCTCGGGTCCACATGCCCGTGAGGGTTGTGTCGTGGACAGAAACCTGGAAGTTAGTGAAAAGATGTTGCGGAAGATGCTGTCCGTCCCCAGTGTTTCTGAGGTTGTCCAAATGGACGTGACAGGTAGATAGCTGTCAGTGTGCACCTGGTGCTTAGAGGGGGAGTTTATGCTGCAGCTGCGGATTCATTTGTCAGTAGCATCAGAGCCATGGTGTGCATGAGATCATCAGGGCGGCGAGTACGGAGCGTGAGAGGGGAGATGGGCTGAGGACAGACCGGGGACCAGGTGCCAAGAGGGGGCCTGTGAGTGTCAGGAGGGGGGCGCTCTTGTTCACCGCACCTAAATATGTAACATAAAAATAGACGCAAGTCTTCTGACTATGACTGTGGCATAAGCAGCCCACATATTTTTATAAAACTAAATACAAAGACAACTGTAAGACCAGAGAAAATCCACCTTCAGCAGCAGCATTTTAATGTCATTCCTACCACTGTCAAAACTGAATCTCTGATGTTGGGTTTGCTTAACAGAAAACTCTAACCTTAGCTTTGTTTCAGCTCTTTCTGTGTTTTGTTGTAAGTGGAGAAGATCAGGTGGCCTGAGTAAATTGTATAGTGGATTAAGTCACATTGGAGCTCTGATAGTTTAGGATATTCAGACCTCATCTTTCAACCCTAGAGCGTCCGGGCAGTGGGTCTGCTTCCAGCATGCAACAATACAGGGTGTCTGTCTAAGTGGCCCACGCCACCGTAAGCCTGCCCTGCGGCCATCCAGCCCTTGCATCTTTTCTCTGTTTAGACCACCCTCAGGCCTCACTTGAGCCACATCAAGGGGTGTCCCTTGGCCTCCGCTGAGCACAGCCCAGCCTGTAAGCACAGTCCCAGATGCAGGTGCTGAGGTGGTTGCTGGGCACCTTGAAGAGGTGGCTGTCAGAAGATCCAGGTGTCTGGTGCAATTAAAGGTGGTATCGTTGAGATTCAGAACATCACTTAGAAGTCCTTGTGGAGAGCTCAGAGAGCCCCGAGAATACAGCTGAGAAGCCCCAGGGACTTGTAGCTGCCCCTTTAAGGAAGACAGCCTTCCAGAGTGCTGGAAGCCAGGGTGAGAAACACAGAAACACATGCCACGTGTATCACACATTTTGAAAGGTCAGAGACATGGCAAAGATTTTCTTTTCTTTGTTGTTCTTTTTTCCATCTATTTATCTTCCCATTTTTGTCATTCTTCTTCCTGTGTGTCTGGACCTCCTCTTTTAATGAACGTAACCACACCCCTGTGAGGGGTTTCACATATATCCCTTCCATGGGGGGGCTTCACATACACCCCCTCTGTGCACAGAGTCACCCCAGTGGAGTGGGTATTATTGGGAAACTTGATAGGAAGTTAAGAGGCTTCAAAGCTGGGAGCCAGGCTTTGTGCCCATTTCTGAGTGTCTACCTCCTGTCTGTCCCAGAGTCCTCATCTCTCCATTCCATGAACCTTGAGGCCACTGAGGTGAGAGGAGAGAATTCTCAGGCCCTCGCTGACTCTGCATTCCCCACTGGGTCCGACCCCTGGTTATCATCCCAGCTCCCTGTCTCCTCGTAACTCCGGCCTATCCCCAGGAAGCCTCAGCTGGTCCCCGTGCCCTCGGTGGGGCTCTGGCAGATGCACAGAGGAGCCGGGAGCTCTCGGGCAGCCGTGCTAACACCTGGGAGGTACTAGGGGTCAGAGCTGGGAACCCCCTTGAAAGTCCTCCCACGGCTCGGGTTGGTAGGAGGAACCTCGTCTCAACTGACCTCCTTTGACACACCAAAGGTCCACTTACAGTTGCCCCCATCCCTTCTTCGCTCACTGTCCTCTTCTCCTGTTTTCTCTGCTCCTGGTGTTTCTTTCTCACTCTCTCTGGCTCGAGTTAAGCGCAGCCTCCCCTTCCCCACGCGAGTCTGTTTCTAACCTCTGCCTCCTCCCCACTTTTCTTCCTTGCTCCCATTAGGATCTGTTTCGGGTACTGACTGTCTGATCGCTCCTTTCACCCCCTCATCTCTTTTCCTCTCCATCCACCTCTCTTCCCCCAGCACCCACTTCTGGGTGCTTGTGTGTCTCTCCACACACCCCTCCACGGTCCTCCTGCTGTGCCCCAGCCCCTGCAGGTGCATCTCTTTCCCCTCCTTGCTGCATTCCTCCCCCCACCTCCCCCAGCTCACTTACTCACCACGCTGCTTCAGGTGACCCAGTGGTCAAGGACGGTGGCCTCTGGGGTGGGGGGCATCCCTGCCTCTGAGAGGGAGGGTGCCCTCCTAGATTCCATCTCACGGCTGCTGTTTCCACCCCCTCCCCTGCTCGCCCAATCTCCTCCTCAGTCTGGTGCTGCTGGTCATCCTCAACATGATGCTCTTCTACAAACTCTGGATGCTGGAGTACACCACCCAGACCCTCACTGCCTGGCAGGGTCTCCGGCTCCAAGAAAGGTAACCCCAGCCTCTTCCCTTGCTCCCCTCCCTGCCCCCTGCTGTGTCCCCGAGCCTGCCTCCCCGAGGCCCTGCTGCCCTTCGTGGGGAGGGGGTGGGTAACCCTTGGGNGGGAAGCCTCAGCTGGTCCCCGTGCCCTCGGTGGGGCTCTGGCAGATGCACAGAGGAGCCGGGAGCTCTCGGGCAGCCGTGCTAACACCTGGGAGGTACTAGGGGTCAGAGCTGGGAACCCCCTGGAAAGTCCTCCCACGGCTCGGGTTGGTAGGAGGAACCTCGTCTCAATTGACCTCCTTTGACACACCAAAGGTCCACTTACAGTTGCCCCCATCCCTTCTTCGCTCACTGTCCTCTTCTCCTGTTTTCTCTGCTCCTGGTGTTTCTTTCTCACTCTCTCTGGCTCGAGTTAAGCGCAGCCTCCCCTTCCCCACGCGAGTCTGTTTCTAACCTCTGCCTCCTCCCCACTTTTCTTCCTTGCTCCCATTAGGATCTGTTTCGGGTACTGACTGTCTGATCGCTCCTTTCACCCCCTCATCTCTTTTCCTCTCCATCCACCTCTCTTCCCCCAGCACCCACTTCTGGGTGCTTGTGTGTCTCTCCACACACCCCTCCACGGTCCTCCTGCTGTGCCCCAGCCCCTGCAGGTGCATCTCTTTCCCCTCCTTGCTGCATTCCTCCCCCCACCTCCCCCAGCTCACTTACTCACCACGCTGCTTCAGGTGACCCAGTGGTCAAGGACGGTGGCCTCTGGGGTGGGGGGCATCCCTGCCTCTGAGAGGGAGGGTGCCCTCCTAGATTCCATCTCACGGCTGCTGTTTCCACCCCCTCCCCTGCTCGCCCAATCTCCTCCTCAGTCTGGTGCTGCTGGTCATCCTCAACATGATGCTCTTCTACAAACTCTGGATGCTGGAGTACACCACCCAGACCCTCACTGCCTGGCAGGGTCTCCGGCTCCAAGAAAGGTAACCCCAGCCTCTTCCCTTGCTCCCCTCCCTGCCCCCTGCTGTGTCCCCGAGCCTGCCTCCCCGAGGCCCTGCTGCCCTTCGTGGGGAGGGGGTGGGTAACCCTTGGGAGTGAGTCCATGGGTGAGCCCTGACAGTTGTCCCTGTAGTTTAGTCTGATTCTGGTTTGGGGCACAGGAGAACCTGCGAAGGACAGAGCTCTCTGATGTGGGGTCTGGGCGCACAGGACATAACTCCAGCTGCTGGGCTACCCCTTCTCCTTCCCCGCAGGTTACCCCAGTCCCAGACAGAGTGGGCCCAGCTCTTAGAGTCCCAGCAAAAGTACCACGATACTGAGCTCCAGAAATGGAGGGAGATCATCAAATCCTCGGTGATGCTTCTTGACCAGGTGAGACGCCCAGACCTGCCCTCCTTGCCCCAGGCTTCTAGACGCGGACCGTCTTCCCTGCGCTCTGCGAGGAGCACCGTCTCCCTCCCCAGACCCCCTCCTCCATCCGATCTTCTCCAGGCCAGCCATGGTTCTCGTTTTAGAGCCATCCTTGAGTGAGCTGTTGGAAACACCCAGGTTCCCCAAAGTTACATCAGTGAAATAACGCAGTGGATTTGCAAGGGGAGAAAACTATAGATTAGATGGAAGGAGAGCTATTTTTTTTTTCTTGGTGAGCCACAGCCATCTGACAGGCGTTTAAAGAGAGAGCTCCCTTCTTACTGAGATTTATCTTCCCAGAGGGCATGTCTTTCTAGCTCCTTTTGATGTGTTCCATCCGTCCTCCACCACCTCTTGCCCTCAAAACACAGACACAACACCCAGCATTCAGGACATGGCTTCTCCTCAGAGGTTGTGCTGCGNTCCCTTCTTACTGAGATTTATCTTCCCAGAGGGCATGTCTTTCTAGCTCCTTTTGATGTGTTCCATCCGTCCTCCACCACCTCTTGCCCTCAAAACACAGACACAACACCCAGCATTCAGGACATGGCTTCTCCTCAGAGGTTGTGCTGCGAGTCTGGAAAGAAGGTTGTACTGTGTCTTCTTTTTGTAACATCTTCTTCCTGCTTCTTCCTGCTATCTGAAAATTGAATGCATCTATTTAAGAAAGTCCTCCTGGGGTGAAATCATTAACTCCATTTCATTAGACAGAGGGGGGATCCTCCCCTTGCCACTAACTAGTTTTTCGACCTTAAGTAAAGGATTTTGTATCGGTGACCTTCCATTTCTTCATCTATAAAATGGAAATTGTAATCATTGCTTCATGAAATTGCTGTCACATTTGCTCTGATGGCGCATAGGCAGTCATTAATATTAAATTTTCTTTCTCCTTCATGGGTTGGTCTCTTAGTTCTCAATTAAGGAGAGAGAATTTTAATTCAACCATCAGGATCCAGTTTAGTGGGTTTAGGCTATGCTCAGTTGTGTCTGACTCTTTGTGACCCCATGGACTGTAGCCCACCAGGCTCCTCTGTCCATNGGAGGAAATCTGAAAAAATGTAAAGACTAGAGAGCTAAACATCTTTCCCTTTCTCCCAGCTGAACGTGAAGTTATGTAATGAGAGACACCACGCACTGAGGAGGGGTTGCTCATATGATTACTGTGGAGGGAGACAGATGACAAAGACCGTCAGACTTTGGGTTGGAGCACTGGTTCTCAAAGTGTGGTCGCCGGCAGCATCAGTATCTCCTGACAATTTGTTAGTCACGTAAATTCTCGGGCTCTGTGTATGGAATCAGAAAGGTTGGGTTTAAGAAGTCTTGCAGGGAAATCTGAGGCTAGCTGAAGTTTGAGCACCACCGGTTTAGAGGTCCGTATGGATCACAGACAGGAAGGTAGATGACCTCTAGGGATCCTCAGGAGATTTCTCTGAGCCCAGGGAATCAGAGATTCAACACAGGCCAGAGAAGACGGAGCTGACTTGGAAGTTTCAGGCTTCGCAGAGGCTGTCCTTTTTCTCTGAGGGTGCGAGGCTACGGACCAGGTAAAGATTCCTGCGTTATCATCCCAAGCCTTTCTGCTTGGAGGAAAGGCACAGAGGCAAGCTCTCCGGAAGCTGGCCACTCCAGGAAGACAAGCCAGCGGTGGCAATTTTAGATCTCACCACTCCAAATACATGGGAGTTTGCATTCTTCAAGGGGCTCATTTGTGTGGAGACCCAGTGTCTTCCCTCCCCTGAGAGAGCCTGTGCCCCAGCCTTACCCTCCTCGGTAACACGGAGGGGGATCAGCCGGGTGGTCTTCACGAAGGGGCGATGTGCCTCGAACTCAAACTCCCGGGACACGTTGCAGGTGTAGAGGCCGGAGTCGTTCAGGGTGACGTTGAGCACAGTGATGGACACATCCTGCAAGTCTTTGCTCCCGTTCCACTGCAGGCGCCCCTGGAAGGGGCTCTCCACCTCCTGATGGCCGTTCCGATACTCGTAGATCTGTGCGGAGAAACGGTGGGGGAGGGCCATGAGAGAAGACAGGGAGAGGTGAGGACGGGGCAGAGAAGAGGACCAGATGGTGCGTGGACAGGGGGAAGGGGATGATGTTACCAGGAGCTCCCCAAATGTGGCGGTGGGGTGGAGGCTCAGAGCGGGGCAAGGAAGAGAGCCAAGGCAAGGCGGGCAAAGGCACAGGGGGGTCAGGGCACGGGGACATGGAAGGAAGGGGTAGGCAGGGAGAGGGTGTGGAAAGAAAGAGAACGGAGGAAGATGAGAGATGCATACAGGAGACTGAGAGAAAGGAAGGACTGGAAAGATATGGGAAAAAAAGAACAAGAGAGAAAGATGTGCCGTGGGGGCCGCCAGCGAGAGATGGAGGCAGAGAGGCAGCTTCATTTGTCATGAAGGATCTGAGAGCTCCGGCCTCCAAATGTGGCTCTCAGAGTTGATCACCACAGAGGGGACATGGGCAGTCGTGGCCAGGCCACAAGAAGGGGACCCAGGCTGCTCGAGTGGCCCAGATGAGCAGAGAGATGCCAGTGATGTGCGTGCATCAGCTCTTCCAGTCTGGGTGGAGTTAGATCTGATCTCTGTTTCTTTTCTCCAACACTTCCACCTTCTGACATACCTATTTTTTCCCCCTCTACAGCTGTGCAGTTCATCTAATCTCTATTGGCCACATGTGGCTACTTACATTAAAATTCAAATTACTCGGAATTAAATAAAATGTGAAATTCTGCTTTTTCAGTTGCACTATCCCCTGTCAACTGTTCAGTGCCACCTGTACCTGGCGGCTTCTGAGTTGGACAGCATGAATATGGAATGTTTTCATCCCCACAAAAATTTCTATTACCATTACTCTGTATTTCCAGCACAATTGTTAAAGCTTCTTTTCCTCCATCTGAGCCATCTTTTTACTTTGGGCAGGCCTTGAAGCAGAGCAGGTGGCTGGCATATAACCAGGCCTGAGGCTCATGGGGACCTCTTCACCTGGTTAAGGTGTCCAGGCTCTTGTAACGCTAGTTCCTGGGCACTAGCCTTGGTCAAGGTCAGCCCTGAGCTGGGCACTGGGGAGGCTACTGTCCCAGGCCTGGCCCCTGATTGGAACAAAGCCACTTCAGAATGACATGTCCAGCCCAGAATTAGAAATGAGCCCAGCTTTAGGAGAGCTAGAGACAAAAGCAAGCAAAATTCAATTTCATCCTAATGTTGTCTCCATTAGGTCTTTGTGGAGAAAGAAACCTGCCTCCAGGAAGATGAGGCAGTACAGTGAAGAGGGCTCTGTATCTGCTCGCAGACAGCCTGTTTCATATCTGAGCTCTCTTTACCAACCAGACTTCCTGTGTACAGGGCTTTCTGGGTGGCTCAGCAGTAAGAATCCACCAGCCCGTGCAGGAGACACATGAGACGTGGCTTCAATCCCTGGACTGGAAAGACCCCCTGGAGGAGGAAATGACAACCCACTCCAGGATTCTTGCCTAGAGAATCCCGTGGATAGAGGAGCCTGTCGGGCGACAGTACATAGGGTCCCGAAGAGTTGGATTGAGTACTCATGCACATGTGTATTATGCTTGTGTGTGTTCTTAATCAAACACTAATATAGTGTTTCCTATATCAGAACTATTTTAAACATGTTAAAAATTATAGCTCACGGGACTTCCTTGGTGGTCCAGTAGTTAAGACTCAGCACTTTCACTGCACGGGGCATGATTTTGACCTCTGGTCAGGGAATTAGGGGGCTTCCCTTGTGGCTCAGCTGATAAAGAATCCACCTGAAATGTGGGAGACATGGGTTCAGTCCCTGGGTTGGGAAGACCCCCTGGAGAAGGGAAAAGCTACCCACTCCAGTAATCTAGCCTAGAGAATTCAATGGACTGTATAGTCCATCGGGTTACAAAGAGTTGGACACGACTGAGCAACTTTCACTTTCAGGGAATTAAGATCCCATGTACCACATGATACAGCCAAGAATGAAACAAATAAAAATTATAGCTCGAGAGTCCTGGTAACAAGTCTATGAAGTAGCTATAGTTTATATCCCCATTTTAGAGATGAGGAAAGTGAGGTACAGAGAGGTTAAGCAATCTGTCCAAGGACAAAAGTTAATAAGCTGTGGAGTTAAGAGCCAATCCCACGCAGCCTGGCCCCAGAGAGAATAAAGGTGTGAATAACTGTCATCCCCAAGTTGGTGCTCAGATTATATAACCACCATTTTGGCACTGGCACCAACCAATCAGACTAACAATGGTGATGACTGATCCCTCAGTTCCCAGATCACAAGGAGGTCAGAGGTTCCTGGTGGGAAGGATGGTGGTGAAGCCCCTAGGGAGATTTAGCACAAGTAACCACTACAGGACGTCTCAAACCAATTCCCCACGATGTACATGTCCTAGCTGANGATGATCTGAGCTACAGTCAGCTTCTGGTCTTGTTTTTAAAGAATAAAATATTATAAAAGTTCTTTATATATCAGTTAGGTTTCAGTGTAAGAAAACATAAACCACTCTAGAGTTTTCAAACAGGAAAGAATTTAATAAAGGGAAGTGGTACTTATCCAAATTTACTGGAAGATTTGATGATAAAAAGTGCATGGGAGGAGGATGGGTATAAGTTTTCAGGTCAGACCCAAGGTGCAGCCAGAGCTGGTTCATTACATTTGTGATATTATGTCAAATGAAACTGATGAGCAGGAAAGATCAAACTTCCTAGGAGCTTCGATAAGGCATCTGTGCAAGAGGTTGAGCTATCATCTCATGAAAATGGAGAGCAATGCCACAATTTTGACATTTCTAAAGTATCCAATGGTCTATGACAATTTGAAATGCCCTTAAAAATGAGAGACAGTTTGATGTCCTTTGAATCACCCACCTCAAAAAGTGAGGTATAATACTTGCTGGGCCTCTTTGGATTTTTAAAAAAATTTATTATTTTAAAATCTTTTAATGAATTATAGTTGATTTGTATACAGTGTTGTGCTAATTTCTTCTGTATAGCAAAGTAATTCAGTTATACATATATTACATTCTTTATATCCATTCTTTTTTAATATTCTTTTCCATTATGGTTTATCACAGGGTATTAACATAGTTCCCTGTGCTATTCAGTTGGACCTGATTATTCACTTGATAGCTTACATCTCCTAACCCCAACTTCCTATGTTATCCCTCCCCCATATCACATTTGTTATTTGACTCTAGCCTATTTTCTGGGTATCACAAAGACTGATAGTTCTCATATATTAGAGTAAGAAAATGGGTCTGCATGAATAGAGACTATAATTCAAGCTGACACTTGGGTGCATGAGTCAGAAGTCCCAAGTACCTGTGGTCCATGCTGTACAGCAACTTCAATACTATTAATGCCATTAATAGTAACTAGGCATTTTCGGGAAGGGCATCACCTCTTCTAGTAACAGATTTTGTTCACGGAGAACCAGCTTGACTCACTACTATAACAAAGTGATTATTCACCCTCAATTGCCCACTGTGAACTGAGTATTATCTTGTCTGTGCAGCCTAAAATTGGATGTGCACAGCAGCATTCACGTGCAAAATGGAAATGGTCTATAAAAGCTGGGACTAAGCAGGAAAGGAATGAGGAAACAGCCCTGGGAGGTAGCTTAGATTTCTATCATATCTGCATTATATTGTGTATTCTTCTTTCACACATAGATTTGACCGTATGAAGAGCTGTTGTTTGTTTTAGTCACAAAGTCATGTCTGACTCTTTTGTGGCCCCCATGGACTGTAGCCTGCCAGGCTCCTCTGTCTGTGGGATTTCCCAGGCAAGAATACTGAAGTGGGTTACCATCTCCTTCTCTAGGGTGTCTTCCTGCCTTGTGTCTCCTGCATTGGTAGCTGTGTTCTTTACCACTGAGCCACCAGGGAACTCCTATATAAAGAGTTACCTATAAAAAATTAACAGAAGGAAAAAACTCAGATATGATTCACGGATGCATCTGCACAATATGCTGAAATTAAATAAAAGTGGGTGGCAATTCCGTTACAGCCCCACTCAGGAGAAGCCCTGGACAACAGTGATGAATGGGGGCAGAGTTTCCTGTGGCTTATCCAGTATCATACAGAACAGTTTTCTTGTCCTAAAATACCTGCTATTCTTCACCTCTTCAACCATCCTCCTCTCCACCTAATCTCCTGGAAACCACTGATTAAAAAAATTTTTTTTTATAGATTTCATTTGTCCCAGAATGTTATATCATTGGAATCATAAAGTATGTAGCAGGCTTCTTTCACTTAGTGATATGTATTTAAGATTCATCTCTGATTTTTCATGGCTTAATAACTCATCTTGTCTTTAAATTATGACAAAATATAGATAACACAAAAGTTACCATTTTAACTATTTTCACGTGTGTATTGGTGGCATTCAGTACATTTGTGCAATTATCATCCATCTTCAGAACTCTTTTCATCTTAGAAAACTGAAACTCTTATCTATCAAACAAAAATTCCACACTACCGCCTTCCTCTCGACCCCTGGTAAGCATCATTCTACTATCTCTCTTTATGAATTTGGTTAATCTTAGTATCTCATATAGGTGGAATCATGTATAGTTTTTATTCTTTTGTGACCACCTTAATTTACTCAGTGTAACGACCTCTAGGTTTTTTTTTTTTTCTTTTCACTTTTTTCCCTTTTTGAGTTACATTGGCAATTTATTCAGAAGAAAGTATTAGAGACTCCTTTTATTATCAACTGTTTTATCCATGTTGTAGTGTATGTCAAAATTTCCTTTCTTTTTAAGGTTGAACAGTAGTCCATTGTATGTATGAAAGTGAAAGTGAAGTCGCTCAGTCGTGTCCGACTCTTTGCGACCCCATGGACTGTAGCCTATCAGGTTCCTCCGTCCATGGGCTTTTCCAGGCAAGAGTGCTGGAGTGGATTGCCATTTCCTTCTCCAGGGGAACTTCCTGACCCAGGAATCGAACCTGGGTCTCCCGCATTGCAGGCAGACGCTTTACCGTCTGAGCCACCAGGGAAGCCCTATATATGCATGTTAAGTCACTTCAGTCATGCCCAACTCTTTGTGACCCTATGGACTGTAGCTAGCCAGGCTCTGCTGTTCATGGGGATTCTTCAAGCAACAATACTGGAGTGGGTTGCCATGCCCTTCTCCAGGGGATCTTCCTGACCCAGGGATCAAACCCATATCTCTTATGTCTCTTGCATTGGCAGAGGGGTTCTTTAACATTTGCACCACATGGGAAGCCCCTATTGCATGTGTATACCATGTTTTATTCATTTACTTATTATTTTATTTTNCGCATTGCAGGCAGACGCTTTACCGTCTGAGCCACCAGGGAAGCCCTATATATGCATGTTAAGTCACTTCAGTCATGCCCAACTCTTTGTGACCCTATGGACTGTAGCTAGCCAGGCTCTGCTGTTCGTGGGGATTCTTCAGGCAACAATACTGGAGTGGGTTGCCATGCCCTTCTCCAGGGGATCTTCCTGACCCAGGGATCAAACCCATATCTCTTATGTCTCTTGCATTGGCAGAGGGGTTCTTTAACATTTGCACCACATGGGAAGCCCCTATTGCATGTGTATACCATGTTTTATTCATTTACTTATTATTTTATTTTGGCTGTGCTGGATCTTTTTTGAGGTATGCAGGCTTTCTCCAGTTTTGACCTGACTCAGTTGCCCCATGGCATGTGGGATATCTTAGTTCCCTGACCAGGGATCAACCCCTATGTTGGAAGGCAGGTTCTTAACCTCTGGACCACAAGGGAAGTCTCTACACTATGTTTTATTTATGCATCCGTCAACAGACACTTTGATTGCTTCCATCTTTTGGCTATCAAGAGTAANTTCCCTGCCCAGGGATCAACCCCTATGTTGGAAGGCAGGTTCTTAACCTCTGGACCACAAGGGAAGTCTCTACACTATGTTTTATTTATGCATCCGTCAACAGACACTTTGATTGCTTCCATCTTTTGGCTATCAAGAGTAATGCTGTTATGAACTTGGGTAGAAAGATAACATGCTCGAGTTCCTGCTTTAGATTCTTTTGGGTATATGCTCCGAGATAGAAATATCTGGATCATATGATAATTCTATTTTTATTTCTTTTAGAGGTACCACAATGCTGTTTTCTTGGAGGCTGCACTGTTTAACATTTCTACCAACAACGCACAGGATTCCAATTTCTCCATCAGTTCAGTTCAGTTCAGTCGCTCANCAACACTTCCACCTTCTGACATACCTATTTTTTCCCCCTCTACAGCTGTGCAGTTCATCTAATCTCTATTGGCCACATGTGGCTACTTACATTAAAATTCAAATTACTCGGAATTAAATAAAATGTGAAATTCTGCTTTTTCAGTTGCACTATCCCCTGTCAACTGTTCAGTGCCACCTGTACCTGGCGGCTTCTGAGTTGGACAGCATGAATATGGAATGTTTTCATCCCCACAAAAATTTCTATTACCATTACTCTGTATTTCCAGCACAATTGTTAAAGCTTCTTTTCCTCCATCTGAGCCATCTTTTTACTTTGGGCAGGCCTTGAAGCAGAGCAGGTGGCTGGCATATAACCAGGCCTGAGGCTCATGGGGACCTCTTCACCTGGTTAAGGTGTCCAGGCTCTTGTAACGCTAGTTCCTGGGCACTAGCCTTGGTCAAGGTCAGCCCTGAGCTGGGCACTGGGGAGGCTACTGTCCCAGGCCTGGCCCCTGATTGGAACAAAGCCACTTCAGAATGACATGTCCAGCCCAGAATTAGAAATGAGCCCAGCTTTAGGAGAGCTAGAGACAAAAGCAAGCAAAATTCAATTTCATCCTAATGTTGTCTCCATTAGGTCTTTGTGGAGAAAGAAACCTGCCTCCAGGAAGATGAGGCAGTACAGTGAAGAGGGCTCTGTATCTGCTCGCAGACAGCCTGTTTCATATCTGAGCTCTCTTTACCAACCAGACTTCCTGTGTACAGGGCTTTCTGGGTGGCTCAGCAGTAAGAATCCACCAGCCCGTGCAGGAGACACATGAGACGTGGCTTCAATCCCTGGACTGGAAAGACCCCCTGGAGGAGGAAATGACAACCCACTCCAGGATTCTTGCCTAGAGAATCCCGTGGATAGAGGAGCCTGTCGGGCGACAGTACATAGGGTCCCGAAGAGTTGGATTGAGTACTCATGCACATGTGTATTATGCTTGTGTGTGTTCTTAATCAAACACTAATATAGTGTTTCCTATATCAGAACTATTTTAAACATGTTAAAAATTATAGCTCACGGGACTTCCTTGGTGGTCCAGTAGTTAAGACTCAGCACTTTCACTGCACGGGGCATGATTTTGACCTCTGGTCAGGGAATTAGGGGGCTTCCCTTGTGGCTCAGCTGATAAAGAATCCACCTGAAATGTGGGAGACATGGGTTCAGTCCCTGGGTTGGGAAGACCCCCTGGAGAAGGGAAAAGCTACCCACTCCAGTAATCTAGCCTAGAGAATTCAATGGACTGTATAGTCCATCGGGTTACAAAGAGTTGGACACGACTGAGCAACTTTCACTTTCAGGGAATTAAGATCCCATGTACCACATGATACAGCCAAGAATGAAACAAATAAAAATTATAGCTCGAGAGTCCTGGTAACAAGTCTATGAAGTAGCTATAGTTTATATCCCCATTTTAGAGATGAGGAAAGTGAGGTACAGAGAGGTTAAGCAATCTGTCCAAGGACAAAAGTTAATAAGCTGTGGAGTTAAGAGCCAATCCCACGCAGCCTGGCCCCAGAGAGAATAAAGGTGTGAATAACTGTCATCCCCAAGTTGGTGCTCAGATTATATAACCACCATTTTGGCACTGGCACCAACCAATCAGACTAACAATGGTGATGACTGATCCCTCAGTTCCCAGATCACAAGGAGGTCAGAGGTTCCTGGTGGGAAGGATGGTGGTGAAGCCCCTAGGGAGATTTAGCACAAGTAACCACTACAGGACGTCTCAAACCAATTCCCCACGATGTACATGTCCTAGCTGAGCCTTGCTCACCCCTGACATTCTTACTGCAGGGGTGAGAGGAAGAGATGGTGAGACCTAAATGAGTTAAACCCACATCATTCCATTTAATAACACTTAGCGTTATTTTGGGAGAAGGCGATGGCACCCCACTCCAGTACTCTTGCCTGGAAAATCCCGTGGATGGAGGAGCCTGGTGGGTTGCAGTCCATGGGGTCACTAAGAGCTGGACATGACTGAGTGACTTCACTTTCACTTTTCACTTTCATACATTGGAGAAGGAAATGGCAACCCACTCCAGAGTTCTTGCCTGGGACAATCCCAGGGATGGGGGAGCCTGACGGGCTGCTGTCTATGGGGTTGCACAGAGTCGGACATGACTGAAGTGAGTTAGCAGCAGCAGCAGCGTTATTTTAATTTTTAAAATAAACCTGTTTTTGGCTGTGCTGGGTCTTCGTTGCTGCACAGGGGCTCCCTCTAGGTCCATCACATGGGGGCTTCTCTTCTGTGCGGAGGACAGGCTTCTCACCGCAGTGGCTTCTCTCGTTGTGGAGCACAGGCTCTGGGGATCGAGGGCTTCGGTAGATGTGGGACACGGTCCGAGTTGCCCCGCAGCATGTGGGGTTTTCCCAGACCAGGGATTTGGCAGGTAGATTCTTAACCACTAGACCACCAGGGAGGTCCTTCAGTTTTTCTACTAATTTAATCCATCCAACAGGATGGTGCAGAGATTAAATGAAAACACCTGCCTAGTGGGGTGACTGACGCGCAGTGGGCTCTAAATACTATTTATGTCTTTCCCCCCCTTATTCTGTTTACAACCAGGAGTGCTCGGAGCTGGCTGGGCGCCCTCCCTTTCCCAGAGGCTGGGCTACACTGAGGCTGTCAGTTATCTGCAGAGGAGCTGTCCCTCTTTGGAGAGAAAGAGCCAGTGTTTGTCAGATCGTCATTCCCCCAGACTGTCGGGAGCCAGGTGCAAAATGGCAGGGGCCAGCAAAGCAAAGCCCAGAGTCAGCAGTCAGACATACAAGGAAATCTTTACCGCCCTCAGGCCTGTAGAACCATTCCACCACCGTGGTGGCCTCCACTTCCTCCCTCTTCATGCAGGAGATGCAGCGCAGCTTCATGGGGTTGCCCTGAACCGCCTCGGTCTCCGAGGGCACTTCCACACACACGGGGAAGCAGACGCCGACTGGAGAGAGGCCAGGAGACAGGGAGGGGCCAGGAGGTGTTGGGCAGAGGGAAGGGAGAGCAAGAAGGGAGGGGGGAGAGACAGAGAAGGAAGAACCATGAGACACACAGGAAAATAGCATGCACATGTAAGTAGCCCCCCAGGTACCCACTCTCCCGACCGGCAGGGACGAGCTGGCGTTGACCGAGAGGCTCACCGGAAACAGTGAGTTGCGAACAGCACATATCTGGCCCTGCCCTCAAAGACTCAGCATCTAGGTGCAAACAAGGTACCTCTGCATCCACCCATTGACGGCACGCACCCCTTCACTGAACCAGCGTCCACTGAAATCTACCCTATGACGGGCCTGATGCTGAGATTCAAAGTTGTACGAAACACTCACCACGCCCCAAAGACATTTATAGCCTAGCAGGGAACACATACTCCTAAGTGTCATGAAACCAGACCGTGGTGACTGACATACTAGTAATGTGCCCTGTTCCCAGAGGAGGGGCAGTTATTCCTGGCTGAGCTGGGGAGAGAGGAATACAAGGATGGCAAGACTTGAGGCCAGAAAGGGAGATTGGACCCATGTTGTGGGGACCTCTCTATGTACTGCACAAGGAGGGGGGCATATGTTTCAAAGCCATGGAGAGATGTAAGCATATCTGTGTTTTTCGGGAAACGTAGGTAATTCTGAGGCATGGTGGAGGGCAGAGCAGCAAGGAGGACAACATGAGCTGACCATGGGACTGGGGCGAAGCTTCATGCAGAAGAGGAGAGACACAGGTAAAAATCGGGAGGGAAACTAACATGATATTGTAAAGCAATTACACTCCAATAAAAAAGCAAACAACAACAACATCTCACACCATATACAAAAATATAGAAAAGAATTACATGAAAAAAGGCATGCATAAAATTAGAGGAGAATCCCAGGGACGGGGGAGCCTGGTGGGCTGCCATCTATGGGGTCACACAGAGTCGGACACGACTGAAGGAACTTAGCAGCAGCAGCAGCAGCAGTAACAAACATGTTAAAATTTCTTAAAGGGAGAGAATTTTTAAATGTAAGTTATTTCTATATCAAAAAACATACAAAACAGAAAAATAAATGCAGAGTGGTAGAAGCGAAAAACATTGTTGGGGGGGGTCAGACTGGAGGGCACCTCGCATGCCACCCGGAGGTCTGGACTTATAGTTCCTGCCCCCTAGAAACTTGTGGCCCATTAAAGGGGGTAAGTACATCAGACTGAAAATTCAGAATGAATCAAAAGTGGGATGTGGCTGCCAACAAAGCAAGTGCAAATGTGGGCTGTGTTAACAGATGTAGCTGTAGAACAAAGGAGGAACAGTTCCTCTGTGCTGCTCAGAACAAATCTGGACTATGAGGATCAGTTCCGCGTGTCACAGTGTACCAAAGGAAGTTTGCACGTGCAGGCGAAGGCAAGATGGAGAGGGTCTGGGGCGAAGTCTGGTAAGAACAAAGCGGGGTGATCAGGGGTGCTTAGCTTGGACATTGACACATCTGTCTTCAAATATTTGAAGGAAAAGAAAATAGATTTCTGTGGAAGAGAAAATAGATTCTGACCAGCTCCAAAAGTTACACGAGAGTAAGGCTTGCTCAATTAAAAACATTTTTTTTCTTGTGCTGAAGCTGTTAACAAATGCAAAAAACTTATTCATAAGAAAGCTTACATGTTATACAGAAGGTTCAAAAGTGAGAGGAGCATCTAGGATTCTTATATTAGGACTTCTAACAAAGGTCAGTTTTCATTCCAATCCCAAAGAAAGGCAATGCCAAAGAATGCTCAAACTACCGCACAATTGCACTCATCTCACATGCTTGTAAAGTAATGCTCAAAATTCTCCAAGCCAGGCTTCAGCAATACGTGAACCGTGAACTTTCTGATGTTCAAGCTGGTTTTAGAAAAGGCAGAGGAACCAGAGATCAAATTGCCAACATCCACTGGATCATGGAAAAAACAAGAGAGTTCCAGAAAAACATCTATTTCTGCTTTATTGACTATGCCAAAGCCTTTGACTGTGTGGATCACAATAAACTGTGGAAAATTCTGAAAGAGATGGGAATACCAGACCNTTTTGTTGTTTTGCTTTGTTAATAGTATCCATTCTCAAGGTGGTATCTCGTGGCTTCCACTTGCATTTTTCTAATAGTTATGTTGGTAATCTTTTCATTTGCTTATTGGCCATTTGTTTCTTTTTTAGGGAAATATCTATTCAAGTCTTTTTGTCCATTTTAAAACTGTTTTAATTTTAAGTGTAAAACACATTTAAGATTCATCCATTTTTAAATGTTGTTTTGAGTTGTCCAGATTCTTTATATATTCTGAATAGAAATGTCTATCAGATATATGATTTTTTATTGTTTTTGTTGACTTGCAGGGTTTTATATGTATGGATAATAACCTCTTATCAGATATATGATTGAAATTTTAAAAAATTCCAAGGGTTACCATTTTATTGTTAACTGTGTCATTTGACACATAGAAAATTTAATTTCAACATTGTCCAATTTATCTTTTTTGGGGGGTTACATGTGATTTTGGTGTTATGTCCAAGAAACCATTGTCAAATCCAGTGTCATGATTTGTTATATGCTTTCTTCTAAGATTTTGATTATTTTAGCTCATATTTGATCCATCTTAAGTTAGGTTTCACATATAGTATAATTTAAGAGTCCAGTTGAATTGTTTTACAAGTGAATATTCTGTTTTCCAATACAATTTGTTAAAAAGACTGGCATCTCCCTATTAAATGGTCTTATCATTGTTAATAATTGGCCTGACCATATATGCAAAGGTTTATTTCTGGGCTCTCTGTTCTATTCCATTGGTCTAAATATATGTTTTTATGCTATCAAACCATTCTGGTTACTCTAGCTATGTAGTAAAATTTGAAATCATGAAATGTGAAGCCTCCAACTTTTTCATCTCTTTCAATACTATTTTGTTTATTCAGAGTCCCTTGAAATTCCATATAAATGTTAGATCTAGGTTTTCTATTTCCATGAAAAGAGTCATGGATTGTGGTAGGGATTACATTGAATATATATGTCACTTTAAGTAATATTGGTGCCTTAATCATACTAAGTTTTCCTACCCATGAATGCTTTTCATTTATGGTGTCTTTAGTTTCTTTCAGCAACATTTTGCTGTTTTCAGTATACAAGTTTTTAGTATCATTCACTAAATTTATTCCTGAACATTTTTACTCTTTTTGGTATAAGAATTTCCTTCCTAATTTCCTGTTTTGGTTGTTCACTTTCAGTGTACAGAAATGCAACTGACTTTGTGTTGGTTTAGTATGCTGAAAACTCACTGAATTTATTTATTAGTCCTAACAGTTTGTGTGGAATCTTTAGGATTTTCTACATATAAAATCCTTTGCAAATAGAAATAATTTTATTTCTTCCTTTCCCATNCTTCCTAATTTCCTGTTTTGGTTGTTCACTTTCAGTGTACAGAAATGCAACTGACTTTGTGTTGGTTTAGTATGCTGAAAACTCACTGAATTTATTTATTAGTCCTAACAGTTTGTGTGGAATCTTTAGGATTTTCTACATATAAAATCCTTTGCAAATAGAAATAATTTTATTTCTTCCTTTCCCATCTGAATACCTTTTATTTAGTTTTCTTGTCTAATTGTTCTTGCTAGGACTTCTTGCACTATGTTGACTAGAAGTGGTAAAAATGGGCATCCTTGTATTGTTTCTGGTCTTAAAAAAAGCATTTACTTTTTTCACCGGTGAGTGTGATGTTAGCTGTGGGCTTTTTGTATAAAGATTTTATTATGTTGAGGAAGTTTCCTTTTATTTCTGCTTTGCTGAGTGTTATTGCCATGAAAACATGTTTAATTTTCTCAAATGCTTTTTCTGCATCACTTGAGATGATCATATGGATTTTTTTCTGTTAGCATTCCATTTACATTCTGTTAATGTGATATATTATATTGACTGACTTTCATGTGTCTAGCATCCTTGCATTCAAGATATAAATTCCACTTGGTCATGGTATATAATCTTTTTAATGTGCTGCTGAATTTCTTTTGTTAGTATTTTGTTGAAAATTTTTACATCAATATTTTANCCGAGCGCGGGGGCGGAGCTCGGAGCTGCGCAAACACCTCAGCCCCCGCGATTTCTCTGCTCGCCGGCTGTCTCCAGGTTTCCCTTTCACATCTCCACAAGTCTCCCCAGCAGGGGCACGCCTCCTCCCACCCATTCACACCCGCCAGGCAACCCCACTCCGGCTTCCTGCACAGACGTGCTAGCCTCCAGCTCCGGGAAGAGGAGGGCCAAATTTCTTGCAGGCAATGATCAGTGACGTCATCTGCAATGTACACTGTACGTGGCTCCTGGCTTCTCTCTCGCGACCCCATCCCCTCCTTCTCTCCCAGTTTGTTCTTTGTCTAGCCTTGATCAGTTGGTTCCGGACACACTGAACGCAGCAAAATAATCGCTGCTTAGAAATGGGGTAAGAGTGAGGCGCACCTGTTCCCAAGTTCACCTCCTCACCCAGGGAGGTGATTCAGATGTCGGTTCAACAGTGCTGTTGGGGGTGGGGCAACTCCCTCTCGCTCTAATCACTCCCCCCTCCCCAATTTAAAAGCAGATAGATCGTGGCTTGGCGTCTCCCGACTATTAGCCTTACCCTAGTCCCAGCAAATGTTTCAATGCCCCGCCCCATCTCTGGAAGGGAAACCTGAACCTTCAAATTTATTTATAAACTCAAATTGACATAATAGATTAGGAATGCTTGGAACCGAGTGAAAGGTTAATCCAAGAATCTTCCGCCCCACCTCCCTTCTCATTCCCTATTGCTCCCTTTCCAAAGGGAGAAGCTTGACATTGATACTCCAAAACAGAATGGCAGGGTAACAGATGACTGTAAGTGAACCACATGCAGGAAATTCTCCCTCCTAACATATCACAGAGCAACAGAATGTCCTTCTTCCCGGGCAGGGAGCCACCGGGCCATAAACTGTATGTTGCTTTGAAGATCTGCCCTGAATCAGTGTGTTAGACTTGGATGAGAAGTTAAAGTCGACTTAATTCAACTTCCTTTCTAATTCTTGAATCCCTCAAAGACATTCCTGATGAACAGACTTGGCCTTTGTCAGTGGCCAAAGCTTGCTACTTCACAAGTTGATTCCTTTGAATGTTTAAGAAAGTTCTTCTTTATATTCTATTGAATTCTGTACACTCTTCCTTCCTCCCCAAACTCCATTAAGTGGTCCACAAACTGTTTTCCTAAATAGAGAGTTGTGCTTCCCCACACTCCACACCAGACTCTTTTGTTTGGGGTTAAGCTTTATAAGTTTCTTTCAGTGTATTTTCTGGTCAGTTTCCAGCCCTTAATTACGCTCGTCACTGTCTCAGGAGGATTTTTAGTTTGTTGGCATGCTTCTCAAAGTGACATTCAAAAGAGGAACTGATGTTTTCTGTGGGGTCTGGACAGTGTAAATCCAGGAGAATAATGGCCACATTTGCTTTAGATGGTGTGTCTGTCCAGTTATATTTACAGCTATATCTCACTTATAATGAGCTATGGTCAATAAAATTCTAATAAGTATTTTTCACGCAAACTGTTACAGAGTTATCTTGGACTTATACAGGGTATCTTAGAGAAAAAAAAAACTTCTGTATTTATTGCTATTAAAATTTATTAGTTTATTATCCCATGCTATTAATACTTGTATTGAATCCAGATTTAATTACCCAACATCTCTTTTCTTTAGCTTTGTTTCATCTTTAGGCTAGACAATCACTTGATCCAAATATAGACTTTTTTTAATGGATAGGAAAAAAACAAAAAAGAGTTCTTTGGCATGATTTGAGAGACCTTACGCTAGTTTGACTAAACAGGTTTCTTTGGTATTATATTGGTATTGTGATTATATTTGGTATTGTGATTATAACTCAATCACAAATAAATACTCAAATATATCTCCACATTTTCCATGTTTGTATCATAACACATTCTGAAAATTTAAAACAAAAGATATATGGGACTTCCCTGGAGGTCTGGTGAAGACTCTGTGCTTCCCTTGCAGGGGTCACAGGTGCCATCTCAGTGATAGGGAACTAAGATCCCACGTGCCTTGAAGTGCAGGCAAAAAATTAATCAATCAATCAACAAAACAAAGGGTATATGTGAGAGGAATTAGACTTATAATGATCCGGATAAGAGAGGTTTACATTTACATAGAAACAGGTTTTCAGCAATATATTTCAAACCATTCCAGAGTGAGATGAATTACCTTTTGTTATGTTCAAGCAGTTATTATGCAAAGAGTTACTGGGATGTTGTAGAAAAAAAAATCTTCTATAAGTCAGAAATTTAGTATGGATTGTTGATGAAGTGCCAATCAGAGACTTCCCTGGTGGTCCAGTGGTTAAGACTCCATCCTCCCAATACAGGGCACCTGGGTTTGAGCCCTCATCGGGGAACTAAGATCCCACATGCCACAGCTAAGACCCAGTGCAGCCAAATAAATAAATATTTAAAAAAAATTTCCAACCATCTTTGAGATTCAATGATTTTATTGAAAGTCTCACCCAAATATATAGAGTGATTGAAATCTTTCCAGTCTGATAATCCTGTCAACCACTACACTATAGCCATCACCGCCACTGCAGCACGAATTGGCTTAATTTTACGTAATTTTGTCTCACGTTTGTTTGTGCTGATTCCTAATTATCACAATGTTCTTTTAAAAATATTTTCCAACTTCATTTTAAATAGTCACCTTGAAAGTTTTACATGAGATTTTAAGAAGAATGTACTTGCCTCTAGTTTGCACAAGCCATTTCCTCTGTCTCCCCTCTATTGAAAACAGGAGCATTTGTTTTTTTTCAGTCTTCCGACATTTCCTTTGATTTTTGGCAGTAGACCTCAGTCACTTTCACAAGTACCTTTAGTCTCCTAAAGTACATCTGGGTTTGTTCTAAGAGTTCTTAATTCATTTAAATTAAGTTATCCCTTCCTCTTTTCTGCCATTTTGGCTTCAATCCCTTTTTGCTGTTTTTATTTTTTGTTGGTGGTGGTATTGTTTATTTATTTATTTTTACATTTTTCCAACTTGATGATTATCTTCCCCTTATAGTTGAAGGTGAAGCCAGAGCAGACAGAAGCCAGAGCTCTCTTTGTATCCTATGAGACCATGCACATTTCTTGCTTGAAGCCCTTCAGCTGCATTTCACTGGATAATAAAATAATTAAAACCTAGACTCCTCTCCATGGCCTAGCAAACCCTGACCCAAACTCTGCCTGTCTCTTCACACTCAGGTCTACCATTTCCTGTCTTGTCCACAGTGTTCCAGTTACACTTGACTTTTAAAATATGTACCTCAAACTTATCAAGCTCTTTCCCATAATAGAGCCTTTGCATGAGCTGTCCCCTCTACCCAGAATGCTCTTCATCCTGTGGCTGGTTTCTTATCATTCCACGCTTGCCTCAGATGACTTCTTGAATGACACTCCCTGGACACACTAAACTGGCTTCCTACCCATCACCCTCACCTGAAGCTACTCTCATCTCATGACCCTGTTCCTTATTCCTCCCATCTTCTCTCACTCTCCAAATTTATCTTATTTTAAATTTATGTACTTGCTTATTTTCTGTTTCCAACTCAAAATTCTATGAAACCAACCTTGTTTGTCCTTTTTGCTGTGGGATCCCTATGCCTAGATTGGTACCAGGAGGATATTCTGGGAATCCTGAATGAACGAATAAGTGGGTAGAGGAACGAGAGGATAGTGCAAAAAGAGTGAAGAGCAGAAGCCGTACTCAATAGAGGGAACAGATAAATAGTCAAAGGAATGGGAGAAGGTGCAGAAAGATACAGTGCCACACCAGGCAAGGGAAGAGAGAATCTCTATTAATAGACTTGGGAGACAATCCTCCACAGAAGGAGCTTCAGCTAACTGTGCTCAGAGATTGGGGAGGTGGAGTGAGGCGGATCGAGCCTGAGGTTCTCAGAGATTTTGAGATGGAGGGAAGGAATAATTCTGATAGGGTAAAAAAAAAAAAGACATCTGAGATATGCATGGAGAAGTTAGTCTTCCTGAGGAAAGAAACCCATTTCACTAAGATTATGGGGGAAGAGTTAATAACAGTAGTGGCAATGATCCTGTGAGTAAAGATAAAGTATGAAATATTTTTTAATTAAAAGTTTTTAATTATTATTATTTTAACATTTATTATGTTTTAATTGCAGCACACAGGATCTTTGTTGCCACATGTGGGATCTAGTTTCCTGACCAGGAATCAAACCGGGGTCCCCTGCCCTGGAAAGGTGGAGTGTTAATCACTGGACCACCAGGGAAGTCCTGAGATCTTAATAGATACACACACACATACATACACACACACACATATATGCACATAAATCTTGATAAAACAGGATAGTAGGGGGTGGGGAGGGACAGGTGAACTGGGGACAAAAGAACTGGTGTGGAATCACCATGGGAGCCTTCTTGACCCAGAGATGCCAAAGGAAGCATTTTGAGATCTACACATACCTGAACTTAGAGTCAAGATATGGAAATCAGAGCCCAGTGTAGGCAAGTCAAGTGACCTGCTTCTGCTATTCTAAGTGGATTTTGAAAAATAGTGCACACCCCATGGGATGAGAGGGAGAAACCTGTTTATTTAAAACTGTGGCCACAGAGCACATGTGGGACTGAGAGATATCAAGCTTCCCCAAATCTTTCCCTTATCCAGCCTGCCAGCTGCGTGGGTGCTGTCGCCAGCCAAGGGATGTTTGGGATTAGAACAGGAAACAGTGACATAGTGACCAGCCTCTGCAATCTCTTTCTGGAACTGCGCATGGCAGAGAATCTGGCAGGTAAGGTGGGGCCCATACTATTTTTTTCTTTTTAAGTAGAATTGAATTTCATCTGAATGATTAGGGAAGCCACAACTTTCCTGATGCCCAGCAGGACCCCTCCCCCCACCACTCATAATACGCCCTATGTACAAAAAAAGATCCCCTGGAGGAACGCATGGCAACCCACTCCAGGATTCTTGCCTGAAGAATCCCATGGACAGAGGAGCCGTTCTTATTCAGTCAGACATGGCTGCAGCAATTAGCATGAGTGCACACACTGTTCTTAACCAACCTCCAGGAAACTCATGGTTGCACATCAGTGAGAAAGCTGTCAATAATTAGTTACGGTAATCCAAACATCTGAATGGGAAAAAAGAAAATATAATTGGTGATTAGGTACTTCACCTCAGAAGAAAAGTTGTATTTTCTTTTTTTTTTTCAGAAACATTTTATTTTCAATGAAAGATGCATTTTATTTTTTTTTCATGTTCCCCTTGATTTTATTTTATTTTATTTTATTTTTACTTTATTTTACTTTTCTGTTTTTTTTTTTTTAAGTACTATAACCCAACTTTAAAAAAAAGTATCTTTTTATTTTATTTTTGGTTATGTTGAGTTTTTGTCGCTGTGTGCAGACTTTTTTTCCTCTAGCTGCAGCTATACAGGGCCACTCTCTACTTGCAGTGCACGGGCTTCTTACCGCAGTGGCCTCCGTTATTGCAGAGCACTGGCTCTGTAGTTGTGGCTCATTGGCTTAGCTGGCCAGTGGCATCTGGAATCTTCTCAGACCAGGGACTGAATCCATGTCCTCTACAATGGCAGATGGATTCTCTCTCTCTTTTTAGTTTGTTTATTACTAACTGAAAGATAATTGCTTTACAATATTGTGTTGGTTTCTGGCATACACCAACAGGAATCAGCCATAGGTATACATATCTCACCCCCCTCTTGAACTTCCTTCCCACCTCCCACCCTATCCCATCCCTCAAGGTTGTCACAGAGCACCGAGTTGAGCTCCCTGCGTTATATAGCAAATTCCCACCAGATATCTATTTTACATATGGTAATATGTATTGTAATGTGTATTTGTATGTATAATATGTATATGTAAATATAATATGTATTTTACATATGGTATATGTTTCCAAGATACTCTCTCCATTTGTCCTACCCTTCTTCCCCCACTGTGTCCATAATTTAGCAGGCAGATTCTTAGCCACTGAACTACCAGGGAAGTCCTTATAAGGTATTTTCAATTATTTCTGTTAGCCTGGAATAATTTTTTATGCATTTCCGGCAGGCATGTGGCTGGAACTCTCAAGCTAAGTAGGAAAGAAAAGTCTTTTGGAGAAATAAGAAACTCATTACCACCTTTGCTGCTTTTCTAAATACTGCTGTTGTTCTGATATTTGGGACAGAACTCATCAGAAACACTATTGAAAAACAAGAGAAAGAAACCAGAAAACGAGGCCCAGGTCTGGGACACAGGCCTGTTGCTTGCCTAGTTGCACTCTGAATAGTTCTGACACTTTCATTTAACCTCTCTGAACTGATTGTCTCTAATTGTCTGCCTCCCAGATTTACTGTGAGCACATATGAAATCATGTGTGTGGATGTGTTTTGGATCTTGTTAAGTCCTATAAAACCAAGAGGTATTAGGCTCCTATTTAGATGATTTGTTTAATCCTTACAGAGATGTGGTCAGCTGTTAACTTCAGCAGCAGGATGAGAAATAATCTGCTTTTCATGATTATCACCACTTTGGTAATCATTACCATCATCAGCATTAGTATCTCATCATCATGGTTTTTGAAGGCATTCTTTGGCCCAGAGCCATGCTACTGTAATTCATATGGATTAATTCATTTAATCCTCACAACAATCTTAAGAAGTAAGTGCTGTTATAATTCTCTCTCTCTCTTTTTTGGGGGGAAATAAAAACAAGAGGAATTGACTTGCTCACTCAACTTGTAGATGGTAGAACTGTGACCCAAACATAAGGTTCTTTGTCTCCAAAACCTTAAGGACTTAACTTCTCCTATGAGAAATTGACCATCAAAAGGCACTTCTATGTGCAGATCAGTCAGAAAAGTAATGACTCATTGTGCAATGGAAAGTTCTTAGATAAATGTTGTGTGTGTATATGTGTGTGAGAAAAAGTAGGAACTCACTCAAATTCTGGGTGAATGAGAAACCAATACTGGGAAATGGGAGATGAGAAACACAAATACAAAAGTCTTTTGGGTAAAGACATTTTGAATTTCTGAAGGAAATTAGGAAAATTTTTTATTTATCTTTGAATCTGCAGAAACTAGCAAAGTACTTGGTAAGTAATACTAAAGATACAATCTAGAGTGAGGATAAGACATCAGTGGTGAGAACGTGGGTTCACAAATGATTGTAATGCAAAGTATATTAAGAGTAAAGTATAGAGAATCAGGGACTCCCCCTGGCAATCCTATGGTTAAGACTCCAAGCTTCCACTACAGGGGGTGAGGGTTTGATCCCCGGTCAAGGAAGTTCTGCAAGCCACGATGTGAGGCCCAAAAAAGAAAAAAGGTAAAATATAGAGATGCAAGGTAGTTTACATCTCAAGCAGTAAAAGGAACATAAAGGAAGTACATTTGAAACTTTCCTAAAGCAAAGATAGGACTTCAACAGGAGGTAATTGGAAAGCAAGACATTCTTGACAGGAAAACAAAGTGAAGGAAAAGCTCAGAGGCAGGAAAGTTTCAGATCTGAGATGAGGAAAGTGAATGATTTCGTTTATCTGAACACTAGACACATTCAGAGAAATGATGGTGGGTAATGCTAGAACAGTAAGTTAAGTAAATAGTCTTTAATGCCCTTTTAAAAAGTCTGATTTGATAGGTAATTGGGAGTCACTGGAGATTTCAAAGCGTATGAGTGATAGGAAATAAGTTTAGGCAAATTAATCTGGCAGAATAGGAGACATGGAGTGGGGAAAATGGGCAAAATGACTGCAGTAGATGTAGTAAGAGGGAAGGAGGGGCTGATGTAAGAGGGAGGAAGAGGGAGCGAGGGAGGAGAGGTCTGATCCTGGAGAAAATGTGAAGGTAAAAGACACTGGATTTGGCAAATGATCAGATGTGAGGTTGGGCTTCCCTGGTGGCTCAGACAGTAAAGAATCTGCCTCCAATGCAGGAGACCAGGGTTCGATCCCTGGGTTGGGAAGATCCCCTGGAGAAGGGAACAGCTACTCACTCCAGTATTCTTGTCTGAAGAACCCCATGGACAGAGGAGCCTGGTGGGCTAAAGTAAGTGACTAACACACACAGATATGGGGCAAGGGAGGAGAAGTCATTCTAGTCATGGTCATTGGGGAAATATATATATATATATATTTTTTTTTTAACCGTGTCACATCTTAGTTGTGGTGTGTAGGATCTAGTTCCTTGACCAAGGATCGAACCCTGATTCCTGCATTGGGATCACGAAGTCTTAGCCACTGGACCACCAGTCGAAATGGTGGGGAAATTTTTTATGTCATTAGAAGCTATAGAGAAGATAACATGAGTGATTTAGGGGAGATTCCTGGTCAGGGAATATTCCACATGCCTCGGAGCAATTAGGCCCTTGTGTCACAACTACTGAGCCTGGGCTCTAGAGCCCAAGAGCTGCAACTACGGAAGCCTGTGCGCCTAGAGCCTGTGCTCTGCAACAAGAGAAGCCACCACAGTGAGAAGGCCTGGCACTGCAACCAGACAGTAGCCCCCGATTGTCACAACTAGAGAAAAGCCTGGGCAAAGCAATGAAGACCCAGTGCAGCCATTAATAACTTATATATCTATAATGGATTTGTGGTGAATGCAGTTCCAGTGACTTCAAGGCTTTCGCCAATAACAATAGGCAACTATTCCCAAAGGCTGGGAGTGACAAGGTGGAACAGAAGTTGAAAGTGTTGAGGCATCCTAGAGTGGTAGTAGGTATGTTTGTGAGATGGTTAATTATATGCCAAGTCAAACAGATGGATAGAAAAGGACGATAAGGAATCATAGAAAGGGATTTCCCCGATGGTCCAGTTGTTAAGAATCCAACTTGCAATGCAGCAGACTCAGATTCGAGCCCTGCTCTGGGAACTAAGATCCCACTTGCCACAGGGCAACTAAGCCCGTGCACCACAGCTACTAAGACCTGACACAGCCAAATAAATAAACATTAAAAGAGAATCATAGAGTGACTTGTGATGACAGTAAGAATAAGAAGCAATTTTAGGGGTTGCAAGCAGCTGAGAGAAAAGGAAGAGCAGGAGATAATTGTCAGGGAAGATATACTGGGGGTTGGACTCTTTGGGATGGAGCCACACTGAGGAATAAGCAAGTCTGTATGGTGGGCATCCTNACAGATAAAGATAAATACCATATGATATCATTTACATGTGTAATCTAAAATAAGGATACAAATGAACTTATTTATAAAACAGGAACAGACTCACAAACATAGAAAACAAATTTATGGTACCCAAAGGATAGAGAAAGGTCAGAGAGAGGGATAAATTAGGAGTTTGGGATTAACAGATCCGTGCTACTATATATTAAATAGACAAACAACAAGCTACTTACTTAGTAACTTGTAACAACTTATAATGGAAAAAAATCTGAAAAATAATATATATATGTATATATAAATGTAACTAAATCACTTTATTATACACTGAAACATTGTAAATCAACTATACTTCAGCCAAAAAAGAAAAGAACAAGGTAAAGCCTTGGATGCAGAAAATCTACCAGGATAGGGTATTTACAGGTGTGTGAACTCAGAATTTAACACCCTAGGCTTGTGACCCATTACAAGCTGTGTTACCTTTGAAAATTTACTAAAATTCTAGATGCTTTCTCATTTGACGTATGGGGATGACAGCAGGGTGTATACCTCACTGGGTCATAGACACTAAATGATATAATCCACATGAACATGTCATATAAGGACAGTACCTGGCATATAGAAGTATTAAATAAATGTTGGCGGCTATTGTTGGTTTCATTACAATCAATNATGACAGCAGGGTGTATACCTCACTGGGTCATAGACACTAAATGATATAATCCACATGAACATGTCATATAAGGACAGTACCTGGCATATAGAAGTATTAAATAAATGTTGGCGGCTATTGTTGGTTTCATTACAATCAATGTTACTATTTTAAGATTGAGTCACATAAAATTGCTGATATTTGAATGTTTTTATCTATAAAAGGACAATTTCTTTTTCTTTCTGCCATACCACTCAGCTTGTGCGATCTTCATTCCAGGTCCTCAGCAGGGAGGGCACAGAGTCCTAACTCCTGAACCACCAGGGAAGTCCAAGGACAGTTTCTTATAATAAACCTCATACTAGTCAGGTTACACAGACAGATAATCAGGAATAAGAGTGACAGTATTATTTATCATTTATTCTATGATGCTATTTTGATACTTTAAGCAAGTCACATGGGATTAGATCCGTTAGACAGAGGAGAGAAGAAAGGCTCAGAGAGTTAACCTGGGCTGGTTCCTGCCCGGCTGGGATCTGCTCTCTAAATCAGACATTGATCCCCAGTCAAGAGAACCAACAGTGATGAGGATTATGTTAGACAATGCATTAAAATATACTTAGTTATGGACAGAAAGAAGGAGAACTACATCTTGTGGGACAGTTGGAGTACCATGGTAGATTCTGGTTTAAAATGGGAGAGGTCCATCTTCATCATCATCTTCATCATTATAACAATAGACAATATTTACTGAAGGTTTATTTTTCCCAGATGTGTGTATAAGTACTTTGCATTTATCAGTTGACTATCTCATACAATAACTCTATGAGACAGAGAATATGATGGCTCCCATTTTATAGATAAGAAAACTGAAGCCCAGAGGGGTCACACTGCCAATAAGGGGCACCCAAGGATTTGAGTCCCACTTCACAATGATTCCTCCATTTGAAGGGCTCAGCAAAAGAGATGATTAAAAAAACAACAACAACAACATACACACCTTTGAAGGAGAAAGAGCAGATAGATGAAAGGGGGTATACAGGCAATTCCAGGCATGTGGCCTTTGACCTAAGAGATCTGGGGTGGTAGCTTTTGTTTTCAATTTATGGATACTTTGTCTATATGGCATCACTAAGGAGCTTAAATAAAGACCCCNAAGGAGAAAGAGCAGATAGATGAAAGGGGGTATACAGGCAATTCCAGGCATGTGGCCTTTGACCTAAGAGATCTGGGGTGGTAGCTTTTGTTTTCAATTTATGGATACTTTGTCTATATGGCATCACTAAGGAGCTTAAATAAAGACCCCAGAAGACAGGAAAAGAGTCAGAGGCCCGGCAAAGGTCTCAACTGGAAACACAAGCACAAGTGCTCTTCAGATCCTCTTTGCAGTCACCTCCAGGAAACGTGCTTTGCTGAGACAGGTCCATGGGCCACTTGACTGAGCTGTTCTTCGGGAAGCGGGTGGAGAGCTGGGCACTTTGGGGTCCCAAGCGTAATGGGATACAGGAAGGAAAATTAGAGAAGAGGGATGAGGGAAGTGATTGAGGTGGGGAACAGGACCCTTTTTAAAGTCTTTATTGAATTTGTTACAATATTGCTTGTTTTATGTTTTGGTTTTTGGCTGCAAAGCATGTGGAATCCTAGCTCCTCCACCAGGGATGGAACCTATACTCCCTGCATTGAAAGGTGAAGGCTTAACTGCTGGACCACCAGGGAAGTTCCCAAATCAGTTCATCTTTCTGGGCCCATTTCTTCTTTTGTGAAATGTAAGACTTTTTGTTTGTTTGTTTGTTTGTGATTCTATCATCCTGTGATTCCGTGGCTTTGATAGAGCGGGCTGGTTACACTCCGATGCCAGTCATATCATGGGCTGTCCTGTGTCCCAGCCATGACTGTGGTCCTCTTTACTCCCCATGCCTTCATAAAGGCTGCCTAAGGCTAATCGTGCTGAGTCCTAGTCACTGCGATCCTACGCTGGGCTAGAGCATGGCATGCTCACTAAGTCATGTCAGTGGTGTCCGACTCTTTTGTGACCCCATGGACTGTAACCCACCAGGCTCCTCTGTCCATGGGATTCTTCAGGTAAGAATACTGGAGTGGGTTGCCATTTCCTTCTCCAGGGGATCTTCCAGACCCCAGAATTGCAGCCTTAAAACAGCCCTGAGAGACAGATGTTACCCTGACTTTACGGACAGGGAATTCTGAGGCTCAGTAAGTGAATTTGCCAAGAATACATAGCTAGCAATGTACTTTGGAAATCAATCCTGAATATTTATCGGAAGGACTGATGCTGAAGCTGAAGCTCCAATACTTTGGCCACCTGATGCGAAGAGCCGAATGATTAGAAAAGACTCTGATGCTAGGAAAGATTGAAGGCAGGAGGAGAAGGGGACGACAGGATGAGAGGGTTGGATGGCATCATCAACTCGATGAACATGAGTTTGAGCAAGCTCCAGGAGTTGGTGATGGACAGGGAAGCCTGGCATGCTGCAGNGAAGGCAGGAGGAGAAGGGGACGACAGGATGAGAGGGTTGGATGGCATCATCAACTCGATGAACATGAGTTTGAGCAAGCTCCAGGAGTTGGTGATGGACAGGGAAGCCTGGCATGCTGCAGTCCATGGGGTCTCAGAGAGTCCGACATAACTGAGCGACTGGACAATAACAACCATGTACTTTTGGGAATTCAAATTGAATCTTGCCTTGAAATTTTTGGTGTTTTTTTCCTTAAGTCCAGTGATCTTTATTTCTGTGAGGCCCCACCAGGGTTGTCATGCAAGCACAATTGGGGTACTGCAGTTCAAGGTGGGAAATTTCTTCTCCTCTCCCAGCTCAGAGCTTAGGGCCACCACCCACCCCTCAGGGAGAGGGGCTATGGCTACCCCTCACCAGCCTGGGGGAGCTCAGTTGTTTATTAATCGCTTCTGTGTTTTCTGTGGGTTTCTCCTGGCCCCCAGACCAGCACTGATTTTCTTTGGGGATGGTGGTGATGGCAAAGCAGTGTCTGAAGTGGAAGGAAGTTTGTGCAGATTTGGCCCTGTAAACCACGGAGACCCCAGGAAGGGACTCGGACACCACTGACCCTGAGGCTGAGCTCTTTCTCAATTGCTGCCTGGAGTGGGCATTAAATAAAACTTTGTATGCAAAGAACTTACAAAGAATCCCAACAGGTTACTTTTTTTTTTTTAAACAACACAGCATTTGCATGTGACAGCAGTTGCTGTAAGGGAAGAACAGTTCATTATTCACTCTGCTCTTCAGTAGCTTTTTCTACTAAGAGGATCCCCTGCCCACTTCCCTGGGAAGCTGGCTGGAAATCTCAGGTAGGGGGGTGGAGGCACTTGCCCCGTTGGGCAGAGCTGACATTCAGCCAAGGGGGTGGGAGAGTTCAAGCTGGTGCCCTCTGAAATCTTCGAATCACTCATTCATTCATTCAGTCAGTCATTCATTTAAAAATGGCTCCTTGCTCCTATTCTGTCAGGGTCTGTTCGAGGCACTAGAAACTCTGGTGATGTACAAAGAGAGGTACAGTCCATGCTTTCAGAAAACCAATATTATAGCGGGGGAGATGGAAAGAAATCAATTAGACAAATAAATACATATAACAATTAATACATATTATAAGGACATATAGGTCTTGTAATTATAATACATACTATAACAAAGTAATACACATTAATATTATACACATTATTTGTTAGAGAAAATAAATTATAAGATGAGGCAAGAGGTGACAGGAATGCTATTAAGTAGGGTGTCAGGAGAGGTCTCCCTGAGGAAATGACAACTGGACAGACTTGGATGTCGTTGAGGAATGGCTGAGGAAACTTCCCCACGCCGGGAAGAGTGGTCCAGGAGAGGAACAGGAAGAGCACGGCCCGCAGGCAGGTGTGGGAACAGCAAGTTCAAAGAACAGCAGGAAGCCAAGCTCGGAACTATTAAGGAATGAAGCTGGAGACACATTATGGATCATGGGAAGGATTGGGGATTTTATTTTAAATATGTTGGGAGACTACTGGAACACATGGAGAAGAGAAAGGAAATACATGATGAGGCTTGTGTTGAAAGTAGTATCTGGTTATTTAGATTGCAAGAGGTCTGGGGAAAAGCTGGGAGACCGACTGTAACAGTCCAGGCAAGCAGTAACGGTGGCTTAGATGAGATGGATGGTGGTCAAGGTGGACAGAAGTCACAGGAGTCAGAATTTAAAAAAACGATAGAAACAGTAACATTTGCTGGTTGATTGGCTGTAGGGTATGAGAAAAGAGAGGTCAAGGATGACCCTGAGTTCCTTAGACTGAGTGAATGGGTAGTGTATTCTACTGGGGGAAAAGCTGGTTTGGGGAGGGGAGCAGAATAGGGGTCAGTTTGGGGTGCGTTGGGACTGAGATCCCTGTTAGACATTCAAGTAGCTATTCTATTCTAACGTTGGATGCTTAGAGGGGATACTACGATGGAGATTTAAGCTTGGGAATTATCAGTGCATCGGAGGCTTTAAAGCTGGAGGGCTGGATTATATCACTCAGGGAGTAAGAATAGATACAGACAGAGAGAGGTCCAAAGACTGAAGCTCGGGCACTCTGATGCTCAGGAGGTGTATGAAGCTGACGATACAGGAAAGAAGACTGAACAGAAGTAGCCAGTAGTGCAGGAGGAAATGAAGGAGCGTTGTTTCCAGGAGGAAGTGCTCGACTGTGTCACGTGCTACTGCAATAGCATAAAGAACTGAGGCATCATTGCTGGATCTGGCAGCCTAAATAACAGTATTTTCAGAGGGTGGTGAGGAAAAAAGCCAGATTGAACAGAGTTTAAGAGAGGAATTCTTCTTGATGGTGGTGATATTTTTAGTGAGTGGTTAGAGAGGGTTTTTTATTTTTAAATCTATCTTTCTCTAGTTCTAGGGCTTGAAAAGTAGTAGGCTGAATAATGCCCACCCAAAGAGATCAAACTCAAAGTTCTGAAACTTGTAAGTATTACTTTATTTGGAAAAAGAGTGAATACTATTTGATATGGCAACATGACTAAACTGGGCTTCTCCAGTAGCTCAGCGGGTTAAGAATCTGCCTGCAATTCAGGAGACACAGGAAACGCAGGTTCGATCTCTGGGTCATGAAGATCCCCTGGAAAAGGAATGACAACCCACTAGTATTCTTGCCTGGGAAATTCCATGGGAGAGGAGCTTGGTGGGCGATAGTCCATGGAGTCGCAGGATCAGACACGACTAAACACCCATGACTAAATTCAGTATCTTATAACAAGGAGATTATCAGGATGACCCGAGTGGGTCTTTGTAAGATGGAAGTTTTAAACTTACAGTGTGGAATTGCAGTCTCCATAACGAAGAGGTGGTGAATTTCTGTTGTTTGAAGCCACCAAGTTCGTGATGAGTCTCATCTGTCGGCTTAAGTCAGGTGGTTTCCCAGTGCTGCTTGCTTTCTGCTCAGAGGCGACTTTGATCAGCGATTCTCAATCATCTGCCCGATTTGTCTGCATTTGGATCTGGCCTGACTGGAAATGGCAACACGCCAGTCTCCCTCTCTACCTCCCCACCGCCAGCTGACAGTGACCACTCTAATCTCTCTGAGTGTGCTGACTTTTCAGTGTATTGTGGGGAGGCAGGCTGAGGCAGTAGATGGGGAACAGGGCTAGGAGTCAGAACCCCATATAGCACAGCGGTTAAGAGAACAGGTTCTGCGGTCACCCTGTCTGGATTCAGATACTGGCTCCACCACTCACTTCTGGGGGTCTGTGGACAGTTATTTAATCTCTCTGGTTAAGGCCAGCTATTTTCCAATTTGCCTTAATTCTATTCTTTGCTAGCATTAAATGAATGTCACTGCCGCTCTGAGCTTTATTTCCTTCAAAACAAAGAAAGAATTGGACTAGACTAGATGAATGCCTCGCAGAAGGAAATGGCACCCCACTCCAGTACTCTTGCCTGGAAAATCCCATGGATGGAGGAGCCTGGAAAGCTGCAGTCCATGGGGTCGCTGAGGGTCGGACATGACTGAGAGACTTCACTTTCACGCATTGGAGAAGGAAATGACAACCCACTCCGGTGTTCTTGCCAGGAGAATCCCAGGGACTGGGGAGCCTGGTGGGCTGCCGTCTATGGGGTCGCACAGAGTCAGACACAACTGAAGTGACTTAGCAGCAGCAGCAGCAGCAGATGAATGCCTAGGTGGCACTAGTGGTAAAGAACCTGCTTGCCAGTGCAGGAGATATGAGACTCAGGTTCCATCCCTGGGTCAGGAAGATCCCCTGGAGTAGGTAATAGTAACCCACTCCAGTATTCTTGCCTGGAAACTTCCAGATAGTGGGTCCCAGCAGGCTCCAGTCCCCGGGGCTGCAAAGAGTCAGGCACAACTGATCGACTAAGCACCTGACATGAACTGGTTGCTATGCCTTTCAAACCCATGATTCCATAGTTCCAGTAGGAAGCAAGGAACTGGTCACATTTTGCTTCGCTTGTTTGGTTCAAATAGTTTCCTCCTTTTCCTTGAAGCCTTTGCTAATCTACATCCCCAAAGACAGACTTCATCCCTCCTCCTGGGCCTTGTACAGTGGTGAAGCCATTAAGTAATGGACTAGACCTTGGACTTTATAACCAGATCTGTCTAGGTTCTTTCTCTGCCACATGCTTATTACACACACTTGGACAAGTTACTGAGCTCTCTGTCTCAGCTTCCTGATTTGTAAATGGATTAGTAATTGCAGAACCCTCTTTCCAGGTGGCGCTAGTGGTAAAGAACCCACCTGCCAATGCAGGAGACATAAGAGACCTGGATTCTACACCTGGGTGAGGAAGATCCCCTGGAGGAGGGCATGGCAACCCACTCCAGTATTCTTGCCTGGAGAATCCCATGGACAGAGAAGCCTGATGGACTACAGTCCATAGGGTTGTGGAGAGCCAGACACGACTGAAGTGACTTAGCATGTTCATAACGTGATGACTTTAATCATCAGGGAAATGCAAATCAAAACCACAATGAGATCACCTCATACCTATTAGAATGTATATTATTAAAAAGACAAGAAATAACAAGTGCTGGCAAGGATGTGGAGAATAGGGAACACAATACAACATTATTTAGCCATAAAAAAACCCCTACCATTTGTAACAACATGGATGAAACTTGAGGACATTACGCTAAGTGAAATAAGTCCAACAAAGACACATGCCATGTGATACCAATTATGGCTTGTATGTGGCATGCATGCTCAGTCGTGTCCAACTCTTTGCAACCCCATGGACTGTAGCCTGCCAGGTTCCTCTGCCCGTGGAATTCTCCAGGCAATAATACTGGAGTGGGTTGTCATTTCCTTCTCCAGGGAATCTTTCTGACCCAGAGATCAAACAAGAGTCTCTTGCATCTTCTGCATTCTCAGGCAGATCTGTTACCACTGAGCCACCTGGGAAGCCTATGATCAAAGAGAAAAAACTTCCAATTACAAGAGGACTAAGTTCTGGGGGGTCTAATACACAGCATGGTGACTGTAGTTAATAAGACTGTATTGTATACTTGAAAGTTGCTAACAGAATAGATCCTAAAGGTTCTCAACACACACACAAACAAGATAACTCTGTAAGATGATGGATGTGCTAACTAATTTATTGTGGTAATCCTTTGTAATATATACCTATATTGAATCTTTACCTTGTATACCTTAAATTTATACAATGTTATATGTCGATTATATTTCAATAGGACTGGGAAAAAGAATCACTGTGATGATGGAGATAATACATATATTGACAAAATGCCTTGCATCTAATAAACATTCAGTGATGTGAATTATTGATTTCTTTTTGTTTATTGATGAATAAATAACTTATATTTGATGAAGTACACAAATCTTTTATGGCTCAGTAAAATTTTACATCTGAATATAGAGCCTTGATAAAGATGCAGAATATTTCTAGTACAACAGATGGCTCATTTTCATCCCCTTCCTCTCAATATTACTCTGCTCCCCCAAATAACCAATATTCTGACTTTTATCCTCATGGATTAGTTTTCTTGTTCTTGAACATCACCTAAATGTAATCACATAGTATATGCTCTCTGAGGTTTAGCATCTTTCAGTCAACATTATATTTAGTGAGATTCATCCATGTTGCTATAGGTAGCAGTTATTTTGTTCTTCCTTGCTGTGTACTATTCCAATTATTGCATATGTTGTACACATATTATGCTATATTTATATTCTGTACTCCTGATGGATGGGGCTTCCCAGGCAGGACTAGTGGTAAGAAACTCGCCTGCCAATACAGAAACATCAGAGATGCAAGTTCGATCCCTGCATTGGGAAGAGCCTCTGGAGGAGGGCATGGCAACCCACTCCAATATTCTTGCCTTAGAATCTCATGGACAGAGGAGGCTGGTGGGCTACAGGGTCGCAAAGAGTTGTACATGACTGATTCAGCTTAGCCCCTGTGTGTTAATGGATGTTGAGTTCTTTCTGTTTTTCGCTATCATAAATAACCTGCTATGAATATGTCTGTGCAACTCTGGTGTGTGTAAGCATTCACTTCTGTTGGTTTATGCCCAGAGGTGGAAGTGCTAGGGCACAGGATGCTTGTCAGTGTAGCTTCAGTGGATGGACCAAGCAGTTCTCTAAGTGGTTGTCGAGTTCACACTCCCCACAGCAGTGTGTAAGGTTTCCGGATGCTCCACAGACTCTTCATCTTGGTTTTCTAAGTCCTTTTCACTTTCGTCATTCTTACTGGGATATAATAGTATCTCACCGACCTTTTAAAAATGATTTATTTCTGACTGCTCTGGGTCTTTGTTGCTGCAACAGGCTTCTGTCTAGTTGTGGTGAGTGGGAGCTACTCTCTAGTTGTGGTTCTCGGGCTTCTCCTGTCTGAAGCGTGGGCTCTAGCAAGCGTGGGCTTCAGTGGTTGGGGCACGTGGCTTAGTTGCCCTCCGGTATGTGGGATCTTCCCGGACCAGGGATCAAACTCAAGTCTCCCGCATCGGCAGGCAGATTCTTAACCACTGGACCACCAGGGAAGTCCTCATTGACCTTTTAAAGTGCACTTTTGTGATGACTTGTAAGTACTTTTTCATACTTTTTGTATTTTCATCGTTGTTCATGAAGTGTCTATTCAGGTCTTATATCCCTCAGAATGTTAGCTATTATTTTGTATCATCATTATTGTACTTTTTCAATATCTGCATAGCTAACTACTCTCCCAATAGATTATAAACTTTTTGATATCAAGGTCTATGTGTTATTCACTATGAATTCTTTGTGCCTAGCAAAGTCCTCCCCCTGGACATTTGCTGATTAAATTAATAAATGGCCATGACTCAATCTATCATGGGCTTCCCTTGTGGCTCAGCTATTAGAGTCCACCTGCAATGCGGGAGACTTGGGTTCGATCCCTGGGTTGGAAAGATCCCGTGGAGAAGGGAACAGCTACCCACTCCAGTTTTCTGGCCTGTAAAATTCCATAGTCCATGGAGTCGCAAGAAGTCGGACACTTTTCACTTTCACTTTCAATCTGATAAAATATCGCCATCTGGTGTCACTAGAGTGAATTACAGGTTGAGGATGCAAGGTCTGTGGGCTAGATGGATTCATTGCTGCTGCTAAGTCGCTCCAGTCGTGTCTGACTCTGTGCGACCCCATAGACGGCCGCCCACCAGGCTCCCCCGTCCCTGGGATTCTCCNGATGTGTGCAGTGGTCACCCTGCACCTTGGTCCAGCCTGTGTGCCGCGGTCTCCCTGCACCGATGTCCGGGCTGTGTTCCGTGGTCAGCTAGGAACGAGTTCTGGGATCTGTGCCACCTTCGCCCTGCACAGATTTCTGGGCTATGTTCCACAGTCTCCCTTCACTGAGGTTCGGTCTGTGTGCTACAGTCACACTGCATCGAGGTCCAGGCTGTGTTCAATGGTCGGCTAGCGATGAGTTCCGGGCTCTGCCGTGGTCGCTGTGTGCTGAGATCCGGGCAGTGTGCCGTGGTCGCCATCTGCTGAGGTCCGTGCTGTATGCCAGGGTCGCCCTGCACTGAGGTCCAGCCTGTGTGCCGCGGTCGCCCTTCACTGAGGTTCGGGCTGTGTGTTTTGGTCACCCTGCACTGAGATCCGGGCTGTGTGCTGCGGTTGCCCTCCGCCGAGGTCCGGCCGGTGTGCCGCGGTTGCCCTGCGCCGAGGTCCAGCCTGTGTTCTGCGGTTGGCTAGCCACGAGTTCCGGGCTCTGTGCTGCAGTCCCCCTGCGCCGAGGTCCGACCTGTGTTCCGTGTTGGCTAGCGATGAGTTCCGGGCTCNGCCCTGCGCCGAGGTCCAGCCTGTGTTCTGCGGTTGGCTAGCCACGAGTTCCGGGCTCTGTGCTGCAGTCCCCCTGCGCCGAGGTCCGACCTGTGTTCCGTGTTGGCTAGCGATGAGTTCCGGGCTCTGTGCCGCAATCACCCTGCGCTGATGTCTGGGCTATGTTCTGCGGTCGGCTAGTCAGGAGTTCCGGGCTCTGTGCCGTGGTCACCCAGCGCCGAGTTCCAGGCTGTGTCCACGGTCGCCCTGCACTGAGGTCCGGGCAGTGTGATGCGGTTGCCATTTGCCGATGTCCATGCTGTGTTCCACGGTCGGGCAGTGATGAGTTCCGGGCTGTGTGCCGCGGTCACCCTTCACTGAGGTTCAGGCTGTGTGCCGCGGTCACCTTGTGTCCAGGTCTTGGCTGTGTGCCGCGGTCGCCCTATGCCGAAGTCCGGGCTGTTTTCCACGGTAGGCTAGCGACCTTTTCCGGGCTCTGTGATGTGGTCCCCCTGCAGATTTCCGGGCTGTGTGCTGCAGTCGCCCTTCACTGAGGTTCGGGCTGTGTGCTGCGGTCGCCCTGCACCAAGGTCCCGGCTGTGTGCCGCTGTAGCCCGGCGCTAGGGCCGGGCTGTTTGCCACGGTCACC
This sequence comes from Neotragus pygmaeus, assembly GCA_006410875.1. Taxonomy (NCBI): domain Eukaryota; kingdom Metazoa; phylum Chordata; class Mammalia; order Artiodactyla; family Bovidae; genus Neotragus; species Neotragus pygmaeus. The sequence goes on along the minus strand of SJYV01045717.1, from coordinate 492,617 downwards.
TTACACTGAGGTCCGGCCTGTGTGCCCCTGTTGCNGTTATAAGTACTGACTTATAAGTACTAACTCAAGGTGTGTGCTCCAAAACTTGACTGCTGTAAGAAAACCTATAGTGAAAATATATTTTTCACGGATTTGGATTTAGATGGGTTTTCCCTTGAGTGTAAATGCCTGCAGACAGTGCACCATGTGAGGCCTCCAGCCTTTATTAGGGTTCCACATAGAACATCTTTTAACCTAAAATGGTCCTAGATAAAAACACTTTTCCAAAAAGCCTACTGAGGTGGAGGGCAAGGTGTTCTCAATTCTGGTACTCCTCAATCACCCACTGCCAAGAAGAGCGGTTGCAATGAACTGTCAGGCTTATAAATGTGGTGGTGTCCCTGGGCCCTCAGACACGGCCACACTGTTGGACAGCTTAGGCCTGCGGGTGACCTCCTTCTGAGAAAGGCCAGTGGGGGTGTCTTAGGCTAGCTCCATTCTAAGCACGTGGGATGCATATACTCTCATACCTTTCTTCTAGTACTTCTTTTTAAAAAATAATTTTATTTACTTATTTATTTTTAGCTGTGCTGCTGGGCTTTTCTCCAATTGCAGCAAGAGTGGGCTACCTGTGGTGTGCGGGCTGCTCGTTGCAGTAGCTTCTCTCGCTGTGGAGCATGGGCTCCAGGGTGCACCGGCTTCAGCAGTTGTGGCTTCTGGGCTCTAGGGCACACATTCAATAGTTGTGGCGCTGGACTCAGTTGCTCCGTGGCATATGGGACTCTCCCAGACTCTTGCCTTGGCAGGTGAATTCTTTACCACTGAGCCACCAGGGAAGCACTCTTCTAGGGCTTTTTGTGAGCAGATATATTCCATAATTTCTTCTCGTTGGACTGTCTAGAGGTGAGATCCAGATGTGGGCTTTGGGATGAAGGAACGACATGAGGTTCAGCCACACTAACTTGAGTTTTGTGATGGTGTTTGGAGCCGAGTCCTCAGTTAACTGTCTTACTTTCTTCTCTGCTTCTGTCTCTCTTCAGGAACTTGTGGTATGCAGTAACTGGTCAAAGGAAATATTCCTGGTCCTCTTCCCAAAATAACATCTTCATGAAACTGGTGTGTTCGAGACTATGTTTCCATCTTTTTATTCTCTATTACACTAGTTCCTGTATAGTTGTTGTTTAGTTTCTAAGTCATGTCTGACTCTTTGGGACCCCATGGACTGTAGCCCACCAGGCTCCTCTATCCATGGGATTTCCCAGGCAAGAATACTGGAGTGGGTTGCCATTTACTGCTCGGAGGGATCTTACTGAGTGGCGGATAGAACTCCGGTCTCCTGCATTAGCAGGCAGGTTCTTTACCTCTGAGCCACCAGGGAAGCCCTCCCATATAGTGGTTATGACTAAACCAGTCAGCTTTCACACATTCTCCTACACTTTTTCAGATATGACATTACTAGTCAGTAACCACTTATTGACTTCCTATTATGTACCAGGAATTATGCTGTTCAGCAAATGAAACCAGGAGACAAGTTACTTAGCAGATGATGACACACAGTTCAGTGACAAAAGGGCTGTGTGAGAAGTTTATGAAGGGAATAGAAGAGCAAACTTCTGGGAGGATGTGAACCACGAGTTTTCAAAACAAAAAGGAACCTGCAGGTGAGTGGGCCATGGACGGAACTGGGAATGGACAGCGGAGCTGAAGGAGAGTAGAGCATGCATACTAGGGCATTTGTATTCCACCCTGAACATGCTGGGGAGCTGCTGAGCAAATTTATGCTCACTTAATATTTTGAATGCTTTCCAGCAATCATGTAGAAGACGAGTTATGGAGGGGAAACAGTGGAAGCAATTAAGTCTGTTAGAATGCCATAGTAATGCACATGATAAGGCCTGCCTGCACCACTCCAGTGGGGATGGGGGCAAGAGGACATGAGAGGAAGGCACAGATGTGCGTCACTAAGGATAACTGAGGATCAGCATTACTGATGGGACACAGAGAGGAGGCAAGATGAAAGAACCTGAGACGAATCACAGGTTTCTGATTTAGGTGGCTGGTGGCTGGCCAAGTTCAGGCAGAAGAATAGATTTGGAGGGCTTCCCTGTGGTCTAGTGGTTAAGAATCTGCCTTGCAATGCAGGGGACACTGGTTCGATTCCTGGTCCAGGAAGATCCCACATGCTGCAGCACCACTAAGCCTGTTGAAGCCCGCAGCACCCTACAGCCTTTGCTTTGCAACGAAAGAATCCACCGCAATGAGAAGCCTGTGCACAGCAATGAAAAGTAGCCTCCGCTTGCCGCAGATTTGGGGATGCTGGCTTTGGTGAGGATACAATGCCCTATATTAGCTTATTTGCATTTCTGAGGAGAGCTCATAGGTTTCTGGTGTCATAAGAAAAAAGGCCCATGGCATCATGTTGCATTTTTGAGGATCACGGTAGGCACCATGATCACAGTCACTGTCTGTGACAGTGCCCAGGCCAGAGCACCAGAGGAGAGACTGCCTCCAGCCTGACTCGATGAGGGTTCCAGGTGCAAAGAAGTACTGGCTCAAAAGCAGCCCCGATTTCGCACATCCACCTCTTGAAATTTGGGGGGGAGGGAATTGAAATTTTGAAAGCAGTGGGGAGATTTCAAAAATCTGGGATCCCAGACGTTTCCCTATTTCTTTCCACCTAACCCCTAGCTTTGCACATCTGGAGTCCCTGTGAAGGGAACGAGCCTCCAGAAGAGTCGACCTCTAGTGGTAATTCCTTAAACTGCAGAGTAACTTGCTCAGAGATTTAGGTTGATTTGCAAAAGGCCCTGGGCAGCTCAGTTTGGACTTTGGTCTGATGGTGTCACTCGCACACAGCACTTACCACCCTCAGGTTTCTTCTGCTGTTTAGACAGTCTTTTACACTCTCCCTGTATATTTGTGTAACTTGGTCCACGGAATCTTTTATTAAGTCTTTCTTCAAGTGTCACCTTCTCTGTGGATCCTTCCTCCATGACTTCCTCCCCTATCCCTGGAACTCTCCCTCTGCCTTCCCTGATTAATGTTTTTTCTTGGCATTTGTCATCTGTTAGTACGCTCCATAAATTAGTACTTTATTTTGTTTACTGTTAGTCTTTCTCCACCATAACATAAACTCCATGAAGGTAGGGATGTTTGGCTTTTTCTTTTTTTACTGCCATTTCCTAATCTAGAATGGCATCTGCTACATGATAAATATGTACTTTTTAAATACTTTCTGGGGACTCCCCTGGCGATCCAGTGGTTAAGAAACTGCGATGCCCCCACAGGGGGCGCAGTTTAGATCTCTGGTTGGGGAACTAAGATCCTGCGAGCTATATGACATGGACAAAACAAACAAACAAACAAACAAAAAAATAGTATGAAAGAAAGGGTAAGGAAACTCATCATGAAGTTCAGGAACTACATGTTCTGAACGTTTAGATTATATTTGCTCTAAACATATCCAGCTTCAACAGTTTATGGTTCACTGTGTGGCCTTCTAATCAGTGGCCCCCCTGGTAAACTCTAAGCAGCTTTTCATTGAGAAAATTCATGACAAGAATTTTGTTGGTCAGTTTAGTAACAGAACTTTCTATAAGTAGCAATTATGGACAATTACTTTCCTGTTCATGTAATAGTCTTCTCCATCATGAGAATAACTGAGTGAGCTGGGGGGTTTTTTTGGTTTTGTTAAATTTAGATAGAATGGAAGAAGACTGCAGATAGCTGTTCAATAGTTTTATCCTGGCCCCAGGCAATGGCTACTCTTCCGTTCTGTCCTCAGAAGATCAAAGCTTGGTTGAAAAGTCTAAACCCTCAATCCATTCTTAAAATCAATCAATCAATCAATCGAGGGACTTCCCTGGTGGTCCAGTGGCTAAGATTCCACTCTCCTAATGCCGGTTCAATCCCTGGTCAGGGAATAGATTCTGCATGCCACAATGAAAATTAAAGATCTCACATACTGCCATTTAGACGAGGCACAGCCAAAAGACTTTTCAGGATATCAAAATAAAAAATTAATAGATATCTAAGGGAAAGTGAGGGTTGCATCAGTTTAATGCAATCCATCCTGACAAAATGAGTTGAGTTTAGGTTTGACGCTATAGGGGCCTCAAATGATTGGAGGAGGTTTAAGAAAAGCTATCAAGCTCTGTCCAATCATCTTCAAGCTTGCAGCTCATGTAAATTCAACAATTTGAGCTACATTGTCATTCAATTCACTCTGATAACACATTGCCAGATCCTCAAATCTCAAGTTCTTCTAACTGTTGTTAACCAACTCACTCTCAGTTCCCAAACTCGAACACTTTCCTGCTCTTTCTGGGCCTATTTCTCTGCTTTCCTATCCCTCCTGCCAGTTGATAGAAGCAGAACTTGCCACAGAAGATGGAAACCATTTGGCAATGAATTCCCTTCACTTTACTTTCCCATGTCTATAAGCTGATCAGATTTTGTACTCACCTGAACATGTTTTACTTTTTGTCATGAAATACTTTTCTGTGCAAACCCATCCACTTTTGATCCCATCCTCTTAAAGATTTGTTTCTCCAACTATCCTTTTTTTTTAAATTTTTAAGCCACTCAGTTTATGGTATTTTAATATTTATCTATTTGGCTGTGCCGAGTCTTAGTTGCAACATGTGGGATCTAGTTCAACATGTTTGAACTCAGGCCCCCTGCTTTGGGAGCACAGTCTTAGCCACTGGACTACCAGAGAGGTCCTCATCCCTCTTTTTGTAGTTTTAATGTCTCAGTCTCCCTTTGCTCCTTATCCTCAGTGTCTACAACTTGGTAATATGCAGGGTCTAGAACTTAGCAGGTGGTTAATAAATGTTACTTTAACTTCTCTAATGCTTCAAGTCTCCCTTATCCACACTCTTTTTCTTTCCTTTTCAAGCTTCTTATAGCATCCTGTATTTCCAGTCTTTCTTCACTCCTACCTGCTTATCCAATTTTCACCACACACTTCATAATCAATCAAATGCACTTAGTCTTCATCAACTTGACTCCTTGATGGCATTTGTCAACATTGAGCACTTTCTAACATCTTCTCCTCTTTGGGGTGTTTTTTTCTTTTCTGAGCCCACTCTTTAACTCTTCTTCTTCACTTTTCTTTGTTGGGTAATCTGCCTCCAATTCTTCCTTAAACGTTGAAAAGCCCAGATTTCTGTCATTAGCAAATTTTTCTTTTTCCATGCATTGGAGAAGAGGCTAAATATTCCTCTGTTATTCCTAAATTAATGGCCAAATGCTATTATCATTTTCTTAACTTTGTTAGCAAATCACTTCATTTCCAACAATCTAGTAATTTTCTAAGTTGTCAATTAATTTGATTAGGTGGCTGAGATGGTAAAGAATCTGCCTGCAAGGCAGGAGATCCAGGTTTGATCCCTGGGTTGGGAAGATCTCCTGGAGAGAGGAATGCCAACCCACTCCAGCATTCTTGCCTGGAGAATCCCATGGACAGAGGAGCCTGGTGGGCTACAGTTCATGGGGTCACAAAGAGTCAGACACAACTGAGCGACTAAGCAAGAGCACGAGGGACTTCCTTGGCAGTCCAGTGGTTAGGACTCTGTGCTTCTGCTGCAAGGGACACAGGTTTGATCCCTGGTCAGGGAACTAAGATCCTGCATGTGCCATGGCACAGCCATAAATAAATAAATAAGACCACATAAGAAAAATAGAAAAGTGAAGTCGCTCATTCGTGTCCAACTCTTTGCGACCCCATGAACACCAGGCTCCTCCATCCAGGGGATTTTCTAGGCAAGAGTACTGGAGTGGGTTGCCGTTTCCTTCTCCAGGGAACTTTCCGACCCAGGGATCGAACCCAAGTCTCCCACATTGTAGACAGACGCTTTCCGTCTGAGCCACCACTTGATCTTAGCCAAAAGGCTACATAAGGCTACTTTATATCTTCCTTCAAATAATCTTCAAAATCTTGCCTCTTCTTCCTCACAAACTTTTATTTAGTAAGGTGTTCGAGAATGCCAGGAGTCAACTGTTTACAGAATCTTGAAGGACCCCTCAGGAATGGCAGGGCACCCTGGCCTCCAGCATCCCATTTTCAGCTGTACTACCTGCTGCTCCTTCCAGGTTTTGGTACTGGCCCTGCTGCTATCAACTGTGGACCATGGTTCAGCTTGTGTTCAGATTTAGGAGACAGTGTGTCCTTCCAGGAACCTCAGAAAATAGTCATTTAAGGTAACCAGAGATTTAGTGTCAGTGTACGAAACTTTGCAGGGGGATCAGTGATAAAAATACTCTTTGATTTTCCAACATACTGGACCACATCTCAAACTTTCCTTTATGTGTAATTCCCTGGATAAGATTTTCACCTACTGCAGTAATGCACGGAGAAGGCAACGGGACCCCACTCCAGTACTCTTGCCTGGAAAATCCCATGCACAGAGGAGCCCGCTAGGCTGCAGACCATGGGGTCACTAAGAGTCAGAAATGACTGAGCAACTTCACTTTCAGTTTTCACTTTCATGCATTGGAGAAGGAAATGGCAACCCACTCCAGTGTTCTTGCCTGGAGAATCCCAGGGATGGCGGAGCCTAGTGGGCTGCCATCTATGGCGTCACACAGAGTCGGACATGACTGAAGCAACTTAGCAGCAGCAGTAATGCAGACAAGTCAGCGAATAAAAATCAACTTGCTTTCACCTCCAGAATTTTATCAACTTCCATAAATGTTATATAATCTAGGAGACATTACTTTTTTGGTGCTATAGCATTTCATCCAGACAAACTGCGCATAGACATTAGATCAATGGCTCAGAAGTCTGTATATCAGGACAGTCTCAATTGCAAAGTCCAGACTCAGATATTACCACGATTCCACCTATAGCTCTGCTAACCATGCCAAGGCTTTTCAATCCTCACAGATAACTATCCTGTCCTCCCAGATCTCTCTATATGAATGATCTTTAGAAGTCTTGGGAACATCAAGTCCTGAAGACTGGATGGGTGGAAAGCCCTAGGAACCAGGGATCTTCGCTGTCAGTGCTCCTTTTTAAAAATTTCATATGTGGATGCTTCTAGGAGGACAACGGTCAACTGGAGTTAAAGCCAGTCAGCTGGAACACCATCAGTGACCAGAACGAGAATCCCTTTTGCTGAGCTCTTGAGCTTGAGGCTCTGTCTCCCACTACCCATGCTCTTTGGGTGAACACTGGCACACAAGAGCTCGAGAAACAAAGCAGAAGAAACCAGGCACAGAAGACACTCTCCCTTTTCATGCTTTAATCCCATACCCTGTGCTCCATGGACGGAGGGAATGGTCTCCCCAGTCCTGGCCATGCCCACAATCAGAGCAGATGAGGTTCATAACTATTCAGCCTCAGCTCCACAGAACCTCTACCAGACAACAGAGACCCTTGGGCCATGAGATCCTATGCTTTAGTTCTTACATGAAATCATGTAAGAAAAAGCAAACAACGCAGATATGAAAGCCATTTACTCCTGGTAAATTCTTCAGGGTCCCAGGTCTCCCTGATGTCAGAGGGTGAGGTGGGGAGGATGAGGGTGGGGAGTCAGGAGAATAGTTTGGATGGCCTTGGTCAGCAGCAACAGCTCTTTCTTAATTTTCCCATAATTTGAGCTCAGATCTTCTCCAGTTTCCTTCATGTAAATAAAGTGAGCCTGTCCACCATGATTCCGCAATTGTTAGAGTGCCTCTGTCAGCTGATACCATTTCAAAAATCCCCTCACAAACCCATGTGATGAGGATAGGGTGGGTGGGCTTGTATATATGTGGAAAAGTAAATGATTTCACCATGATTTTAATCAGGCTTTACTGAATCCCTTGGCACCCAAATGCTACATGCCACTTGTGGCAGAGTAAGTGCCAGGGACAAAACCAAGAAACTGGGAGGCCCAGGCACAAGCCTTCTCACAGGAGAAATACCCACGAGGAAAGAGGCTGCTGACTGGGCCCCCCTTTCAAGCAGTGCCTGGCACCTGGTGTTGTTTTAACCTTGGAGAGGAGAGCAGCCTGACAAGGTCTACATGAAGCTGCCTTCATGTTTCTGCCCATCAAATGCTACTCACACCTCTCCCCAGAGTCAAAGGAAAGTGCATGGTGAGGAAGTGAACCAGTGAGAGGTTTGTACAGGTAACCTGTGGGGTGAGGCGTGGTTCTCCTGCCCTGACTTCAGGGCTGTGTGCTTTAATGTTAGACCCCAGGGAGGACGGCATCGTAAAGGCTGGTCCCTCACCAACCCTGAGGATTGGTCCTGGGCCACTTCAAAGCTGAGACTGTTAAGTCATCTTCAGGATGGGGGCAAGTATAATAAGCCCAACCTCTTGTGTCTTCTACTGCCCCTGTTTCACACCTGCCAGGAGGAGGCGGGAGCATTTTAGCCAAGGAGATGCCTCATTTCAGGCAAACTTTGGGAAGAACATCTCCTCACGGTGTGGAGGAAGGCTGAGAGCTACTTTAGCTGCCGGAAGGTGTCATCAGACTTGGGCAGGTCAGGCAGATGCCCTAGACAAGGTCTCCTCTAGCCGACAAGAGGGCCTCACCCAGTCCGTCCCAGGAGAGGGCTGAAGGCAGGTGTCCCCGCGAGCAGCCCTGGCTAGGAGGCCTTTTGTGAATGGGTCCTCTGGTGCCTGATTAAGTGGTAGCCTCTGCTGAAGCTCTTCCCGCAGGTAGGGCACGTGAACGGCTTCTCGCCTGTGTGTGTCCGCTGGTGCCTGACGAGGTGGTCCCTCCGGCTGAAGCTCTTCCCACACTCGCTGCAGCGGCAGGGCCTCACCGAGGCGTGTCCGCGCAGGTGCTTGGCGAAGGCGGCGCTGTGGCTGAAGCAGCGCCCGCACTCGCTGCACAGGTACAGCTCCTCGGCCGCGTGCGTCTTCCGGTGGGCCAGATACCGCCTGTGGTCGCTGAAGTCCTCGCCGCACTCCCCGCACAGGTAGGGCTTGCCTCCGAGGTGGATTCTTTGGTGGGTGGTGAGCACGGATTTCTGGCTGAAGCTTTTGCTACAGATGGTACAGAAGAAGGGCTTCTCTCCCGTGTGCGTCCTCTGGTGCCTGACGAGGTCGGAAGTCCAGCGGAAGTGCTTCCCGCAGTCCTCGCACCTGTAGGGTTTTTCCACGGGTGGGGTTCTCTCGGCCTGGACCTGAGGGGCGGTCTCACCCAGATTCCTCCGGGTTAGCGGGTATTTGTGAGGAGCGTTCACCCTGTGTACCTTTTGGTGCCTGGCGAGATGGGAACTCCGTGTGTAGCTCTTCCCACACTCCATGCATTTATAGGGCTTCTCTCCTGTGTGAGTTCTCAGGTGTCGAATGAGGTGGGAGTTACAAGTGAAACTCTTTCCACACACAGGACAGTCATGATGTCTCCCTAACAGCGGGTGGACGGGCATGGTTTCCTGAAGATTCGCTGAACTACTGACTTGAGAAATCTTTGTGCCGAATGGTCTTTCAGTAAGTCTAACGGGATCATCCTCAAAGACTATTTCCTGGTCTGGAGTCTGGTGGATTTCTGCATCTCCCGACACAGACCTGTGTGGATCCTCCAAACTCAGATCTTCTTGCTCAGGACGCTCTTCCTCGGCGTCACTCCTGTCTCCTGTAGAAACAGAGAGGAGAAAGGAGATTACAGAGGTAAAAGGTGTGCCTTCTGCACAGTGGAGAGTTTTACACTGTTCTGAGAGGGCAAGACCGTATAGAGAGAAACTCGTTTCTCAACTGCAGAGGCTGGAAAAAAAGAAGTAACTGGTCAACTGAGTGCCTGTTGTATGCTGAGAACTTTCTTACATGTTATCTCATGCTGGCAACAGCCTTCATGTGGAGAAACATTATCATCCTCCTTTCACAAATGTGGAGGGACTTCCCTGGTGGTCTAGCGGTTAAGAATCCACCTTTAAATGCAGGGGATGTGGATTCAATCCTTGGTTAGGAAACTAAGATCCCACATGAAGTGAGGCGACTAAACCGTGCATCACAACTAGAGAAGCCTGTGTGCAGAACGAATGTGGAGACTGGGGATCAAGAGTTTGTGTAAAGGCTTAAAAAATGGTATAGCTGCAATTCCAAAAGTTTCCTTTTTTTCTTGTCACCATTTTGTATTACAGAGCCCTGAAACCAATGACAGGTGTGAAGAGGGGAGAAAAGAAAGAATGTTTGGCTTCAGAGGGAGACAGTGGTGTTGGCTGAGAAGTCAGAAAAACCAGAGAGAGGGGCTCTCCAGAGGGCGAGGGGAACACTGGCTAGAGGAACTGCCAGCCGGGGGTGAAGGTGGGGCAGACCCCCTATCACTCCTCACCTGTATAGGTGAAACTCAGAATTTCTGGCTCTTCAGGCTCCTGAGGCTCTGGGACCTCCTCTTCTCTGACGTGGGAGAGCTCTTCTAGTCTGGGGATTGGAAAGGCTGCTCAAGAGAGGGAAACAGGACATCATGATTGGCTCAACAGTCCCCTGTGTCAAGAGCAGATATTTTCTGTTCGGTAGACTGAAGAAAAATCCCATAGGCAGGCCATTCAAACCTTCTGTCTCTTTGGCTTGAGCCCCTGACAGGAACTGTGTATCTCTTGCCTTTTACTGGCAACTCAGTAATCACACAACTGGCAGTGTTACTCTCTTTTCCTATATTCAAGTCAGTAGAATATTCCAAACTTTTATTGCTTGCTTCCAAACTGATATGCTTACCTACACACACTAAACTAAAACTCACACTGAAACTATAATATTACAGGTCTATTTTCTTGTTCGAGTTTCCAACTACTTTCTAGGCATTTTCTCTTCCCTTTAATTTTGAAAGCTATCATCTTCTTCAGCTGTCCTTTCATGTCACCGGTGGGGTCAGCGTAAGAGAAGTGTAGTATGTACAATCACAGGTCTAAGACACCCTCAGTTTCCAACAAGAGGAAGATCTTTGTGCTCAGGACACTCTAGAAACACTTGAAATTCCTTACACAGGGAGACCACGATTCCACAGTCTTCTTCCAAGACGTATTCCCCATAGAACTCTTTCTGGGTTGGATCCAGATCACTCCACTGGTCCTGGGAGAAGCACACAGCCACATCCTTGAAAGTGACCAAGCCCTGAAACAACACAAGGTTTCCATTACAATGTGATGCTTCATGGAGCCTCATATCTNAGACGTATTCCCCATAGAACTCTTTCTGGGTTGGATCCAGATCACTCCACTGGTCCTGGGAGAAGCACACAGCCACATCCTTGAAAGTGACCAAGCCCTGAAACAACACAAGGTTTCCATTACAATGTGATGCTTCATGGAGCCTCATATCTTAATTCCTGGAATGAAGGTCATTGGTACAGGCACAGTCCATCCAAGAGACAGAGAAACTCAGACGGGACACCTGGTTCCTTTCAGGACGCCTGTGTTTCATTTTCTGTTGCTGCTTCCCAAGTTTCTGCTCTTGCAACTGACCCTCTTCCTGTTCCCTCCAATCCAACCACTTTCCCTCAGCACCAGACTACACTGTTCTTCCCAAGGATATTATTTTCAATATGAGAAAGGTCTTGGAAGTCATCAGTCTAATGCTATCTGTATCTCTGCAAAAATTCATCTTTTCTAGGGAGTTCTTCCTAACTGTCCTTTCCTAATCATGTACCACTTATACAGTCTACCTAGCATCAACAGGAATTTCCTCTTCAGCTCTACAATCTAAAAACAAGGATGAGCTCTATTCCTTTATTCTGCAGCCACTCAGCTTAGTGTCAGGGCTTCTGATCTGGTGAACTCTTCATGAATGCCATGGCCTGACTGAATGAGTCCCTAGAAGAGAACAGCAACCAAAATCAGAAATCGATTTTGCAGGCCAGTCAGTCACCCTTACAAATGACTATCAGGTTTATTTCTTAAAATCAAAAACAAATCCTCATTTGACAACTTCAAAGCTGTAGCCAGAGTTTTCCCAAAAACAACCCCATTTTGTTAGTCCCTCAGGTCAGTGGCAAATCAAGAGGCTCTGGAGCCTGCAGATCCAACTAAGATGTTCTCCGTGAGATGCAGCTCCTCCCCTTCCAGACACACGCAGAACTCAGAGCTTAACCTGGCAATGGACAGTGGAAGCCTGTGTCCTGTCTGACCTCTTCAGCGTACCGCTAATGCTCAATGGTTCCTCGAGTTGCCAGCAGTGCAGACGGAAATGAGGGCGCACCTGTGACAGAGCAGTGAGAAGGGCAACCATCTCGGAGTTTCCAGGGTTCCTCTCTTCAGGAAGGGCTGGGTCCTGGAGCGCTGGAACCTCTAAGAAGACAGGAAGGGGAGATCAGTCACGTGCAAGGCAGCCCTATAACCACCAAAGAGCTGAGGATTCCCCATGGTCTCTGGTGGGAAGGGTGGGGTCGAGACACTGGCCTAAGAACAGTTTGAGCCACCCCGAAGCTGCCACCTATAACGTTACATGAATGCCAGGGGAATAACCAAGAGTTCTGCTGTCCACAGTGGCCCTGCTCTCGCGAGACTACGGCTAGTACCGCCTCCTTTCAACGCCCTGCGTCCTGTGGCTTCCTCCACTCATGCTCTACCAGCCTCTGGGTCTGAGAGCAACACCCCCACCCGTCACTCAGCCATGACCCCCCCACTTCCTGCGGGCTTCCCACCGCTCTCCTGCAGGGGCTGGAGCTCCGACTCCTGGCACGGGGCCTGCTCTTCTGACGCCCCCAGATCTGGGCTCTGTGTGGTCTCCTCACGGAGCTCCTCGGGGGTCAAGGTCTGTGCAGGGTCCTGCAGCTCACTAGGCGACCCGGGCTCTGCTCCTGGAGGCACTGTCTCCTCGGACAGGACTTCCTGGCCGTGAACATGGACAGTCACCTGGGAACAATTCCAACTTCCAGTCACCGCTGAGTCAGGATAAAGTCCTGGGTGTCACAGAGCTTACATCAGGAGAAGCTGCCATCAGAAGACTCCCGGGGGGCCCAGATAAAGAGGGGAAGTCCAGTCCCCCTGGTGTGTGCGAGGGGGAGCTCAGGTTACTGTCGCCAGAACAACGGGCCGGGGCGGGGAGCGGGGCTCAAGACATTCAGATACCGGCTTGTTTTCTTTTTTCCCTCAACCCTGCCCATCACTGGGGCTCTAAGGTGCCATCCTTCCCATCACCCTCTGCTGTCTTAGGAGGGGCCTCTCTGACTGAGGGGAGGAAGTCACAGAATTCTCCCCCCGCCCACCCCCCAGGAAAATGAGGTTCAATACCCAAAGGGAAAAGGAAAGCGGTATCACCCTTGGTGATGAGACCGCAAAGATGGCCTCCCCAGGCAGGTGTTTCAAGAACCAGGAAGTCACACACACACACACACACACACACACGCACACTCCACTGTCCCATGGGGCGTATGGATCTAGGTGCAACCCAAGGGCAGAGCCAGTTAAGTTTACGAGGTGATTTCTGTGAGCCCTAGCCATCCTTCCAGCCGGTAGACGCCATTCTTCCAGCCGGCAGACCCCCACCGCATCACACAGATCAGGACTCCCCCTCCTCACCCACCGCCTTGGTCTCCTGGGCTGTTTCTGCAAACCCTCCACCAGGGTCACGGCCTCCTCGCCGCTCTCGGGCCGCTGGCCCCGCACCCAGCTCTGCAGCTCTCCGGGCAGGACGGTAAGGAACTGCTCGAGCACCAGCAGCTCCAGGATCTGCTCCTTCGTCCTCCGCTCCGGCCTCAGCCACTGACGACACAGTTCTCGGAGTCGGATGAGGGCTTCCCGCGGGCTGGCTGCTTCCTGGTAGCGGAAGCGCCGGAAGTTCTGGTGCGACGTCTCAAGCACAGGGTCATCCCTCTGTGAGACAGACTCTGGCCGACAGGGGAAGTCGTCTTCCAGTTTCACCATGAGAATTCCCTCTTCTTCCCAAAGATCCTGGTCCTCCGGCTCCAAGGCAGTAGCCATTGTCTGGCTCTGTGGTGGCCTCAAACCATCGAGAGCTCACACCGTTCCCCCTCTATCAGCCTGGGCGCCTCCAGGAGTTTCCTCCCAAGGGACCTGGGGTAGAGAGGTGAAGACAGACAACAGGCTCAGCATGAAGGTACGCACAGGAGTCACAGTTCTGAGCTCAGCCTTAATCCCGTACACATAACTTCCCTTTCCCCTAATCTCTGTAACACACTCTGTACATAGACCTAGTTGGAATAGGGTAATCCGTGCCTGAAGGTATGTTCTCCCATTCCTTTTCCTAGGCAAGGATCACACTTCATACAAAAACAGAAAAACTGCATTTCTATTTTATAAAATCTGTAAACCTTAAAGGAAAATGGTAGGAGAAAGGACACTTAAAACTGCCTGCTAAAAATGTGGTATTGATCACAATCTGTTTTACAAACACGCACACATGCTGACATATACATGGGGATATATGTTCTGAGAAGTGACACATCAATAGGCCTAAAATGGAGAAGACTTAATGGCGGTTCAGTGAAATGATCACACTCCGTTATCAATTTTTTCTGTAAAGTAGGGACTCTCAGAGATTTGAGAGGAGGACTGTATGAGGTAACAGTGAGGAAAGTCACAGAAACAGCAGCTGGCACACAGGCATCCCCTGAAGCGACCTTCCTCTTAAGATGTCTTTTAACTGGGAGAACTACAGACCCTCAAACCTGAATGCTGAAAACTAAATTCATGATTCTTACTCCCAAATCCACCCCTCTTCCTGGAATCCTTTGTTGGTTGAGATCATCACTTTGTTAAGTAAACACTCAACTTTATAATCTTTGGATTCAATGTTGATTCTTCCCTGTTGCTTATAGCTCATTAAACCAGTTCTGCCTCTTAAGCCTCTGTCTGTTTCCTCCTGCCTGGGCCCTCACCTCTTGCCTGGACTATTGCCACGACTTCCTTATTGGGAGTCCTGTAGCACTCAGCTATGAGTAGAGTGCAACAAATTCACCAGCTGAGCTTTTGCAGAACACAGAATCATGTATCATTCTTCTGGACACTCTGATTCAAGTCAGTCTAGACAACCGTATCTTTAAGAAATGCTACATAAGGTTCTGATGTGCACGCTGGTTGAGAAATACCTAAGGCATCTATGATTAAGATTGAGAGTCCTGGAATCAGACAGCCAGACTGCCAGGGTTTGAATCCTCGCTCTACTGTTTATGAAGTGTGGGGCCTATGGTCAGTTTTTATCCTCCTTCCCCATTTCCAGAATGGAGGTAAGGATAGAATCCATCTAACAGGGTTACTATGAGGAGTATCTGTGAAGTGCTTAGAAGAGTGATGGTGCCCCAATGTTAACTATTATCTTTCTGAATTACAGTTACAACAGCATCACCCATTTTAAAACAATAACTTTGTAAGGAAGATCAGTTTCAAAATCCTTGGCATGGCACATGAAGCCCTTCACAACCAGTCACTGTTTACTGTTCAGGGGTCGTATCCTCCCCTTTCCTCTGTGGCACCTGCTAGAATGAATGCATTGCTCACTTCCCTACAGTAGGGTGTCTTTACAGACCTCCAAGTCCCTAAGAGTCTGTTCCTTATGTATGGAAAACTCCCACCCCTGATGCTGCATGTGTGCTCTTATTTCTTCTTCATTTCTGGGATTTGCAGTTTAGGTCTTAATCAGTTTTCTGGATTACTGCAGCTGCCTCTACACGTGAGCTACCTGTCTCCAGGTTCATTACCTTTAAGTTACCATTCATCGTTATCACCAGAGTCTGCTCTTCACAAATCTGGTCCTGTCCCTTCCTTATTTAAGATACTCAATCACTCCTCTCTGTCTTGTAACTGAAAGATGAACTTCTAAGGGTTATGTTTTAGGTTGACCTTGATCTTGTTACTCCTTTGCCTTCCTCTCCTTTCACACACACACACACACACACACACACAGAGTGCATGTGAAGCACATAAAAGCCCTATGCTCTTTGTCCTCTCCACATGCAGTTCCTTCAGAATCTTGACCCTTCATCAGGTTAAACTTGTCTTTCAAGACATAGATAAGGCTTCATGTTTTCTGAGATGCTTTCTTTGAACCCATTCCCTGGCCCTTAAGCATGGTTAGGAATCACTGCTTCCCTAGCTATCTGAGCACATCTGTATCTCAAATCTGCCGTATCACACAGCCATCGTGTATCTTTCCTGTGAAACTTCTTCAAGTAGGGAGCTATGCTGTAGTCAATCTTCAGTTCCCATAAGAAATCGCACAATAAATGCATCTAAATGAGTAAGTTTCCACTTTGAAGTTTCCTTCCTACATTAACAGGATGAAAGTCTTTCCTACTCTAAGTTTCTATTCTCTTTTATTCACAAAATCTTGTTAAATCTATGTTCTAAATCTTTTAATTCATCCATCTCATCTCCTCTTCCATTCTCTTAGTCAAAGCTTGATGACCCACTAACCCCTATGACCGCAGAGGCATGTGTGTGGGTTTAAATATCACCAGTGTCCTGCTGGCTGTCCCCACCACCACTCTTCATGTGCATCCTGAGGGGTTCTTCATGTCCCCATCTTTTTCTGCTTTACTACAACTGCCCCTGGAGAAGGAAATGGCAACCCACTACAGTGTTCTTGCCTGGAGGATCCCATGGACAGAGGAGCCTGATGGGATAGTCCACGGGGTCGCAGAGTCAGACACGACTGAGCGACTAAGCATACGTGCACAACTGCCCCAGGTTCACCTCAATGTCAGTAATCCACTCTTTTTAAACTTTTTGACCACACCACATGGCACGTGAAGTCTTAGTTTCATGACCAGGGATTGAACCCATGCCCCTTGCATTGCAAGGGCAGAGTCCTAACCACTGGACCACCAGGGAAGTCCTAGCAATTCATTCTTAACAGCTATAACATGCTGTCTAATGTGCAACGCTGCCCATTAATGACCAAATTATTCATTCTTAAAATCTGTATTTCAAAGCAGTTTTCATTCAGGCTCACTTCATTTTTCTATTACCTGAAAACATGTACTATGTAATTTCATGGTCTGTTCTAGAAAGTTCCATAATTAACGGATCTCCCTGGGCTAATTTTCCTACATATTAAATCAGCTCTACCTCATGGTGGCTTTTCTTCATGAGCAGTTTGTAATTTTTTTTAGTGCTTTTGCCCATTTTCTTTGGGAGACCTGAGAGCCCTAGGTTATAAAAGTGAGCCCTTTGAATGAAATTTCACTTGCTTCTACCCAAGTACTAGTGGTTTCAATGATCTTAATTTCTCAGAGTATTTCCTGAATCATGCTGACAGTGTGTTATTTAGGCCTAAGCCTCTGACCCAAAGCTATAAAGGCCTACACTTCCCTTGCCCTTCCGTGTGATCAGTAGACATACTTTCACAGGAGTTGCTTTTCCAGGCTCCAGGCTGACAGATGGTTCAACTCCATATTCCTCCCCTGTCCCTACCAGTCTCCCACTCTCACATCATATTGTTGGAAGTATAGCTATTAGAACCCCAAATACTAGAAGCCTTTATTTTGGTGTGAAATCTTGGGCTGTGGTGAAGTCAAGAGTGACTCCCTCCTCCAGCTTTTCCTTCTGGAATCTATACATTTACCTTTAGCTTTGGGGAAGGGAGGTGGATGAGTGACAGCATCCCAAAATGGACAGGAGTCATGTCCACGTCAGTTCCACCTGCAATATTTCAGTAAGGTCTGAGTCTTTTTTTTTTTTTTTTTTTGATGTGGACTGCTTTTAAAGTCTTTATTGAATTTGTTACAATATTATTTCTGTTTTATGTTTTGTGGGACCTTAGCTACCCTACCATGGTTTGAACCTGCACACCCTGCACTGGAAGGTGAAGTCTTAACCACTGGGCCACCAAGGAAGTCCCTGACTAAATTTTCTAACATATAAAATCAGCCAGCAGCTCCACACTGTCCACAGGAAAAAAATCAGATCTCCTTATAATTTGACTCTCGAGGCCCTGCAAGACCTGGCCCCTGCCCATCTTTATTCCCACGACTGCTACTCCATTGTACGTTGCTGCCTGATGTACAGCGCTCTTTTCTATGCTCTCACTGGGTTTTTGTTCCTGATACTGTTGACACTCTTTGAAATACCCTTTCTACCCCCTTTACTTGGTCAACTCTACTCATCCTTCAGACTGCTGTTCCTGGACACCTTCCCTGGTCCTCCCAGACTGTTTGCCCAGGAACCTAGACTCTGTATCACGGCACACACATCCATCTACTTTATGCGTGGTAAGAATCGTTCACACTCCTGTTTAATTCACCAGACCACGAAGCTCTGAGGACAGGGCTGGACAGCACCCAGATCAAGGCTGTCAACAGGTTCCCAGGCAAAGACCACAGTAAGTCTTTTTAAGTCTTTCTCCACAAGGATAAATCCAGTGTCTTATTAATTTTTATTCATTCATTTGTTCAGCAAACTGTGTGCTAGACAGATGGGTAAACAAGGAAAAAACACTTGTTATTTGGATTGTGAATAACACAGAGTGGTTCCTGAAGTGAGAAAACCACAACTCATCACAAGGAATCTTCAGGTTACCCTGGGAGAATCCACATATAAGTCACAAGAACTGTGTGTTTGGAAAAGAAAAACAAAGTTATTTTCCTCTGAAGATTTGAATCAACTTTAATAATCATAAAACCAGACATAAAGTAATTTAATGCAACTACAACAATGATTGATGCTTTCAAACTGTGGTGCGAGTCCCTTGGATAGCAAAGAGATCAAACTCGTCAATCCTTAAGGAAATCAACTCGAATATTCATTGGAAGGGCTGATGTTGACACTTCAATCCTTTGGTCACCTGATAAGAAGAGCCAACTCACTGGAAAAGACCCTGATGCTGGGAAAGAATGAAGGTAAAAGGAGAAGAGGGTGGCAGAGGATGAGATGGTTAGATAGAATCACCAACTCAATGGACATGAGTTTGAGCAAACTCTGGGAGATAGTGAAGGACAGGGAAGCCTGGCGTGCTGCAGTCCATGGGGTCACAAAGAGTTAGATACAACTCACCAACTGAACAGTAATGATTTACCAGGACAATGCCCCCCCACATCTGCCAGGCAGGGGAAGAAGACGGTATTGATACACAGGGTCTCCAGCTCAATGAAGGGATTTCTATTATTAATGTCTTAAAAGTCCAAGAACTTCCCCAGCAAAGCCGGCCAGGAACTCTCACTGCTTTCATGTAGCACAGTCCACAAGATTCCCTATTACAGTGTCTATGTGCTACAACAGAGGGTGCTGCTCTTACAGGGCTTTGCTCTCCCCCCAAAAAGGATATAATAGCACCATATAAAACCTGACTTATTTGTTTGTTTTGTATTTATTTTGGCAGACTAAGAAGATGAGGTGGAAGTAAAAGGTCAGCAACAGCGGGGACTTCCCTGGTGGTCCAGTAGCTAAGAGTCTGCTCTCCCAATGCAGAGGGCCTGGGTTCGATCCCTGGTGAGGAAACTAGATCCCACATGCCACAACTAAAGATACTGCATGCTGCAACAAAGATCAAAGATCCTGTGTGTCACAACTAAGAGCTGGCACAGCCAAATGAGTGAATAAATATTTTTTTAAAAATCAGCCAACTGCAGAATAAGGGGAGGCAGAGCTGTCCTTGTCGGGGCAGGAGATGGGAAGGGAAGAGGCGGGCAGTGCTGTGGGAGGAGTGCCAGATTCAGTATCCAGAAATGTTATGTCCGGGCCCACATCCCTATGAACCTGGAGTTTTCTGAGCCAATGGACAGGAGTGCTTGTAAAAGATGAAACTCTGCAGACAACCATGCCCCTAATACACAGGATTCAGTGGTCTGTGAGAGCTTACAAACTAGTGTGCTGTGCAAATGTTACACGTCAGTACTAGAGTTAGAAAACGGACATTGTATTTTATTCTGCCCTTTACAGGATGCGCTACTCTGCAGGTCTGCCTAGGAATTCGTTGCCTTTGCTATTCTAATGCCTCCCCTCAGTGTCTGTCCTTGGAATGGCTCTACAGTGATAGCTAAAAACCCAAAACCAGGATGCTATAGAGAGACCTTGAGGCCAGGCCAAAAAAAGTGAAAGACCTGGTTTCAGAAGGCTTGAACACGATGTCTGCAGAGACGCTTCATGAGCCTTGGCCTGGGCAGGCCGCATGACCTCGTCTCTTCAGTGTTTCTAAGATGTCTGGGGCAAGACTGGGGAGAGGTGGCGAGGCAAGACGTTTCTCCCGTCTTTGGTCCAGCTGGCTCTGTCCCTGAGTGAGTCACATGCTAGTGAGCTTCCCAGGTGGCTCAGCTGGGATGGAATCCACCTGCTAATGCAGGAGACTCAAGATACGCGGGTTCAATCCCTGAGTCGGGAAGATCCCCTGGAGGAGGAAATGGCAACCCA
This sequence comes from Neotragus pygmaeus, assembly GCA_006410875.1. NCBI lineage: Eukaryota > Metazoa > Chordata > Mammalia > Artiodactyla > Bovidae > Neotragus > Neotragus pygmaeus. The sequence goes on along the minus strand of SJYV01045717.1, from coordinate 472,399 downwards.
CTCTAGTATTCTTGCCTGGAGAATCCCACAGACAGAGGAGCCAGGCTACAGTCCATGGGGTGGCAGAGTCAGACACGACTGAGCACACACGCACACACACGCCAGTGAAGGCCCTAACTCAATCCTACTGACAAGAACAGAACACTACAGGCAGTGAAAAGATACCTGGGTCTCTAGCTTAAAACGTGACTACTATGTGGGTGGTCTGTACTCCTACAGCATCTAACCTAAAGAATGACAGGATCTACTGGATCTATTTACTGGCAAATAATCTTCAGAAGAAAACAGTGATCAGAGGTTCGAACTGATATTCAGCTGATACTTAAATCCCTCCCAGTCTCCCTTCTCTGAATGACGCAGGCCCAGAGCCTGGAGATGTGAATGTCTGCTCACTGGGGCTAACCAGACCTTGCAATGCTCCTCCTGCTGTTCTAGAAATCAGCCAATAAAGATTGTTCACTGCCCTTTACCACTCCTGCACTGTTCTTTAAAACTAAAGATTACCCACTAAGATCCTCCTACTGGAAAGATTCTTCCACTTTACCGTTAGTTATTCTTATGCTAATGTATAACCACACTCTACATATAATGGTTAGGGGCTCTGGAGCCTTAGTCTGGACCCCCCTCCTCATTTATTAGCCAGGGAATACTGCTTAAACCTCAGTCCAAATTTCAGAATGTGGCCAACGCTTCACACCTCACATGGTTCTTTAAAGGATAAATGAAGTAACACACTGAATTGCTCAGCACAGAGCTACGTATATGGCAGATGCTCCATATATTCTGTTCTCTTTCCTTCAAATTACTTTAAATTCTTTTGGGAAGAAGGCAAGATTTAAATGATAAGCAAAAGTCCTTTATTTCATCATAATTCCAAGAAAAAAAATTTAAATGCACAGATTTAAAATCTTGGTCTGTTTACTATTACATCTAAAGTACAGTGTCTAGGAGTTTTCTGGGCTTCCCTGGTGTCTCGGACAGTAAAGAATCTGCTTGTGATGCAGGAGACCCAGGCTTGAATCCTGGCTCTGGAAGATCCCTGGAGAAGGAAAATGGCTACCCACTCCAGTATTCTTACCTGGAGAATTCTATGGACAGAGGAGCCTGGTGGGCTACAGTCCCTGAGGTTGCAGAGTTGGACATGACTGAGTGACTAATACAAGGGAGTTCCCTGGCAGTCCAGTGGTTAGTCCATTTGGTGCTCTTACTGCCATGGCGCAGGTTCAATCCCTGGTCAGGGAACAAGATCCTGCAAGCCACTCAGGGCAGCCAGAAAAAGAAAAAATAAAGTGTTAAACCAAGACGAGAGTCCTTGCTTTGAACGCACTTACAAGCGAAGATTAAACAAGGTCCTTGGGACACAGACAGGATGAAAACTTAAAGACAGGTTCTCCTGCCTAAGACCATGTTAGCAACGCCTCTGCTTAAATCACAGTTCTGTCCCCTCGCTTGAACAGGAAGAGGCAACCTGAGGCAAATCCAGCACATATAGGCATACCCTGTTTTACTGCATTTCATCTTTATTATGCTTCAGAGATAATGTGGTTTTTTGTTTGTTTCATTTTACAAATTAAAGGTTTGTGGCAACCCTGCATGGAGCAAGCCATTTTTCCACCAGCATCAGCTCACTTGATGTAATTACACTTTGATAATCCTTGCAATATTTCAAACTTAATTATTTTTATATTTGTTATGGTGATCTGTGATTAGTGATCCTTGATGTTACTACTGCAATTGTTTTGGAGTGCCACAAACTGCACTCATAAGATAGCAAACAATCAATAAATGTGTACTTTCTGACTGCTCCACTGACCAGCTGTTTCCCCATCTCTCTCTTGTCCTATTCCCTCAGACACAATAATATTGAAATTAAGAAAATTAATAACCCTACAGTGGCCCCAAGTGTTCAAGTGACAGGAAGAGTCACATGTCTCTTGCTTTAAATAAAAAATGAGAAATGATTAAACTTGATGAGGAGGGCACAATCAAAGATAAGACAGGCCAAAAACTACACCTCCTGCACCAGTTAGCCAAACTGGAAAGCAAAGATAAAGTTCTCGAACAAAATTTCAAGTGCTACTCCAGGGAATTCATAANCAAGGTCCTTGGGACACAGACAGGATGAAAACTTAAAGACAGGTTCTCCTGCCTAAGACCATGTTAGCAACGCCTCTGCTTAAATCACAGTTCTGTCCCCTCGCTTGAACAGGAAGAGGCAACCTGAGGCAAATCCAGCACATATAGGCATACCCTGTTTTACTGCATTTCATCTTTATTATGCTTCAGAGATAATGTGGTTTTTTGTTTGTTTCATTTTACAAATTAAAGGTTTGTGGCAACCCTGCATGGAGCAAGCCATTTTTCCACCAGCATCAGCTCACTTGATGTAATTACACTTTGATAATCCTTGCAATATTTCAAACTTAATTATTTTTATATTTGTTATGGTGATCTGTGATTAGTGATCCTTGATGTTACTACTGCAATTGTTTTGGAGTGCCACAAACTGCACTCATAAGATAGCAAACAATCAATAAATGTGTACTTTCTGACTGCTCCACTGACCAGCTGTTTCCCCATCTCTCTCTTGTCCTATTCCCTCAGACACAATAATATTGAAATTAAGAAAATTAATAACCCTACAGTGGCCCCAAGTGTTCAAGTGACAGGAAGAGTCACATGTCTCTTGCTTTAAATAAAAAATGAGAAATGATTAAACTTGATGAGGAGGGCACAATCAAAGATAAGACAGGCCAAAAACTACACCTCCTGCACCAGTTAGCCAAACTGGAAAGCAAAGATAAAGTTCTCGAACAAAATTTCAAGTGCTACTCCAGGGAATTCATAAATATAAGAAAGTGGTGAAAGTTTTAGTGGTTTAGACAGACGATCAAACCAGCCAATTCAAAGGATCGTTGAATCCTTCCAGCCAAAGTTTCATCCAGAGTATGGCCCTAGCCCTCTTCAATTCTGTGAAGGCCAAGAGAGTTAAGGCAGCTGCAAAAGAAAAGTCTGAAGCTAGGAGAGGTTAGTCCATGAGGTTTAAGGAAAGAAGTCATCTCCATAAACATAAAGTGGAAGGAGAAGCTGCAAGTACTGATAAAGAAGCTACAACAAGTTATCCAGCTCTAGCTAAGAAAATTCATGAAGGTGGTTGCACTAAACAGCACATTTTCAATGTAAACAAAACAGCCTTTTACTAGAAGTTGCCATCTGGAACTTTCATAGCTACAGCGTGTATATTCAGTCATGTCTGATTCTTTGCAACCCCATGGACTGTAGCCCACGAGGCTCCCCCATCCATGGGATTATCCAGGCAAGAATACAGGAGTGGGCTGCCGTTTCCTACTCCAGGGGATCTTTCCAATCCAGGGACTGAACCCACATCTCTTCCGGTTCCTGCACTGGCAGGCGGATTCTCTACCACTGCACCACTGGGAAGCCCTCACAGCTAGAGAGAAGTCAATAATTGGCTTCAAAGCATCAAAGGACAGGCTGATTCTCTTGTTAAGGGTTAATGCAGCTGGTGACTTTCAGTTTAAGCCACTGCTCATTTACTATTCTGAAAATCCTAAGGCCCTTAAGAATTATGTTAAATCAACTCTGCCTGTACCCTATAAATGGAACAACAAGGCCTGGATGACACCACATCTGTCACAACATGGTTTGTTGAATATCTTAAGCTCACTGATGAAACCTATTTCTAAGGGAAAAAAAGACTTCTTTCAAAATATTACTTCTCATTGACAGTGCACCGGGTCACCCAAGAGCTTTGATGATGTACAAGATTAATGTTGTTTTCATGCCTGCTCACACAACCACCATCCCAGAGCCCATGGATGAAAGACTAATTTTGACCTTCAAGTCTTATTATTTAATAGCAAGAGAATTAGAATCAGAAATGGAGCCTGAAGATGTGACTAAATGCTATAATCTCATGATAAAACTTTCATGAATAAGAATCTTCTTATGGAAGCAAGTGTTTTCCTGGGATGGAATCCACTCCTGGGAAGGTGCTATGAAAACTGTTGCAATGACAACTAAGGATTTAGAATTTATACAGCTTAGTTGATAAAGCAGTGGCAGGGTTTGAGAGAAATGACTTCAATTTTGAAAGAAGTTCTACTGTGGGTAAAATGCTATCAAACAGCACTGCCTGCCACAGAAAAACTGTTTATGAAAGGAAGTCAACTGATGCAATAAACTTCACTGTTGTCTTATTTTAAGCAACTGCCACAGACACCTCAACTTTCAGCCAACAGCAGCCCGATCAGTCACCAGCCATCAATATCAAGGCAAGACCCTCCATCAGCTAAATGATTATCATTTGCTCAAGAGTCAGATGATGGTTAGCATCTCTTTTCTTTTTTAGCAACAAAGCCTTCTAATATTAAGGTATATACATTTTTTTTTAGACATAATGCTATTCCATACAACTGATTACAGTACAGTGTAAACAGAATTTTTTGGGAAACCAAAAAAACTCATGTTTTTTTACTGTGGGATCTCCTTTATTGCAGCCATCAGGAGCTGAACCTGTATACCCAAGACGGCCTCTGAAAACCTAACCCAGAAGGCAAAAGAAATGAAAGGGAAAAACTTCACAGACTTCTTGCCTTCTAACACATCATGATCAGTGTGCTTCAAAACATGTTTAAAAACTATTTAAGACAGTCTTGCCATTTAATTTTTTCTGCCTTCATTAGACTCAACATATAAAGACATAAATATCTCCTGCCTCCAAATTTTGTAACCTTTTGTGGTTAGGATCAAGGTCTAAAAATGTAATTGAGAGTAAATATAAACATGAAAACTATAAATAAAGTTATAATAATCACAATAATTCACTTTAGTTTTAATTAAACTGTTTCCTCGGAGAAGGCAATGGCACCCTACTTCAGTACTCTTGCCTGGAAAATCCCATGGGTGGAGGAGCCTGGTAGGCTGCAGTCCATGGGGTCGCAAAGAGTCAGACACTACTGAGTGACTTCACCTTCACTTTTCACTTTCATGCATTGGAGAAGGAAATGGCAACCCACTCCAGTGTTCTTGCCTGGAGAATCCCAGGGATGGGGGAGCCTGGTGGGCTGCCGTCTATGGGGTCGCACAGAGTCAGACACGACTGAAGCAACCTAGCAGCAGCAGCAGCAGCAGCAAAGTGTTTCCTTTAGGTAGTCAAAGCTATGGTTTTTCCAGTAGTCACATATGGATGTGAGAACTGGACTATAAAGAAAGCTGAGCACCAAAGAACTGATGCTTTTGAACTCTGGTGTTGATGACTCTTTTGAGAGTCCCTTGGACTGCAAGGAGATCCAACCAGTCCATCCTAAAGAAAATCAGTCCTGAATATTCATTGAAAGGACAGATGCTGAAGCTGAAACTCCAATACTTTGGCCACCTGATGCAAAGAACTGACTCATTTGAAAAGACCCTGATGCTGGTAACGACTGAAGGCAGGAGGAGAAGGGGATGACAGAAGATGAGATGGTTGGAGGGCATCACTGACTCAATGGACATGAGTTTAAGCAAGCTCTGGGAGTTGGTGATGTACAGGGAAGCCTGGGGATGATGCAGTCCATGGGGTCACAAAGAGTTGGACACTACTGAGCAACTGAACTGAACTGATAGGTATGTCCACAGGCCCAGGAGGCACTCCTGTCCCACTGTTGACAGTTCTGCCTTCAGAGGTAGACAACCTGTGTTCTTCCTCCTGGAGATGTATCATCTGGGACAAGTCACATCAACCCATCCTGAAAATGGGGATGATTTTCTACCTTTAGGTAGATTTTCTACCTAAAGTTTTGAGAAACTATCCAGCTTTTTGATGGTAACAGAGGAGGAGCTTTGAGGGGTACAAGGATATGTGGCCTCTTTATTTAGAGTACTTGAGCCATAATTTATTAGCTTAGTCTGAAGATACTGAGAGGAATTTACTCAAGAGTTGAGAAGGGCCAGAGGCCAAATACAGGTTGTGAGTCCAGAATTAAACATCCTGCCACCATAAGCCTAGTGGTTAACCTCCAACATGAAGCTAGGCTTTTTAACCTTGCAGGTTTTTACTCAGTGGTTAATAGACTGAATAAAGCAGGCCAATCTATATGCCTCAGTTTAAAACTGAACATCAAAAACTAATCTGAAGTAGGAAAAAGGTGACCACCCAACCTGACACCCACCCTGATGAGGGCAGCAGCTTTTATGCAGAGGCCAACAAGAGTTAAACTAGCCAAATGCATTTAATTCACTACAATGAATATGGTCAATGTCAATCACACAGAGGAACTATTATTTAATGAGAAGAAAAAGGATAATATATTTTGTAAACATAGTCTGACCTGAGGTGTAAATGTGGATAATTCAGAATAGTTAATTCAAAAGTCATTCACTATGTTTTTAGTTTTTAATTAATATTCTGTCAAGATACTCCCTGCTCTGTATCTAAGATGACTTCTTCCTGGCTTTGCTCCCCTCCATATGATGAGATGATGAAGGACGGGACCCATGCCTGCTGGACCAGCAGAATCGGAGTAGTACCAGGTTTCCACTGCAGACTACATCATGGCCCTAAAGTAGAAGTAATCACAGGATGCCATTCTTGTGCTGTTTAGTGTCTGTCTCCCACTGTGAGCCCCATCCCTGAAGGCAAGGGCCTCCTTATGTATTTTGATATTTCCAGTTCTTAACGCTTTGGTAAACACTTGATTTAAAAAGATGCTCAATAAAAAGTATGATGCATTTAACTAAGTGGCTCACTTCTCTTCCTCCAACTTGAATATTCAGTTGTAGTTCAGAATCAGTGGGTACCAGGGCTTCTGGGGACAGTTACAGGAATCTGACATAAGCATCTGTTTCAATCCCCTGCAGAGAATCAGGTGGCATAGTCATATACTACTTTGTTATAAAGAATTAGTGGAGAGAAACTTTTTCAAGAGAGGAGAAAGGCAAGGGATGAAGTTCATTCAGCCCAGAAATATCTACTGAACATCAATTGTGTTTCCCACACAATTCAAGGTGCTGGGCAAAGAAAGAGGAAAAAAAGCACAGGCCTTGATCCAAAAGAATTTAATGTAGTTAAAAAAACAGCAGGGACTTCAATATACTAGGAACTCATAGCAAAACTTGAGAATATGGGTATAAACTATATGATCAAAATTAAAGCTCTTATTAAGAGAATTAAGAAAATCAAGGGGAAAACTCAGTATTTCACCATCAATTCAGCTTAAGATAATGTTGCACTTGGCTGCAAAGAAAGATATTTTCTTAATTTTACAAATCAAAGAACTCAGACATAAGTGGTTATAATACCCAAACAAGATCGTGTTACTAGTTTCAAGCAGAGTAGTGCTCACACAAAGCTCTTTTGATGCTCAAACCACTGGGACGTGTGAAGAAGTTTGGCCAAAGGCAGTGGTTCTCATTCTCTGAGAAAGCCAGATCAGCAGCGCCAGCACCAGAGGACTTGTTAGAAATGCAAATGATCAAGCCCCAGCTCTGACAGACAGACAGTAACTCTGGGGGTGGCTACAGTAACCTGTGGGCCTTCCAGGGGATGACGATGCTTGGTACATCTGAGGACCAGTACCAAAAGCAAAGGAAGGAAATCTAAGACATGAGCAGAGGGCATCCAACTTTTCCAGTGCTGCCCAAATGTAAAGGCAGCAAAGTGTCTAGGACCATTATATGTTTTACACCTCTGCCAAATAATTGGAAAAATAATGTTGTAAATCTGTAAGTTACCTCATCTGTACAGTTTATTATGCTCAAGAGTCCCTCATTTAGTAGTAAACCTTGATATGCCCTTGAAATGACTGTCTACTGAAATACAGTATATATAGAGAGTGTGCAAAAGTGGTACAGCAGAAGAAAGGGGGAAAGACTAGGAATCTCAGGTGTTTGGTCCTAGGAAGAAAAGTTCTCGTCCTCCCTCCATCCCTGCCAACCTTCTTACACGGGAGGGTAAAAGCACAAAGTTACCCAAGACAAATGCCTGCAATCCCTAACAGCTCCCCTGTCATGTATCTCCCACTAACAAGCCTCCCATGGCTGCTTCACACTTCCTAAGTGGCTTTCTGGCTCAAGGCCCATAGAGCAGCTTGGAAGAGAAGTTGGAGGGATGAGCTATTCCACTAACTTTCCTTATGGCTTCTGAGTGAGGTTACCCTGGGTGTCACCAACAGAATGTGGAGAGAGAAAAAGCAACAGTTGTTAAGTCTAGCCTCTAAGTAGACCCTGGATTTGCTAAGATGGGGGAGCACCCCAGGACCGAGGCAGGCAGGGTTATCAAAGTGACCAGGAGAAAAGACCATCTGTGTCCAGAAAAATTAAAACCTGTCTGACAACTTTCCGGGAAAACGAAGCAAATCCATGCCAGACAAACTAACAAACTTTTAGTGAAACCAGACAAAAAGCCGGGCCCGGATACTCCCATTGAGGGTAGCGGTGGTGTCGAGAAGTGCCAAACTAGCTGCTAGTGGTTGGGGGAGGGAAGTTGCAAGTTGCAAGTGAAGACAGCAGTCACTGGCTTGAAAGGAGGTGCAGGTCGGTCACAGTGAGCTGAAAAGGCACAGACCATATGGTCTCCAAAGCCTCCGATGATCACGGGTAATAAAATCACGGGTAAGTGGATCTGCGTGTGTTGCAGCGGAGTTAGTGGTTGGCAAGTGATGGGACTCGCCAGGACAGGGAGCATTCGGGAGGATTGCTCTAACCAGGTGAGAAAACACCGAGCCGCCGGAGAAAATAGTTCAGGCCGCCAGAATTGAAGGGGCCTCGACCACTCCTCCCTCGGTTTCAGGGGGAAGGGGGGCCGTAAGCGCGGAAGCAACGGGAGGTACGAACTAACTGCGTTTCTGCAGGCCTCAGGAGGGGGCGGAGGGCGGTGGCTGCAAAGAAAGAAGCATGGATCGCCATCCACATCCCCGGAGGCTCTAGCTTCGGCCGCCAAGACACAGGGGGACCGCCACGCCTCGGCCCCTCCACGCACTGCCGCCACCCCTTCCCCAGGACAGTAAGATTCCCCCGGTGCTCCAGGGGGGCGGGGTCTCCGACCCCTCCCTCTCCTCGCCGCCTAGCCCCTCTCAGCCCGCTCCGGCCCGGCCCGGCCCAGCCCCCAGCACTCACGGCTCCAACAGCTCCGGCGGCTCCTCCCCTGCCCCGGCTTCTCCCCCCCCCACTCCCGGCNACTTAAATAATAGAGCAGATGTTTTTCTAAAGAACCTTGTTCCAATCTAATTCAGATTCATTTGTTTTAAGTAAACTAAAAAATATTCAAAATTAAATGAATAAAATTGCTTAGCAAGTGGGGAAATGTACTAAACTTTAATTCAAAATTCCAAGACCGACTGAATCAGGGCCTAATACATAGAAAAACCTAATAAATGTATTTTGGATAAAGATTTGTAGACACAAACTTATCACAGTGAAAAGGGTAGCAAATGCTAAGGATAACAAACTGGAAACCCTTGGAATACATTCCTATCAAAATTGTCTGTTGTAGCTAAGTATCTTTCTATACCAGGGCTTCCCTAGGGGTTCAGATGGTAAAGAATCTGCCTGAAATGCAGGAGACCTGGGTTCAGTCTCTGGGTCAGGAAGATCCTCTGAGAAGGGAATGGTTACCCACTCCAGTATTTTTGCATGGAGAACCCCATGGACAGAGGAGCCTGGTGGGCTACAGTGCACGGGGTCATAAAGAGTCAGATGTGACAGAGTGACTAATACAACACAACAATCTTTCTATACCACAGAAAGCATTTCTGTTTGTATATGCAAAATGTCATAGACTGAGTACTTTCTTTCTGTTCCACTAAAACTCACCAGAAAATAGTAAAATTATTTCTTATCTTATTCAGGCTATTCTTTCATATGGTTCTTCTTTGATATGGGTAAGATAAACTGCTCTGAAATGAATCACCCAATTTTCCAAGTATGCAGGAAATTTAGCATAAAGAGGTAAGTCACAGCTGATTGATAGTTTGCTTAATGCTATCTCTATATGAAAGAGCATGAATTCTCTGAGGATTTAGGGTAGAAAAACACTTCCTTCACTCCCATCTCTTTTCTAAAGAGTTATTTTTTGTCTGTAATGTCACAAACACCAGTTCTCTTCCATGAAACTGTGAGAGTCAGAGATGTATTTGAATTTCTGTTAATGGCTAGTATAGCTGGCCATGAGCCTGCTCCCTCTAAGTAGGGTAGATAGAGGTTTATCATCATTTCCCATACAGAAAACAGTGGCATTCACTCCTGGCCAAAACAAAATTTCTAATAAGGGCTAAACATTTCAGAATTAAGGGAATTAGACAGATTTATTTCACAGGCACTTATTGAGAGCTTACTATGTTCCAAGTCCTGCTAGGGGATTAGGGAGACTCTCATTAAAAAAAATTTTTTTATTAAAAAAAATTTGGGGCCACACTGAGAGCCATGTGGGGTCTTATTTCCCTAACCAAGGGTGGAACCCATGCCCTCTGCTTTGGAAGCACCAAGTCTTAATCACTGGACCACTGGGGAAGTCCCCAGAGAGCTTATCATTTCGATAGGGAGAGAGCCCACATTCAATTACAACATAACCCAGTGAGTGAGTGAAAATGTAGAGCTCTGCACAGATAGTTTTGGGAACAATCAGAAGAGAAGATTTGCCCAGCCTGGGTAGGGGTTAATGAAGTTTTTCCAGAAAGGAAGGTGCCTAAGCTGAGTCCTAGAGGAGTTCAATAGGAAAAGAGAGTTGGGTGTGGAGGGGAAATTCATTCTGGATAAGAACCCAATCAATGCTTGTGAAACAGAGCTGGAGCAGAGAATCCAGACTGAGTTGAAGCTGGAGTCAGGATTGTCCAGGCACTTATGATGAGCTAACACAGGTGGGACAAGCCTGCTGTAAGTCAGTCTAAAAGATGGATTCATGAAGTTTTTTTGTGGGGAGGACCTTGAATCAGGGAGTTTGTTAACATGGGACAAATGCGTGTGTGTGTAAAACATGGTATCAGCCTTCCTCTCCAGCACACGTGCACATTTACACTCTATAGAGAAAGGGGCTGCCAGTGGTGAACGAGCTCTTTCAGGATTCTCCAGTGACAAGGTCAGGACCTTGAGGGTAGCATCCAAATTCCTTAGTATGCCATTCAAGGNTGATGAGCTAACACAGGTGGGACAAGCCTGCTGTAAGTCAGTCTAAAAGATGGATTCATGAAGTTTTTTTGTGGGGAGGACCTTGAATCAGGGAGTTTGTTAACATGGGACAAATGCGTGTGTGTGTAAAACATGGTATCAGCCTTCCTCTCCAGCACACGTGCACATTTACACTCTATAGAGAAAGGGGCTGCCAGTGGTGAACGAGCTCTTTCAGGATTCTCCAGTGACAAGGTCAGGACCTTGAGGGTAGCATCCAAATTCCTTAGTATGCCATTCAAGGCCACTGATGATCTTGTCCTACTAACCTCATCTTGCAGCCTGCAACCTGAACTTCTGCCATTTTTTTTTTTCTTTTGTTCCATGCTTATTGAATTATCCAGATTCAGAATTTGGCAAACCCTGGCCCTGTTTTTGTAAATAAAGTTTTAAAGGACCATAGTCATCCTTTTCCATCCTGGCTTTGGCTGCTTCTGTGCTCCAGTGGCAGAGCTGAGTAGTCACAGCTGAGAACAGATGGCCCCCAAGCCTAGAATATTCACTCTCAGGCTCTTTACAGAAACAGTTTGTTAACCCTTGCTCTAATTCCCTGAATGTGCCAGCCTCTCTATCTTTTTAAAATATTTGTTTGGCTGCACTGGGTCATAGTTGCAGCATTCAGGATCTTCAGTTACAGGATGCAAACTCTCAGTTGCAGCATGTGGGACTGAGTTCCCTGACCAAGAATCAAACCCGGGTCCTCTGCATCAGGAGTGCGGAGTCTTAGCCACTGGACCACCAGGGAAAGCCCAGCCCCTCTCTTGTCTCCTAATCACTGTTCCTGTTCATGCCATTCTTTTGCTTAGAATGCCCTTCCCCAGTCTCTTCGTTATTTGACTAAATCCTGTCTGACTTAGGATCTCAGCTGAGGAATCACCTTCTGGGAAAACTTCTCTGACTTTCCATCTCTGGTCTAGTAAAGATGTTATTCTAATGTTCTTGTGTTTGCATAACACCCTGGGCTTATCTATATCTGAACACTTAGAAAATTGTATTAACTGCTTCCTTTGCTTCCTCTGTAAACTCTAAGGCCCTTGAGGGAACCAATATAGTATCTGTAGGACCTAAGCATAGAACTTGGGACAAAATAAGCCCTCAAAAGATGTTTTCTTAATGCTTATTTAAGTGGAAAGTTTGTTGATATCGTGTCCCCAGTTACCTATTCATTTATGTAAACTGATATTTGCGTATGTTTCCAGATTGCTACCATCTCTGTATTTCAAATGCTGGAGATGTTTGCTGAATAATTTGTCAAGTCTGCTGCTGCTTCTAACTTTTCTTTTGTAAGTTTTTTTGCATGTAAAGCTTTTTGCTCCGTCTTTCCTGATCAAGGCTATGGATTTCCTACTGTTCTGGATATTATCCTAGCTCTCCAGACTTCCCAGAGTACAAATATTTTTCTTAGCCCATTTAATGCTCAATGGCTTGAGATGGAATTGATTCATTTTTCTCCCAAGCTATGTTGTTGCAATCAAGCATCTTTCAAGCTTCTTAATTTTTTCATAGTCTCAAAAGAAGAAAAGTAGAAAAGTATTAATATATTTATTTTCTGGATTTGGGCTAAGGGCAGTATGTCCCAAGCTTTGGGGTTTTTGTTGTTGTTGTTTGTTTTGTTTTGTTTGCTTGTTAATTTTTTTGAACTTTTTACTTTGTATAACTGATTAACAATGTTGTGATAGTTTCAGGTGAATAGCAAAGGGACTCAGCCATACATATACATGTATCCATTCTTCCCCAAATCCCCGTTGCATCCAGGTTGCCACATAACCTTGAGCAGAGTTCCTTGCGCTGTGCAAGAGATCCTTGTTTGCTTATTCATTTTGTTTTTTAATTGTTGATAAAGACCAACTTCAATTTTTTTAAGACTTCAACCATACAATCAAGCTGAAGATGTTCAGTTGTTTACAATCTTACAGCCGGGGCACTCAGGATATATACTATAAGCTACACAAGGGGAAGTGCATCAAAGATCACTACTTGGGGAACACTCCTAGGCTAAGATGAGAACAGAAAACCAGTTTGAAATTCATCTGAGGAACTGATGATTTTGGGTAAGATGTAGTGAATTTAGACCTTCATTTTACTTAGGAAGGTCCAAGTCCAACTCATTGTTCTGATTTTTGGCGTGAGACTGAAATTCACTTATTGGAATTTATAGCAAGGCTTCAAGGCATCAAGGCTACTGTATGCATTCATTCTGGAGAAGAGCAGACTTTTACTTACAAAGAGTACTCTTTCCCTCTCTTTAGCAACACAATACTCATAGCACTAATGATTCCCAGGGAAACACTTTGGTCCTGAGGTGTGCCCTTGTCCACGAGTAGACTGAAAAGAAACGGAGAAACTGGTTTTAAAGGCAGTCTAATTAGATCAGAAAAGTTTCCTTCTTCTTTTGCACAAAGAAAATGAATCACTCTGGGATTTAAGGCAAATGCTGTTATGCATCACTGAATTGTATTCATAAAGATTTTAAGAAATGGCGAGACTTCTGTAACATTTAGGGAATTGTATTGAAAATGATTAGTAGATCAGTTCACCCTGATCTAGGTCAAGAGTTCCTCTCTGAATATAATGATTTGTTACTGGGGCAATTATATTGATTCCTCTGGGACATCAGTCTCCAGGGATGTGCTTCACAGACTCCCAGGAGAAAAAGGAAGACTCACTAAAAGTTTATTTGTAAGCCAAGCTGAGAAATTTGCAGTTTTCTAAATCCTAAATGGTACCAGTCATCCCTATACTCCTGAAGTAATTAATCAAAGTCTAGGAAGCAATGGTGTTACATGTTTTAGATCTTGAATTTATCTATTTCTCCAAGAAGAGAGATCAGTGGTCTCTTAGCAACTAAACGAGATCCTCTGATGAACTGAATTAATCAAGGGTAGGAAATATGATTAATAATATGAAAAAGTGGCCAGGTATTAAGAAATGCAAGAGTAAGAGAACTATATTTGATTTTCTTATGAACCATCTTATGGTGATAAGTGAAAAGACAAGACCTTAAATTGTTGAGGGTCATATGGAGAGTTGATGAAAATAACATGTATATTGCTGATTGTTGGAGGAGACAGTAAAAAGAGGAAAATAAGGTTGGAATTATAACCTAAAAAAAAACTTTAATGAGGTATAATTTACATAGAATAAAATGCGGTCATTTAAAATATGCCATTTAATGAATTTTGGCAGATGTAGATGCCTATTTGGGTTTCCCAGGTGACTCAGTGGTAAATAATCCTCCTGCAATGCAGGAGAGGTGGGTTCAATCCCTGGGTCAGGAAGATCCCTTGGAGGAGGAAATGGCAACCCACTCCAGTATTCTTTCCTGGACAATCCCATGGACAGAGGAGCCAGGTGGGCTGTAGTCCATGGGGGGTCACAAAGAGTGGGACACCACTGAGTGATTAACACTAGCATGTGCCTATTTAACTACCACTTCTATTAAGATTTAGAAACTTCAAAGCACTCCAAAAAGTTCCATTGTGCCCATTTGTGGTTGGTCTAATTCAACGCTCTGTCACACCACAATCACTTACCTCATTTCTATATCTATAGATTTCTTGACTGTTGTATGGTTTTATATTAATGAAATCATGTAGTATATATACTCTTTTATGTTCGGATGCTTTCACTTAGCAAACTACCTTTGAGATTCATCTATATTTTTGAATATAAAAAGTTCATTCCTTCTAATTGCTGAGTAATATTCCACTGCATGACTATATCTCACCTTTTGTGTGTGTGTGTGTGTGGTGAGGAGGTGGGGTATGGATTTTAGTTGCTTGACCAGGGATTGAACCTGGGCCCTCAGTTACGAAAGTGCAAAGTCCTAACCACTGGACCACCAGGGAATTTCATATATCACACCTTTTAAATTCACTTACTAGTTGATGAACTTTTAAGTTGTTTCAGTTTTGATTATTATAAATAAAGTTGTGGTGAACAGTCATGTTTATTTAACCTATATGCAGAGTACATCACGTGAAATGCCAGGCTAGATGAAGCACAACCTGGATCAAGATTGCCAAGAGAAATATCAATAATCTCAGATATGGGGATGACACCACCCTTATGGCAGAAAGCAAAGAGGCGCTAAAGAGCTTCTTGATGAAAATGAAAGAGGAGAGTGAAAAAGTTGGGTTAAAACTTAACATTCAAAAAATGAAGATCATAGCATCCAGTCCCATCATTTCATGGCAAATAGATGGAGAAACAACAGAAGCAATGACAGACTTTATTTTCTTGGGCCCCAAAGTCACTGCAGATGGTGACTGCAGCCATGAAATTAAAAGACGTTTGCTCCTTGGAAGAAAAGTTACATCAAGCCTAGACAGCATATTAAAATAAGAGACATTACTTTGCCAACAAAGGTCTGTCTAGTCAAAGCTATGGTTTTTCCAGTAGTCATGTATGTATTTCCAGTGAGAATTGAACCGTAAAGAAAGCTGAGCACCGAAGAATTGATGCTTTTGAACTGTGTTATTGGAGAAGATTCTTGAGAGTCTCTTGGACTGCAAGGAGATCAAACCACTCAATCCTAAAGAAAATCAGTCCTGAATATTCACTGGAAGGACTGATGCTGAAGCTCCAATACTTTGGCTACCTGATATAAAGAACTGACTCATTGGAAAAGACCCTGATGCTGGGAAAGATTGAAGGCAGGAGGAGAAGGAGACGACAGAGGATGAGACGGTCAGATGGCATCATTGACTCGATGGACATGAATTTAAGTAAGCTCTGGGAGTTGGTGATAGACAGGGAAGCCTGGCCTGCTGCAGTCCATGGGGTCATAAAGAGTCCTACATGTCTGAGTGACTGAACGGAACTGAACACTCAGGCAGGAATGTTTTGGTGAGTATATGTTTTAATTTACTTGAGGTTAATGATTAAGACAGAATTTCAAATTATGGGGTATGTATATGTTTAATTTTTAAAGAAAAAGCCTACTGTTCTGCAATGAGTTTACACCATTTTACAGTTCCATCAACAAACGTTTGAGAGTCCCAGTGGCTCCATATTTCACCAATATTTATTATTATTTTTTTAAGACACATAGCATAGGAGTACAGTTTTTGTTTTAATTAATTTTATTAATTTAATTTGCATTTCTATGATGACTAGTGATGTTGAACACATTTTCATATGCCTATTGAGTGTTCATATACAATTTCTTATGGAGAATTCATTTAAATCTTTTCTCTATTTAAAAATTAGATGGATTTTCCTTTTATTACTCTCATAAAAGTTTTAAATTCTAGATATGAGCCCTTTGTCAGATGAAAAATTGAGAATATTTTTTCCAGTCTCTAGCTTACTGTTGATTTTCTTTCTTTTTTTGGCTGTGCCATGAGGCGTATGGGATCTTAATTACCTTAGTTCAAGCCAACTACAGGAATTGAACCCTTGGCCTCTGCAAATGAAGTGCAGAGTCTTAACCACTGGACCACCAGAGAAGTCCATTGTTGATTTTCTTTATATTTTGATATACAGACGTTTTTATTTTTTGAGATCTAATTTATCATTTTTTCCTTATTATGGCTCATATTATTTTTCTTTGGATTTTTCAAAGAAATTTTTTGCCTACCCCAAGATTGCAAAGATTTTCTTCTATGTTTTCATTTAGATGTTGAAATCTGTGGTCTATTTTGAGCTAATTTTAAATATTACTTGTGCTGAAAGTCTGATGGCAATTTTTTTCTCAAGCTTTGATTTGTTTGAAATGTATTATATGTCCTTCATTTTGAAAAATATTTTTGCTGTGTAAAGAATTATATAGTTTATTATGCCTCCCAAGTAATTTAAAGATATTGTTGAAAAAAAAAGATATTGTTGCATTGTCTTTTTATTTGCATGGTTTCTAGTGAGATATCAGCAATATTATGCATATGTATAATTTAATGTGTTTGCTTTAAATATTTTTATTATTGACTTTTGGCAATTTAATTATGATATGTATAGGTGAGTTTTCTTTTGTCTTGCTTGGTATTTGTTGAGCTTTGTGAACCAGTGAATTGATATTTTTCATTCAATTTTGGAACTTTCTTGTCACTGTCTTTTTTTTTGTCCTCCAATTACATGTACATTAGATTGTTGGATATTGTCCCAAACACTGAGGGTCTATTCACTTTGTTTTTATCAATGACTTTTATCTGTCCTCTGACATAATCTTCAAATTTTATTTTTATTCTGAAGCGTTGTATTAGCAATTAAACCAATCCAGTAAAATTTTGCTCCAGCTCTCTGTGCTCTTCAGCTACATTTGCCTCTTTTTTGTATTTTTCATTTCCTTCTTCATTATGTTCACGTTAAAAAAAAATCTTAGAACATATTGTTGTTGTTGTTCAGTTGCTAAGTCGTGTCCAACTCTTTGCGACCCCATGGACTGCAGCACCCCAGCCTTCCCTGTACTTTACTATCTCTTGGAGTTTGCTCAGACTCCTGTCCTTTGAGCTGGTGATGCCATCCAACCATCTCATCCTCTGTTGCCCCCTTCTCTTCCTGCTCTCAATCTTTCCCAGCATCNCTCTTTCCTGGCTTGCAGGTGGCCATTTTTTCGTTTCCCCCACTCTTTTTTTCCTTTTGGCCATGCTGCACGGTGGGTGAGCTCTTAGTTCCATGACCAAGGATCGAAACCAAGCCCTCCTGCACTGCAAGTGTGGAGTCTTAACCACTGGACCACCAAGAAAGCCCTTTCCTCTCTGCTCATGCTTTGGGAGTTTCTTCCTTTTCTGCCGACATGGTCATATTGGATATGATCTCTTCCTGATAACCTCATTTAACCTTAATTACTTCCTTCAAGTCTTTATCTTCAAAAGTCACATTGAAGACCTCATCTTATAAATTTTTTGGGGGGGACACAATTCAGTCCAGAAAAGCAAGTGATATGTTTCACAAGCTGTCTGGGGCCCACGAGAAGGAAGGAGCACCAGATAAAACTCTTAAAGGAAATCACTGAAAGTTTTACTTTCCCTTATCTCTTGGCTCCACTCTTTCCCCCTTTTTATTGGCTGTGCTGTACAGCCTGCAGGATCTTAGTCCCCAGTCAGGGATGAAACCCCAGCCTCAGCAGTGAGAATGTGGAGTCCTAACCACTAGACCCACCAGGGAATTCCTCCCCGTCTTTTCCTAGATTGATGGTTTGTGAATGGTGGCAGAGACTAGGAATAAGTGGAGAAGAATTTAGAAAAGATGTTGCCACAGAGATCAGCTTATTCTGTGTAAACTTTGGAGACTTCTGGTTTCTGTCAAGAGGGTGACGCAACATGTGTTGCTGGCTCACTCACAGAAAAACAATCTGGGAGGAACCAGGAAGCAAGAGGGAAGCATGGGTTTCAGAATCTAACAATTACCTGCTAAGTCACTTCAGTCGTGTCCGACTCTGTGTGACCCCATGGACTGCAGCCACCCAGGTTCCTCCGTCCATGGGATTTTCCAGGCAAGAGTACTGGAGTGGGTTGCTGCCAGGGGACAACAAAATTCATGCACCAAAAACTCCAGGGAGACGAAAGGTTGTCTTTTTTTCTTGTAAGAGGCGAATAGTTGCAACTTAGTTTCCAGGCAGGAAGAGGAGGCATGAGGTTAGATTAGTCAGTGAGCACTGGGGCTGAACTCCCTGGATCATAGAGCAAATCACCACTGGTTATCTATTTTACGTACAATAATGTATATATTTCAATGCTACTCTCTTAATTCATCCCACCCTCTCCTACCCTCACTGTGTCCACAAGTCTGTTCTGTGTCCGCATCCCTCTTCATCCTATGCTTTAAAAGGGCCAGACAACTCACTGTCTCCTTTTTGGTTGATTCCACCAGGAAAACTGAACCAACAAATTAGTGCCTTACTAGCTAAAATATAATATGTGAGTAACATCAAATGTGAATACAGAACACTGGACCCCATTCAAAACCAGTGAATTAGAACCTACATTTTAAACGGATTTTTTAGACTGTTTGTATGCATGTTTTATTTTGACATCAGGGCCTAGGGCAGATCATCCTAAAATATGACTCAATGGCATACTTATTTTTTTGAAATTAAGTTGCTTAAGAAGTGGCCTATACAAGAGGAAAAATTTAACTCTCTCTCAGAATCAGGAAATAAATGTCCCATAGAATGGTATCCTCCTTGCACTGGGAGGTAAGAAAGACATTCTTATCACCAGAGATACAAAATACAGGGCCATGAAGCGTGTATAAGTAAATCTTGTTACTTTTCTATTAATTTATTATCCAAGCCCAAATTTAGCTTACATTTCTTACTAAGTAAGCACTCAAACCTAAATATCTTTGTCCTGGCAATTTCTTTCAAATTTATTTTTCTCTGTCTAAAAAAGTATAAACGCTGCCTCCTTTGGCCACTTCTTAGATCCTGTGTTTATGAGACCTCTGTGTGCATGGATTAAATTTGTTTTTCTTTCTCTTATTTTGTGCCANTAGCTTACATTTCTTACTAAGTAAGCACTCAAACCTAAATATCTTTGTCCTGGCAATTTCTTTCAAATTTATTTTTCTCTGTCTAAAAAAGTATAAACGCTGCCTCCTTTGGCCACTTCTTAGATCCTGTGTTTATGAGACCTCTGTGTGCATGGATTAAATTTGTTTCTCTTTCTCTTATTTTGTGCCAATTTTATTATTAGTGCAGCCATAAGAACTACCAGGGGTGGAGGGGGAAATTTTCCCTTCCCTGACATTGAGAAGCACTTTTATACATCTGGACCAAGACTAATGTGTAGGAATACACAACCACCTTAATTTAGAATTGAAGAAACTGAAAAAAATAGAAATGTAATGACTTGCATGAAGCTACTGATCTAGCTTATGGCTGGACCATGATTGGAACCCAGGGCAACTGATTTTTATTCAAGGGTTATTATTTCTAAACCACAACATAGTTGTCATTTTCAGGTTTCCCGGAGTGAACGTCTGATCGGGGTTTCATTTCTGTGTCAGTTTGTCATCAGCCTCAGCTGTTCCTGTCAGCTGCTCTTATTCCTGTCAATCCCGGTTTTGGTTCACACGGAGGAGAGAGCTGTGAGTCTCCTCCTGCCAGTGCCTTTTGGCATTGTTTGGTTGCCGTTTCCATGCATGAAGGGCAGAGAGCACAGATAGACTTTCTATTAAGTATGCCTTATGAGCCATGTCCAAAGTACAAGTTTATATCACCTATGCCTTCATGATCTTCAAGGAAACGAGAATGCTTTTAGTTTATAGAACTGGCTCATTCGTGATGTCCTTGTCACGTCTGATATACAAGACTTCTATTTTTCAACTTCTTAAACATCATTCCTTGCTAAACGGAATTCCAGTCTTCCATTCGGTGAATCTGATTCTGTTCCAAAACCAGGATGTTTCTAGGTTGGAAGTTGGAAATATATTGCTATGTGAATTATTAAGCTTTTCAAATGCCAACTGTTTTATAAAGTCTAAAGTCTTCATCACTAAATTCCTTTTATCCAGGACACAATCTGTAAACAATAAAACGTTCATTATTCACATTTGCGCAGTACACTTCTGCCAATATTTTAATATTTGTGTCTAAGTTGGAAATCAATAGAAAGGGACATGGCTGGGACCCGTGATTCCAAATTCTCAATTTTGTGACCAGCTGTCTTCAGCAGCTGCAGTCCCTCCCACGAATCCCTAGAGGATATGGGCAAGAGAAGGAATGCACTCCGTTACTGGCCTTGGAGCCCAATCTCAATGTATTTCTTTGATGGGCTGAATTGGATGATGTGAGGTATGCCAAGGCTTCTCTCATCAGTTAGAGGAGGGAGATTCATGACTAAAAGTAGCCTCAGTTCACACCTTAAGTTCACACTCTAATATTGATCCTTGATATCTTACCACTCTGGTGGCCTAAAGAAGCATAAAATGGAATCAATAAACAAAAATCAGTTGCATATCTATTCATTAACAATGAACTATCCAAAAATATAGTTGTTTAAAACTTTTATTTTCTTGGGCTCCAAAATCACTGTGGATGGTGACTGCAGCTATGAAGTTAAAAGATGCTTGCTCCTTGGAAGAAATACTATGACAAACCTAGACAGCATATTAAAAAGCAGAGACATCACTTTGATGACAAAGGTCTGCATTGTCTAAGTTATGATTTTTCCAGCAGTCATGTATAGGTGTGAGAGATGGCCCATAAAGAAGACTGAGCACCAAGGAATTGATCCTTTCTAACTGTGCTACTGGAGAAGACCCTTGAGAGTCCCTTGGACAGCAAGGAGATCAAACCAGTCAATCCTAAAGGAAATCAACCCTGAATATTCATTGGGAGAACTGATGCTGAAGCTAAAGCTCCAATATTTTCACTACCTGGTGTGAAGAATTGACTCATTGGAAAAGGCCCTGATGCTGGGAAAGATTGAGGCAAGAGGAGAAGGGGACGACAGAGGATGAGGCGAAGTTCCAATCACTTAGCCACCAGGGAGTTCCCTATAGCAGCAGTATCTTATGTGGGAATTATAGTAGGGGAGGGCGCTGCCTTTAGTGGTAGGAGACCCCAGGCTTTTCTCACTGCACCAACCACACACAGTGTGTGTGTGTAAATTTTAACTGGCTCACTTATGTCATCCAAAGCACCAAAACACCTAGGCCCTAATAGGTCTTGAATTTGAAATATGTCACAGACTGCAGTGTGAGCAGTGACCCCTATATTGTGCAATACAGTAAACTTGTTAATTACTCCTGTGTCTGGTTGCTGTTTGTTGTTGTTCAGCCACTCAGTTGTGTCTGACTCTTTGTGACCTTATGCCCTGCAGCTCACCTGGCTTCCCTGCCCTTCACTGTCTCCCAGAGTTTGCTCAAACTCCTGTCCATTGAGTCAGTGATGTTATCCAACCATCTCATCATCTGTCACCCTCTTCTGCTCCTACCCTCAATCTTTCCCAGTGACAGGGTCTTATCCGATAAGTCAGCTTTTCACATCAGGTGGCCAAAGTATTGGAGCTTCAGCTTCATCATCAATCCTTCCAATGAATATTCAGGGTTGATTTCCTTTAGGATTGACTAGTTTGATCTCCTTGCTGTCCAAGGGACTCTCAAGAGTCTTCTTCAACACCACAATTAGAAGGCATCAGTTATTTGGTGCTCAGCCTTCTTTATGGTCCAAGTCTTACACCCATACGTGACTACTGGAAAAAGCATAGCTTTGACTTAAATGGACCTTTGGTAGCAAAATGATGTCTCTGCTCTTAACACGCTGTCTAGATTTGTCATAGCTTTTCTTCCAAGGAACAAGCATCTTTTCATTTCATGGCTGCAGTCACCATCTGCAGTGATTCTGGAGGCCAAGAAAAAATGTCACTGTTTCCACTTTTACCCCTTCTATTTGCCACGAAGTGATGGGACCAGATGCCATGATCTTCGTTTTTTTGAATATTGAGTTTTAAGCCAGCTTTTTCATTCTCCTCTTTCACCTTTATCAAAAGATTGTTTAGTTCCTCTTCATTTTCTGCCACGAGTGTTATTTCTGCATATCTGAAGTTATTGATATTTCTCCTGGCAATCTTGATTCCAGCTTGTGCTTCATCCAGCCCAGTCCATTTTTTCATGTCTGGTTCTAACTTGCTTCTTGACCTGCATACACGTTTCTCAGGAGACAGGTGAGGTGGTCTGGTACGGAGGTTGGGTAGAAGTGGAAGGGAGGGCGGCCTGTGTGTATCTTGCACTCCCTCTTGTGGTTGGATTGTATTACTAACAAAATCCCTTTTTCAGATTTAACCCCAAGAGGATTAGGGACTCCCTTATGGTATTTAACTATGAGAAAAACAAGCACCCAAACAAAAAAAGTGATTAGGTATTTTAAAGGCAGAGCAAAAATTTCTAGCAGTAAGGCTCAGCCGGGTCAATTACTAGACTGAGAGAATGGATTTTCAGTTTGCCACTAAGGTGAATTTATAATAGAATCCTTTTGAGTTTCATATATTTGATTATGTAGGGGAACAAAATTTGCCACCCCAAAATGTGTCTGTTTGTCATGAAGATTATTTTAGGCTGATGATTTTTGAAAAACCGAAGACTTAAGGAGTCTTTCTTTTTATCTCCCCCTTAGCTGCCCAAAGAGTTTAGACAAAAGGCTTGTTCCCAGAATAGAGCTATCAGCAGAGATGTCTGTAAAGAATGTGGACCAGGTGTGGTGGGGGAACCTGGCAGGACCTGGAGACCAAAGTCCACTCTGGGTCCCATTATCTCTGCCTGGCTCAGCAAACATTTGTTTTTCCATGTCTCTGTGAATTACCTTCTCTGCTTTGAAGTCCCAAACCACTACCCTCAGCATCCTCTTTCGTCTTTAGCTGAAGATGGTATTTAAAATGAGGGCTTTGGTCTTTTTGCTAAGTTACTCAGTTTTCCTGGGTCTCTCCAAGTATGCATGCATGTGTACTAAGTCACTTCAGTTGTGTTCCACTCTGCAACCCTATAAACTATAGCCCACCAGGCTCCTCTGTCCATGGGATTCTCCAGGCAAGAATTCTCCAAGCCAAGAGTTGCCATGCCCTCCTCCAGGGGATCTTCCCAACCCAGGGATAGAACCTAAGTCTCTCGCATCTCTGCATTGGCTCTTTTACGACTTGTGCCACCTGGGAAACCCCTCTCAAATATATGTTATTAAACTTTTGTTTGATTTTATACCCTTGATCTGTCTCACATCAATTTGCTTCTTAGACCAACCGGAAGAACCTAGAAAGGCAGAAGAAAATCTCTTCCTCCCTGACAATTGACTATATTGAAATATTAGGGGTTACATTGATAAAGATAACAGTATCCAGGAAATATTTCTAGGGAATTCCCTGGATGTCCAGTGGTAGAACTCCACACTTCCACTGCCAGAGGCCTGGGTTTGATCTCTGGTAAAGGAACTAAGATCCTACAAACTGTGCAGTATGGCCCAACAAAAAAACAAACAAAAAAAGCCAGAAAATATTTCTAATATATGTTCAGTTCAGTTCAGTTCAGTCGCTCAGTTGTGTCCGACTCTTTGGGACCCCATGAATCGCAGCACACCAGGCCTCCCTGTCCATCACCAACTCTGGGAGTTCACTCAGACTCACGTCCATCGAGTTAGTGATGCCATCCAGCCATCTCATCCTCGGTCGTCCCCTTCTCCTCCTGCCCCCAATCCCTCCCAGCATCAGAGTCTTTTCCAATGTTAACTAATCTCAAATTTTGAAGGCATTCTTGAAATCCCATTTCCAAAAATTGTAATCTTCTGACTTTCTCTCACCCATATCTAGTAGGACAAGCATGCTCACACTGCTCTACATGTTTCCTTTCCTGAATTCCCCTGGGGTTATGTATAACAATATACATTGTTATGTAATTGTTATGAAGAACAATATACATTGTTACATATAACAATATTCCCCTTCTTTGTATGCCTTGAAAATTTTGTCTGGAGGCTGAATGTTGCCTTAAACTGTCATGGATTAGGTTTGTATTCTTTTAGGGTGGGTTAGACTTTGTTCTCCCAGGCACTTATGTTACTTGTGGAAGGGGTTGATCCTTTCAGGTATTGTTCTAAAAACTGTCTTAAGAAAAAGCTTGATTTGTTTTTGCAATAGGGATAATTTATCCCCCTTACTCTTAATAATGCCCCGTTTATTAAAAGGTCTTTTCTGTTTGGCTGGTGGGAACAAAAACTGTTTCCATCCCTACGAGATCACTGGGAATTATTTGCTTACTGATTTCTTGTGTATTTGTTCACACTTTCAGGTTAAAAAATTTTTCATGTGTGCTGAAATCTATAATTCAGCACAAATACCAAGGGGCCCCCTTTGCCTGTTTGCAGAGTTGTCTTTCTGTGCAGCTCTCTCATTCCTGGTCCTCTTCCCTGGAAATGCCAGTCAAGTCATCTGGCCTCCCTGAACGCTGATCTCTGCTCATTTCAGAGACACTGCCAGCCCCCTGCCCCATCTCTGTGCTGCGGCCTGCAAACAGCATTCAGCCTGCAAGCTGGGGCAGTTGTAGGGCTCACTTTGTTTCCCTTCTCTCACTGATTACAATTCTGCACTGCTTGTTGTTCGATGTCTGAAAACTTACTGTATGTACTTTTGACATTATTTAATCACTTAAATCAACAGGTTAAATAAAATCTCCATCATGGTCAAAATCAAAAGTATTAATTCCATTAGTTTTAGAATTTATCGTTCACAATATTTTCTTACATATCATTTTAAAAATAAATTAAAATATGAATTACTTAGGGGTAGAATTCATGTTTTGTTTATATCTTCAGAACCTCCCATAGAATTTTACACAGGGTCCTTAAAAGGGTAGCTAATATTTACTCCTTGGAAGGAAAGTTGTGACCAACCTAGATAGCATATTCAAAAGTAGAGATATTACTTTGCCAACAAAGGTCCATCTCGTCAAGGCTATGGTTTTTCCAGTGGTCATGTATGGACGTGAGAGTTGGACTCTAAAGAAAGCTGAATGCTGAAGAATTGATGCTTTTGAACTGTGGTGTTGGAGAAGACTCTTGAGAGTCCCTTGGACTGCAAGGAGATCCAACCAGTCCATCCTAAAGGAGATCAGTCCTGGGTGTTCATTGGAAGGACTGATGCTGAAGCTGAAACTCCAATACTTTGGCCACCTCATGCGATGAGTTGACTCATTGGAAAAGACTCTGATGCTGGGAGGGGTTGGGGGCAGGAGAAGGGGACAACAGAGAATGAGATGGCTGGATGGCATCACCGACTCAATGGACATGAGTTTGAGTGAACCCTGGCAGTTGGTGATAGACAGGGAGGCCTGGCGTGCTGTGATTCATGGGGTCACAAGGAGTCGGACATGACTGAGTGAATGAACTGAACTGAACTGAATATTTACTCAGTGATGCACTAATATAAGTGCTTTTAAGTTTATCATACAATAACCCTACACCATAGAAATGCTATGAAAATTCATTTTATTAATAAGGAAACTGAAGTATGAAGAGAGTAAATAACTTTCCCATGATCATACTGGCCGTAAATGTCAGAATGAATAAATTCAGAGACTGTGCTATACCAATTTAATAAGTGTACTCAACATATCCTTTATGGATAAATACCTGACTGAATGAGTTATGAGGGGAAATGATCTTCATGTACACAATGGTAATTAAACCTTATAAACTAAAGCTTTTTGTCCCACTCCCGGAGTCAGAAAAAGGCAGAGAGAAGATTTAGATCACAAGTGATTTAGGTGGCTGAGAAAAGGAGCAACAAGTCTGGTTTTTGACACCATCGCTGGGAGCTCTTTGTCTTGTGTCTTCCTTGTTTCATTACCAAGGCTCATAAAAAGCAGAGCAGTTAAGCAGCTATCTAGACCTGCAGCAGAGTACTTCTCCATAGACACAATTAAACTCAGTTTTTGTAACTAATTTAATCATTTAATACCCATATGTTACTAGGTCTAATTAAGTACCTATGATAAGAATAGTATTCATCATTATAATCATATTAATAATACTGCCATATAATTTAAAAAACTAGATAGCAACTACATTGTAAGGCAAGTTCCCTGGTGATACATATTTTTAAAAAATATTTATGTATCTGGCCGTGCCGGTCTTTGTTGGGGCACATGAGATATGCATTCTTTGTTGTAGCATGCAGGATCTTTTTTTTTTTTTTTCAGTTGCAGCATGCAATCTCTTAGTTGCAGCATGTGAGATCTAGTTCCCTCACCAGGCATTGAACCTGAGGCCCCTGGACTATAAGGGCAGAGTCTCAGCCACTGGGCCACCAGGGGAAGTTCATCCTGATGACATGTATCTCTTCTTAAAGTTCACTTTGGGCCATTCATCAAAAGGCATTGTGACAATTTTCAGCTTGTTGTTACCTAGCATGGTTCCACTTCCGGATTCATCCATTCCTATTTATCAGTATTTTGATAAGCTTCTGTAAACAACTGTCCACTAGTATCAGATACGCCTGGGCAACTAAACAACAGGGAATCTGTCTCTGTGGACTGGTTCTAACCAGCTCAAAATAATGTTGCTGAAGACTCTTTATGCTGAGAAATGCTATAGTCATTGAATGGTGGGATAGTTACTGGGTTTGGCTGTGTTGTGCTGTAGTTGTTGTCAACTGTGGATTCTGCCAGAAGAATGCAGTGTTGTCTTACCTATGCACCACCAGCAGCTGGCTGAGAGGAGAAACACAGTAGATCTGGTTTCTTAACTGGTTGTTTCTAGGTTTGAGAGTGACTGGAGTCAGACTTTGTGATTTGGGGAAGTTGGTCATTCTCTCTGACACTTGCAGTCCAGGGGACGATGTTTTCCCAGGCTCCTGGAGTGTGGGCACAGTGAGGAGCCCTCCAGAGCAGAAACTGCTGCTGCTGCTAAGTCGCTTCAGTCGTGTCCGACTCTGTGCGACCCCATAGATGGCAGCCCACCAGGCTCCCCCGTCCCTGGGATTCTCCAGGCAAGAACACTGGAGTGGGTTGCCATTTCCTTCTCCAGTGCAGGAAAGTGAAAAGCGAAAGTGAAGTCGCTNAAAAAAAAAAAAAGTCTGACACTGTTTCCACTGTTTCCCAATCTATTTCCCATGAAGTGATGGGACCGGATGCCATGATCTTCGTTTTCTGAATTTAACCAACTTTTTCGCTCTCCTCTTTCACTTTCGTCAAGAGGCTTTTTAGCTCCTCTTCACTTTCTGCCATAAGGGTGGTGTCATCTGCATATCTGAGGTTACTGATATTTCTCCCGGCAATCTTGATTCCAGCTTGTGTTTCTTCCAGTCCAGCGTTTCTCATGATGTACTCTGCATAGCATTAGTAGTCATCAAAAGATACCAGAAGGAAATTTTTAAAAAGCAAAATTCATTAGACAACTTTGTAGTTCCTAGGATTAAAATTTATTACTCTAAAAATTGAAAAATAAAGGGAAATAAAAAGTATTTTAAAAGAATTAATGCATGGTTTTACATTATCATTTTGTTGAATCATAAGTTTGTTAAATATAAAACCAAATACATTACTCCATAAAAATGACCAAAAACAGATGAAAATAAAGGCCACAAACTGGGGGAAGATACTTGCAACATACACAATCAAAAGTATGAAGTATATAATGAACTCTTCAGTTCAGTTTAGTTCAGTTCAGTCACTGTCATGTCTGACTCTTTGTGAGCCCATGGACCGTGCAGCACACCAGGCCTCCCTGTCCATCACAAACTCCCGGAGTTTACTCAAACTCATGTCCATTGAGTCGATGATGCCTCTTACTCATCAATAAAAAAGGAAAAAGAAATGAATATAAACTTCACAGGAGAGGAAACACAAATGGCTCATCAATGTATAAAAATAACAAATCCCACTGACAATCAGAAAAACAAATTTAAACTAAAATGTGATACTATTTATCACCCACCAACTTGACATAAAAAACAAATATGGCTTAGAATATGAAGCAAAGGGGCCATGGATCCACTGCTTGTGGGGATATAAATATGTAAAATATATAAATGTGTAAGTATATATATATATATATATATATAAACATTTTGGAAAGACAAATTGGTATTATCAACTAAACTTCAACATAATCATATTATGTTTCACTTCTAGGTCTGTACCATTTGAACTCTCTTACAAGGATATGTGCACAAGATTGCCAGAAGCAACATTGTAATACCAAGACAGGAAAAAAACCCCACAAATGTCAAAATAAACTGTGATAAATCCATGTTTTACAATAATCTTCAGTGCTGAAAATGAAAGAACTACTGTATTTCATCAACATGCCTGTATTTAAAGAACATATTGTTGATCAAAATAAGTAAATGACCAATGAACTATGAAATATAAATCTAGTTACAAAAGTTCAAAAACTGGCAAAAATCTTAAAAATATATTGTTTATAGATACACATGTGTGATAAAAAATAATAATATTAAAACAGCAAGGGAATGATAACCCTAAGTTTAGGATGGGAATTACCTTGGAGAGAAACGTGTGGAAGAGAGAGGAACAGGACAGGCTTCTGCGATGTTAGTAATATGCTGTTTTCTGGATTGGGGGCTTCTTGGAGAGGAATACTTTAAAAGCTTTAGCTGGTAAAGTAATACAAATTAATATATTAATTTTAATTATTCTGCCACTGGCCTTCGTAAGAACAAAATTACGTAAATTCTAAAACTGCTCAGCAAAGATATGGGTGTTGAACAAGAGCCTGCTGCATAGCACAGCTGACCCGCCTGGTTTTGTGTGGCAGCCTGGATGGGAGGGGAGTTTGAGGGAGAATGGATACATGCATGTGTGTGGCTGAGCCCCTTCTCTGTCCACCTGAAACTGCAACAACCATGTTCATCAGTTATACTCCAATGCAAAATGAAAAGGTTTTTTAAAAAAAGGTTTTGGGTATAGCACACATTGTTGCTTTTTTAAAATTTTTATAGGAGTATAGTAGATTTACAATAGTGTGTTAGTTTCAGGTGTGCAACAAAGTGATTCTGTTACACATACATTGTTTCTTAAATCAGTCTGTTGTGTGTCTGATTCTTTTGTGACCCCATGGACTGTAGCCCCCCCAGGCTCCTCTGTCCATGGGATTTTCCAGATAAGAATACTGAAGTGGGTTGCCATGACCTCCTCCACGGGATCTTCCCCACCCAGGAATCAAACCCAGGTCTCCTGCACTGCAGGCGGATTCTTCACCACCTGAGCCACCAGGGAAGTCTTTGAATCAGTCTAGTAATTTCCAAATAATTTGTTGATTTTTTGGTTGGTGTGTGTGTTATCTGATACAGCTGAGACTAATCAAGTGGTGACCTTCTTGCTGTGATTTGACATGGAGGATCACTGTGCTCGTCAATACTTACCCATCAAATTAATATTAATAGTTGTCTAATGATACGTAGTATTGAGAGAATAATTTCCTAGGCAGGTTGATGAGAAGTCCAGGGGTCCCAAGGAGAGAGGGGTCTGGAATTCTCAAGGAGGAAGAAAGGACAAACTTTTTTGCCCCTCTACATTCCTTAGGATTATATAACAATAATGTATCCTGCTTGAGGACAGTTCAGTTCAGTTCAGTCGCTCAGTCATGTCCAACTCTTTGCGACCCCATGAATTGATGCTTTTGAACTGTTGTGTTGGAAAAGACTCTTTGAGAGTCCCTTGGACTGCAAGGAGAGCCAACCAGTCCATTCTAAAGGAGATCAGTCCTGGGTGTTCATTGGAAGGACTGATACTAAAGCTGAAACTCCAGTACTTTGGCAACCTCAANCCCATGAATTGATGCTTTTGAACTGTTGTGTTGGAAAAGACTCTTTGAGAGTCCCTTGGACTGCAAGGAGAGCCAACCAGTCCATTCTAAAGGAGATCAGTCCTGGGTGTTCATTGGAAGGACTGATACTAAAGCTGAAACTCCAGTACTTTGGCAACCTCAATTGAAGAGTTGACTCATTGGAAAAGACTCTGATGCTGGGAGGGATTGGGGGCAGGAGGAGAACAGGATGACAGAGGATGAGATGGCTGGATGGCATCACCGACTCGATGGACGTGAGTTTGGGTGAACTCCGGGAGTTGGTGGTGGACAGGGAGGCCTGGCATGCTGCGATTCATGGGGTCACAAAGAGTCAGACATGACTGAGAGACTGAACTGAACTGAACTGAAGGCCAATCCAAGTCACAGTAAATGGCAAGCTTTCTCCTTTTTCATGGCTGAATAATATTTCTATGTATGAATATATATATGTGTGTGTGTGTACATATACATGTGCACATATATATGTATGTTCTATTAATATATACATAACCTTTTCTTTATGCATTCATTCATCACCAGACACTTAGGTGATGTCTTGACTAGTGTAAATAATGCTGCAATGAACATGGAGCTGTATATATCTTTTCCAGTTAACGCTTTCCTTTCTTTCAGATAAGTACTCAGAAGTGGAATTGTTAAATCATTTAGCTATACTTTTAGAACTAATATTTCAGGTAGTTGTATTTTTAATTTTTAAAGGATCCTCCATACTGTTTTCCTTAGTGGCTGCCGCAATTTACATTCCCACTGACAGCGCACAATTATCCCTTTTCCCCAACATCTTTGCCAACACTTGCTGTTTCTTTTTTAAAAGAGCCATTCTAATGGGTGTGAGATGATATCTCATTATGGTTTTTGTATTTCCCCAACAATTAGTGATGTTGAGCACCTTCACATGTGTCTGTTGACCATTTATATGTCTTCTTGGAAAAAAATGTCTAGTGAGATCCTCTGCCCATTTTTTAAGTCACATTGTTTTATTTTGCCATTGAATTGAATGAGTTCTTTATACCTTTTGTAAATTAACCCATTACCAGATATATGATTTGCAAATATTTCCTCTCATTTGGTAGTTACTTTTTCATTCTGTTGATGGTTTCCTTTGCTGTGCAGAAGCTTTTTAGTTTAAGATAGTCCTACTTGTTTATTTTTGCTTTTGTTGCCTCTGCCATTGGTGTTAAACCCCCCCAAAAAATCTTTACAAGTCTGATGTCAAGGAGCTCACGGTGCTATGCGTGTGTGCTCAATCATTTTAGTCATGTCCAATTCTTTGTGACCCTATGGACTATAGCCAGCAGGCTCCTTTGTCCATGGGAATCTCCAGGCAAGAATACTAGAGTGGTTTGCCATGCTCTTTTCCAGGGGATCTTCCTGATCCAGGGATAGAACCCGTATCTCCTCCTTCTTCTGCACTGCAGTTCCCTCACAACTGAGCTAACTGGGAAGCCCCAAGGAGCTTACTACCTATGTTTCTTCTAGGACCTTAATGGCTTCAGGTCTTACATAAGTTAATGGTATGAGATAGTGTTTCAGTTTCATGCTCTTAGAAGACTGTCTGCCCAATTTTCAAACACCAGCTGTCCTTTGCCCATTAGTCATAAATTAATTAACCATACACACATAAGGCTCTCCATTCTGGTCCATTGATCTATGTGCCAGTTTTTAATGTAAACATCATATTGTTTTGACCACTATAGCTCATTTTGAAATGAGGAATTATGATGCCTTCAACTTTGTTCTTTATTCTTAAAATTACTTTGGCTATTTGGGGTCTTTTGTGGTTTCATGTGAATTTTAGGATTGTTCTATTTTTGTGAAAAATGGCGTTGGAACTTTAATAGGGATTGCTTTGATTCAGTAGATTACTTTGGGTAGTATGGATATTTTAACACTACTAATTCTTCCAGTCCATGAAGACTTAAATTTTTTAGAAAAGGTATTTTAATGATGCTGAATATAATACTTATTTTTCAAACCAGTAATATTTTAAATACTACATGAGTTTTAACCCTTAAAGGATGCTCACAAATGTTCTTACCTGGATACTAAACAGGCGTTTTATATTAGACAGACAAATCTGAAAAGTAAGCGAAAAAGGAACCCATGTAGACAGAAATTCGGATAAAATATTAACTATAATAAAATGGGGCTCCCAGGTGGTGCAATGGTAAAGAATCTGCCTTCTAATGCAAGAGATGCAAGAGACACGGGTTTGATCCCTGGGTTGAGAAGACCCCCTGGGGAAGGGAATGGCAGCCCCCTCCAGTATTCTTGCCTGGAACATTCCATGGACAGAGTAGTCCGGTGCGTTACAGTCCATGATGTTGCAAAGAGTCGGACATGACTGAGTTATTGAGCATATACATACATAACAAAATGCGTGACTTTAGACACAGAAGATTACCTACTTCACATCCCATGCTCGCTATCCTACTTTGGCCTTTTATCCTTTCGGTAAAATTTGAATTTCTCAAGCCAGTCTCTTTTTCTCTCAGTGCTATGTAGTGGGATTCCAGGGCTTAGTCTTAGAAAAACTATATGTCCACCCAACTCCTGGTGAAAGAAGTCGTGCCATCATAAGGGGGAGACTATCGCCTCTTCTCTAGCAACTTCAAGAAATACAGATGGTTTTCTACATCAAAAACTATCCTTGCAACAGTCATTTCTAACAAAGGAAACTTGAAAGACACCCAGTCTTCAAAAAATGTTGCTATACCCTGTACAATTAAACCTTGATCTTTAAAACTTTAATTCTGTTTGATAGTCTTACTTGTTAATATATTAATACTGTGTGGCTTTCACAATAATATATTAGTTTATCTTTCTGTCTTCTGCAAAGTATAAATTATGATGAATTTTTTGGGTTACTCTAGAAGAGTTAAAATGTATTAAATATTTTACATATGCCCAGAACTGATCCAAGCCCTAAAACATTAACGATTTAATCCTGAAAACAACTCTATAAGGTAGGTATTATTATTTTCTTCACTTTACATTGATGGAACTGTTCATGAGTGTTTCCTTTTGTCCCTCTGAGTCTGGGACTTAGGCCTCAGATGCTATTCTGTGGAACTTTTTTTCTTTGTTATTCTATTTTCTGATTCTTCATAGCCTTGGTATTCTCTACAGCTTATATTAACTGTGAGAGAAAAATGGAGATCCCTTAGGTGTCTCAATAGCC
Organism: Neotragus pygmaeus; assembly: GCA_006410875.1. Lineage (NCBI taxonomy): Eukaryota > Metazoa > Chordata > Mammalia > Artiodactyla > Bovidae > Neotragus > Neotragus pygmaeus. Next base: position 438,803 of record SJYV01045717.1, on the reverse strand, counting down.
TGGTCACACATGGCTTTTGGAGTAGGGGGTACCATCTAATTTCTTATGTAACCCAGGTCAAAAGTAGAACTGTTTACTAACTGTCACTATTAACACCCTGGGACCATAGGCGCTAACAGAGACCATCTAGGCAAACTAGGACACAGCGACTCATGGGAGACTCTTGGGAGATCCCTTTAAAGCCTGAAGATTCTGATATGGCCAAGACAGGGTGCCTTTCTTTTGCAGGAAAAACAAATGAAAAGAACTGACCACCATTGTGCCTATTATTCTAAGCATGTCCCTGCCAGGAAGACAGAGTGCATTAAGAAACACGGTGAAGAACTTGCAGTGCTTGACTTGGTTTCTAGAGATTGTACTTGCTTTCTCTCTAATGATTCTATCGAAGAAGAAATGACTGGAGTGACATGAGGAAGTGAGGAGTGGATTTCCAGTAATGAATGGCTCCAAACTAAGTAAAAGAGTCGCAACAGAGTGTGATCACTGGCTCATGATTTCCGCCCTGAGGAAAGTGGGAGGGCAGCAGGAGAAAGGGGGTGGGCGTCACAGCCCCCCTCTACGGAGCAGCCCCCAGTGCATGCCCAGCGTCACTGACTGTGGGTCACTGACAGCATCCCTTCTCCCCTCCATGCATACTCACATTCAGCTGAGCCAGCTCAGGGACCTGGAATACCCAGACCACAGGGAACCCCATCTTTCCCAAGGAGTACAAGTTCTGTTGGGAATATTTGAATGTTACTTAGTGTTTCCCTGGATAAGAACCAGAGAGACAGAGAAATCCTTTACACAGCTATCTGCCTTACACGTTTATCTCGTTACACCTACAAGAAGTAAAATATGATCCAGACCCAGGAGGAGGCATCATCCTTATTCTGAGAGGCTCTATTCAAAGACAATGATTCCCACACACCAGAGTCACCCTCACTTGGCTTGCTTCCTCCTGGGCCAGTGTTCTTCTAATATCCTCCTCCTATTTCCCCGAGTCTGCTGTTAATAACAGATTGCAGGTTCTTCACCCTTCTTCCCTTTCTGAGGGTTACCACTTGAGCACAAGTCCCATGTCCTTCCAGACTTATTTATCTCCTCGGGTCTTAGTCCCCAAGTCTCTGTGATTTGCTTGTATCTGTGTTGGAGATTGCTTTTCTGTATCTCCAATGCATGGCTCACATTCCTTCTCTCCTATAAACACTCCAGGCAAGAATCCTGAAGTGGTGCTCCCTGAGCTGGGTCTTACTTGCCCTCCTGAGGCTTCCAACTCATCGTCCTACCATCAGGAAGAGCAGTTCTGAAGTCCTCTGAATCACCAACCATCTCTGACATATTACACATGCACCATCCCTTCTCCTCTAGGGAAATCCAGTGACCTTTGAAATTCCCTTTTGGATGAGGAGGCAGAGATGGGGCAAGGAGTTCATCAGAGACTCCATCCTTGTGATAGCACCTGCATGAAGTTTCCTCTCAGGATTGTCTCATGAAACTCACAGAATAAAGCCCAGTCCTGTTTTCTGGTTGAAACAACTGTTCTCTGATATCATACCCTCCCAGCATTCTTGTACTAAGTTCCAGCTTTCTCTGCATCCTTCTCAAATCTTCTATTCTGGCCATTTAACAGCCAGTGGGTCCATTCCTGATCATTTTTATGATGTGTCATTGCTACACAACATTATGGCAAATTTCTACACTATAGGTCAACATTCCTGGGGTTACAGTGATCTCTCCACATAGCCTGTCATTATGATCATCAACAGTATCTGTTCATAGATACACTCGAGTGGAGAATTCCCTTTCCCAGTGTAAAGTCCACCCTATGGGTGCTGGAAGTTTGATTTTCCTTGGTTTCTCTTTCCTTCTTTCCTACTGCTGTACCCTGGGATCCCAGCTTCATCCTTTGCAATGGACCTATTCTGCTGTTCCATTCACCCTGTACCCTCACATTCTTTAGGCAATCAACTCTCTTTTTCTAATATTGATTACCTTTCACAGAAAATGTCAGTAGATTATTGTGTGTGGGGAAAACACCTTGTCCCCACCAGGAGTGAGACTGGAAACAGACAGAAAAAGCCTAAGTTTCTACTCTCTTGAAAGCTGCAGAATTGCACAATTTAGGGAAATTAGATGTGAGTGAAGAATAATACTGCTGTTTTGAATGCTCTGTTCTGGTCAAGAGGGATTTCCCAAAATTTATCTTCTTTTTTCATTCTTGCTTCAAACCCATCTTCTGACTTGTTCCACTAGCTGAGTTTCAGTATATAAAGCACCAGTGCCATCTCCCAGGCAGCCAGCACAGGCAGTTCAGCTTCATCAGGAACCTCAGCAGGAAGACACAGCCAAAGGTGAGGTGCTAGAACTTTCCAACACTTTTCCTCCTTGAAGACTCTCTCTCTTCCCCAGCATTCCTGTGCTGCAGCCCCAGTTCTCTGCTGCCTTCCTGAGTCTACTATTCTGACAGAATTCACCAGGTGTGAGTACTTCAGGGGGTAGGGCTTCCCTTGTATGCTTCTCCTGTGTGAAGGCAGTGATGGAGTGAGCAGGTGGTCCACAAACACCAGAGCATTGTTCACCTCGTCTCATCACCGCAGAGGCGTGGTGCCCAGACTCCTCACGCCTTTGGGTAACTTGCAGTGCAGTTGGGTTTCAGGGCTGACAGAGGATGACTGGACTGGAAAGTGGTTTATGCTAAAAGCCCGTTGCAATCCTTCATACAGGAAATCATTGAGATTCCGAGGATTCACATGAAAATGAGAACTGGATCCTCTGTAATACAATTTATCATCTATCTATTGAAATAAAATTCAGTGGCATTTATTTTTGGAATGTAAGGATGTATCAGCATTACAACTCCCTCCCCAAGACCTCTCATCCTTGGTTGAGTCTGCTTATCTCTCTGCAGCAGGATGAAGCTCTCCATGGACATCATTTTCTGCTTCCTGATCCTGGGCATCAGCATTCAGAGATGGAGAACATTCTTCAAGGAAGCTAGTCAAGATGAGGACCAAAGGATGGGCCAGGGGAGGCTGTGTCTGCTTCCCCCAGGATTCACCTGAGCAGAGGCCACATCCCCACAGGGCAAAGGCCGCAAATAGGCAGAAAAGGAGCTTGCTTTTTGTGGTAGTACTTTGTCAGGCTTTTCTGACCAGCTTTGCACTCTTCTTTGGGGATCCCCAAACCTGAAGTCACATGAAGTTTGGGCCCCAACTTTCAACAGGGGTGAGGAAGAGATCTGGGTTCAGGGGTGAAAATGAAAGTCGCTCAGTTGTGTCCAACTCTTTGTGATCCCGTGGACTATACATTCCATGGCATTCTCCAGGCCAGAATACTGGAGTGGGTAGCCTTTCCCTTCTCCAGGGATCTTCCCAACCCAGGGATGTAACCCAGGTCTCCCTCATCGCAGGAGGATTCTTTATCAGCTGAGCCATAAGGTAAGTTCAAGAATACTGAAGTGGGTAGCCTATCCCTTCTCCAGCGGATCTTTCTGACCCAGGAATCGAACCAGGGTCTCCTGCATTGCAGAAGCTTTACCAACTGAGCTATCAGAGAAGACTTTCAAAGTCACTCAGTCGTGTCTGACTCTTTACGACCCCATAGACTATACAGTCCATGGAATTCTCTAGGCCAGAATACTGGAGTGGGTAGCCTTTCCCTTCTCCAGGGGATTTTCCCAACCCAGGGATCGAACCAGGTCTCCCACATTGCGGGCGGATTCATAACCAGCTGAGCCACGAGGGAAGCACAAGAATACTGGAGTGGGTATCCTATCCCTTCTCCAGGGTATCTTCCCGACCCAGGAATATAACCCGGTCTCCTGCATTGCAGGCTGAATCTTTACCAACTGGCTGTCAGGGAAGCCCCATCAGGTGTTCCTTAAATACAAGTATGGCTCTGCTGCCCCCTCGTGGGCAACCAGGGGAGAGCTCATTTCCAAGTCTGGTAGCCATGAGATACATGCATCCAATGGTTGGGAAGTGTTCACACTCTCCACCCACTTAATACTTGTAACTAAAATAACTGAGCCTTCTCTAGGCACTGTTCTAAAAGCTTTGCATGTATAAATGAACTCGTTTTCATCCTGAGGTTTTAAGCCTTTAGCTCTGAAATGTAGGTACCATTATCCCTTAACAGAGAACCCGAGGCAACAAGAGATTAAGACACGTAACAAAGTCCTTCAACAGAGCAGGATTGAACTCTGAATGGTGAGCTCCCAGACCTTGCTGTTAACGCCAGCACTTCTACTGCCTCCTAGCCAAGAGTTCATGTGGGAGAGTGAGGGGTTTGTGAACACACGCCCTGCTCTTTATCTGAGCAGGTGACAGATGGTGGGGATGTGGTGCCTTTGGAAGGAAACTCTATAGAGTTCTCCTGCCCACAAAAAATGGCACCATGAGTTACCTCGACAATGGCTCTGCCGAGGCTGAGGCCTGGTGAGAATCCTATAGCAAGATAGGTAGACCTCATGAGCCAGAGCGAAGGGGCCACAATTTGTTTATTTCACAAAATTATTTTTTGTGTTTTTCTTCTGTGATAGTTTTTGACTTAACTGTTTTAAAAGTTTGCTGTTAATTTTATCGAAATTCTCACAGACCCAGCTAAAAATTTCTTTTCATCTCTGAGGTCAGTGTTCTTCCAAGGGTTGTTCTAGGATCACTTGCGTGAGAATCACCCCTGGTCTGTGGTGTTCTGTGGAAATGCCTGGGTCCACACACAACTTCTCCCCTGAACGTAACCCCTGGGGCTGAGACTGGAAATTTGGCCCTTATTAAGCTCCCCAGTTAGTTTTTATACACACTGAAGTGTGCATAGTTACCTCTGATTTTACTGTTCTTAGGTGACAAGATACATACGTCAAGCATTTTAGAAATATTTTTATGAGAATTCTGGATTTCAAGGGGCTATTTAAATCAGTGTGAATAATAGAGATGTCATAACTCTCAACAATACTATCTTTCCAAATGCCAAACATAACAAATATATAAAAAGGAGATAAGTTATCTCGTAGAGTCACTATATAAACCATGATTATAATTCTATATTAGATTTTTCTTGTTTTCTTGATATGCAGGGTTTTTTTTTTTTTTTTAGAAAAAAGATGTTGCCATTTAATTTTAGTTGACCAGATCCCTTCTGTCCATAACTCTCTGCTCCTCATCTTAGTTCATTCTTTTCCTTTTTTTATCACACTCTTCCTAAGGACAAGAGAGTGATAATGTACTGAGCACCTACAATTGCTGGGGTCCAGCCCCCGCAGGATCNTAAAAGACACTTGCTCCTTGGAAGAAAAGCTATGACCAACCTAGACAGCATGATAAAAAGCAGAGACATTACTTTACCAACAAAGGTCTGTGTAATCAAAGCTATGGTTTTTCCGATAGTCATGTATGGATGTGAGAGTTGGACTATAAAGAAAGCTGAGCACCAAAGAACTGATGCTTTTCAACTGTGGTGTTGGAGGAGTCCCTTGGACTTCAAGGAGATCCAACCAGTCCATCCTAAAGGAAATCAGTCCTGAATATTCATTGGAAGGACTGATGCTGAAGCTGAAACTCCAACACTTTGGCCACCTGATGTGAAGAACTGACTCATTGGAAAAGACCCCAATGATGAGAGAGATTGAAGACAGACAGGAGGAGAAGGGGATGACAGAGGATGAGATGGTTGGATGGTATCACTGACTCTATGGACATGAGTTTGAGTAAGCCCTGGGTGTTGGTGACCGACAGGAAGCCTGGCGTGCTGCAGTCCATGGAGTCGCAAAGAGTCAGACACGATTTATTGATTGAACTGAACTCAGATGTTTGCAGAACCAAGTTATCCTCACTGAGTACACAGGGATGAATATTTTCTCCTTTACTCTGTTAGAACTATCCTGTATCTGCAGCCTCCCTTAGTATTGCCTTTGGTCTCAAGTTCTGGTCAGAAACTTTCCTACATTTTTCCAGGTAGAGGTTCATTGTACAAACAAATGTCCTTTAAAGAACATCTGACCTCTTCTTGCACACATCACACCCCACCAGAAACAAAGTACCAACAGGCTTAGAATGGAATCAAACAGAATAAAACTTGCACCAAGTATGATTCTCACAAGTTTAAATCAGGGAAGGGAAAAGTAAAGGAATATTTATTTCAAGCCAATACAATAATCTCCAAGGGCTTACTCAAAGGCTGAAATTTGGACGCAATGGGAAGAAAATGTATCATTTCTCTATTTTGCCATTTTCTTTTCCTTTCGAGGGGCTACAGACGTATGGAGGGCCTACTTGACGTGAGAGTGTTAATCGCTCAGTAGTGTCTGACTCTTTGTGGCCTCATGGACTGTAGCTTGCCAGGCTTCCCTGTCCGTGGAATTCTCTAGGCAAGAATACTGGAGTGGGTTGCCATTTCTTACTGACATGAGAGAAGCCAACTACAAAGATTCAGGCAAATACTTTCATTCCCAGGGAACTATGATGAGCACCTGGGCTGTTAAAGTGAACAGGTACCAGGGATGCTGGTGATGCAGGGGTGGGTGAGCAGAGCTCGGCTGCCTTGGAGAATATGAAGTGGCCAAGCCCTGGAGAACTTTCATTAGGGCTGTGGGCCCTCCTCCTCTTACCCACCCTCCTGCTCTGTGCCCAGTGTGGGGTCTGAGTGGCTGAAGAGCAGAATGAGAGTGGTGGAACCAGCAATTCTCAACCCTCTCCCTATGAGAGCAACTCACCCAGCACAAGGCTAAGTTGGGCTGAGGTGTGCTGTCTCAGAGTTTTAGCCCCTCTTTCCTTGGCTCCTCTCAGAGTCATTGATTCCTTGGAAAGAGGAGAGATGGGGAGGGTGCAGCTGTGGCTCATCAGCTCTGGATTAATCTCCTCCCCACGCTTCTCCATTCCAGCAATGCCAGAGACAATGCTAAGAGAGAATCCTAAGAGAGTCACAGACTTGTCTAAGTATGGAGACAGTGGCTATGGATGAGAGGACTTGAGAGCCAACCAGTTTGCCAATGAATGGGACTGGAACGGTGAAGACCCCAATCACTGCAGACCTGCTGGCCAGCCTCTGGCCAGTACTAAGCTGTACTGAGCTGCCTCTCACTCTGTGCAGGGTAGGGCTGTAAGCCCCAAGGAAGCAGGGATGGTGCAGAGCTACGTTACTGCATTCTGTATCTGCAGTACTTGACAGTGTATAAGAAGCACAAAAAATAATTAATAAATGCTTGTGAAGCCAATTTGTCTTTGGTGTTTAATACTCTAGGGCTTCCCAGGTGGCTCAGTGGTACAAAGTCTGCCTGCCAATGCAGGAGACTCAGGTTTGATCCCCTGGAGAAGGAAATGGCACCCCACTCCAGTATTCTTGCCTGGGAAATCCCATGGACAGAGGAGCCTGGCAGGCTACAGTCCATGGAGTCGCAGGAGGTTTGGACATAATTTAATACTATGGGGATGATCATTAAACATCATTGTTTTTAAAAAGGAGATAATGTACTAATAAACAACAGTAATAATTCAGAGTAAAACTACAGTTATCCATTGATAACTTCTGGAGATGGGTTTCAGGACCCCTGCAGAAACCAAAATCCACAAATACTAGGTGCTTCGTATAAAATGACACAGTATAGTCGGCCTTCTACATGGAGGGCGTGCCAGTTTTACATCCAGAACACGGACCATGCTATATAAACCATATATGGACCATTATATGGAACAATGATCTGTCCACAACTCTGTATTCCAAATCCTGGAAAGGTTATTAAGAACACCATGAAAAACTTCGGCAGTAAAGCTTAAAACTTGTTAAAAAATCATCAGATTCTTAGAAAAACACAATTTACAAAAACTGACTCAAGAAGAAATGAAAACTTTGATTATTCTACAATTATTGTAAAAGATCAAATTTTCCTCCAAAGAATACAGTAGTCCCAAAGGGTCCTATAGATAAATCTAAACCTTCAAAAAAATGAATAATTTTTTTTTGTACAAACAATTCTGCCGAGTAGAAAATACTCCCCCAGCATAGGGAAGTTTGACAGCGCGAAAATGAAAGAAAAGTACAAGCGGTCAAAACTTTACAGAATATTACCAATAACAAGCTGTGAAGCCGAAAGGAGCTTTCAACTACCAATAATAATTTCCTAAACTACCAATAATAATTTTTAAATATTTAAACAACTATGCTAAAGACAAAATTACCAATTTTTTTGTCAGAGAAAATGACCTTACAAGGCCATTGTGATATAAAAAGGTGATCAAAGAAAAAACTATATTGAAAAAGGATTGCAAATACTCAGAGCACAGAGGACTTTTAGCACAGTGAAACTAACTACTCTTTATGATACTATAATGGTAAATACTTGCCATTATAAATTTGCCAGAGCCATAGAATGTACAACCCCAATGAAAACTATGGATTCTGGATGATAAAGATGCCCCAGTGGGCTTGCATGCAAGCTAAGTCGCTTCAGTCATGTCCAACTCTTTGCAACCCTATGGACTGCAGCCCCCCAGGCTCCTCTGTCTATGGGATTCTCCAGGCAAGAATCTGGAGTGGGTTACCATGCCCTCCTCCAGGGGATCTTTTCAATCCAGGGATCAAACTCCTGTCTCTTACCATCTCCTGCATTGGCAGGTGGATTCTTTACCACCAGTACCACCAAATTTGCCAGATTCATAGGATGTGCACCACCAAGAGTAAGCCCTCATGTGAATTATCGACTCTGGGTGATAATGATACCCCAGTGTAGGTTCAACAATTGTATCAAATGCTGTTTATTGTTTTTGGTGGAGAATGTTAATAATGGTGGAGGCTATCTATGAATGGGGGTAAGGATTCTGTGGGAAATCTCTGAACATTCTGCTTAATACTGCTGTGAACCTAAAACTGCTTGAAAAATAAAGTCTATTAAAACAAAAAAAAGATTGTAGAAGTGTGTCAGGCTGCTTATTAATAAAAACAGGTATTTTTCTGGATTTCACTTTAAGGTATTAGTTGGCTACTTTAAATTGGTGATTTGCTGTGATTTCTTTTTTCCCATTCTAAATAAATATTTCATATTGTAACTAATTTAATGTTTGTAATTTTGTAGTGTTTTCCCTAAAATGGGCTTCCAAAACTGAGTAATTCAAATACCACAAAGTCTGCCCCTGAACAAAAGGTGAAAAAATGTGTATAATTATTTGAGCTTAAGACCTACTTGTATTTTATATATTAATGCAGAATATTTTTTGCTCACTTTTAATACACTTTAAATTTTTCCATAAGTGCAATTGCAACGTAAATTGGAACTTTATTTTGTTAGAAATTTTACCATCATCTGTTCATGATTTTGAGAAGCAGGATCCCTCAGGAACCACACCTATGTCCTTCTCCATTTGTAAATATGAGGCTTACAGTAATCTAATATGTATGTGACAAAATTGGAGATCTTGAGTATATTGATATCTTCTAGTACTGTTGTGCCTGAGCAGTTAAAACATTAAAATACATATTATTTTATTTTAAATTAATTTTACTTTTCCTTTCTGTAAGGGAATCATATTGCGTGTGTGTTAGTCACTGAGTCACTGGGGTCTTTGTGACCCCATGGACTGCAGCCCGCCAGGCTTCTCCGTCCATGGAATTCTCCAGGGAAGAATACTGGAGTGGGTTGCCATTTCCTTCTCCAATACGAGTTTTAGTAGTAGTAATTCAGTTGCTAAGTTGTGTCCCACTCTTGCGACCTCACAGACTGCCAGGTTCCTCCATCTCTGGGACTCTCCAGGCAAGAATACTGGAGTGGGTTGCCATTTCCTTCTCCAGGGAATCATATTGGTGTTATTGAAATTACATGTTGAGGTAGGTTATATCATCGGTAAATTTCATTTCCTTAAAGAGGTGTTCTAAAATATTTGCTGTGGGGTGTGGGGGAGCATGGGGCCTGAGGTTTAGTACCATCAGACTAAATAGCAGCAGGAACTGAAAATACTTCACCGACTCAATGGCATCACCAATTCAATGGACATGAGCTTGGGTAAACTCCAGGAGTTGGTGATAGACAAGGAGGCCTGGTGTGCTGCAGATCATGGGGTTGCAAAGAGTCGGACACGACTGACCGACTGAACTGAACTGAGTTGTAACACTGACATTCTTACTGGTGACTTTCATCTTTCCCAGGATTCCGAACACACATGGGAGAAGAGCGATGTTTTTAAGAATGGCAACTGTGCCCAAAGGTCAGAGGTCCGATAGTTTCACGTCTGTAGCGGATACAACGTCCTGTTCCCTGCCCCCACACCCTGGGCATTCCAATCAGGCTACCCTGGTGGCTCAGACGGTAAAGGGTCTGTCTGCAATGCAGGAGACCTGGGTTCGATCCCTGGGTTGGGAAGGTCCGCTGGAGAAGGAAATGGCNCAACGTCCTGTTCCCTGCCCCCACACCCTGGGCATTCCAATCAGGCTACCCTGGTGGCTCAGACGGTAAAGGGTCTGTCTGCAATGCAGGAGACCTGGGTTCGATCCCTGGGTTGGGAAGGTCCGCTGGAGAAGGAAATGGCAGCCCACTTCAGTATTCTTGCCTGGAAAATCCCAAGGACGGCGGAACCTGGTAGGCTACTGTCCGTGGGGTCGCAAAGAGTCGGTCACGACTGAGCGACTTCACTTTCAAGAGCTCCTGGAGAGATGGAATATGTGGTCCAGGGAGGGTGACAAATAACAATTATAAATATAACCGCTCTGGGGTCCTGGGTAGAGCGCTGGGATAAGACCCAAAACATTTGGGCTCCCCATCCCAGTGGGTATATGCATTGGGCGGGTATTCAGGCCGGCAGGGCTCCGGGCAGCAGAGGGCGCTGTGACGGGAGCTGCGCTGGGCCCTCTGGCGCCTGGCGGTCTCTCTCCTCCTCCCGCGGCTTCCGGAGGAGCTCCGCGCGCCAGAGGCGGCCAAGTCATGGACCGCAACCCTTCACCACCGCTGCCGAGTCGGGACGAGGACGAGGAGGCCGCGGCCGGCGGGGACTGCATAGGCAGCACGGTCTACAGCAAGCACTGGCTCTTCGGCGTCCTCAGCGGGCTCATCCAGGTGCGGAAACGCGCGCCTCGCGTGGGCTCCTCCTACTCTCCCCAGGCTGCCGCCCCGCCTCGGGCAGCCCCCCTCCTGCCCCGGGAGCCCGCGTCCCTTCGACGACCCCTCCCCGGGCCCCGGCGGCTGGGCCTTACCCCTGGCCTCCAGGCTGTCTACCCGCGGACCCCAAAACTACCGGGCGCCACTCTTTGTGCCCCTCAATACAAACGGAAGTGTAACGGCAGGGATGCTGGAATGCTTTTGGTTAAAATGTTTTATTTTTAGAAAATTTCCAAATATACGTGACCGTGTAAATGCATTGCTTACATGCAATGCATGTGATGCAGTGGGTTTTCGCACCCCATTGCCACTGTCTTTTCTGAAGCCCAGGTCGTTATTTATCTGTTTCGAGGATTTTCGCTGTAGTAGAATAAATGGGCTTCCTGCAGCTCTGATGTCAAAAGCGCGGTTTGCCCTCCGTGACTTCGGGCAAGTCACGTAACCAACTTCTTTCCTAGTTTCTGTAAAGTGGGGTAGTATTTGTAGTATTGTTTATAGAGTTATTGTGTAGATTAAATAAAGATTATGATAGCCAGAGAATGCTTACCGTAGTTTGCCTTATAGGAACCGCTCAATAAATGTAAACGTTCTTCTCATGTTTCCCTAACTTTTCCCTCTGCTTTCTTTCCCCCCGCCCCCTGCTTTCAATCACTGTCCTCCCTAGTCCATCTTCTGCACAGCTGCCCGAATAATCTAAAAAAAAAGTCGCCCATGGGAGTTCCTCATAGTTACTGTTGCCTACAGTGGAAAACTCCTATTTCTTAGACTGAAATCCAGGGCTCTTTGCAGCTTTTCCAGATTTATCTGCCCATGACACGGTAAACTGCTCACCATTCCCCACACTGCCAGGCCTTTTCTTAACTCTGAACTTTCTTGTACTTTTCTGTGTCTCTTCTTCTTCAGGATGACAAACTCCGATTTCCCGTAAGATTTAGCTTCAATATCCCCTCCTAAGAGTTGGGAAAGCTTCTCCCAGACATAGGTCACTAGTCCATCTTTTTGTTTTCACGACTCTGTCCACAATTCAGTTGAATCACTTACCTTTTCTGTTGTGATTATCAGTTTATATGCCTTTTCTCCACTGGATCCTAAACGACTTGGAAGTAAGTGATTAAATCTTACTTACCTTTATATTTCTACCCCAGTGCCTAGCAGCAGTATTTTTACCCAAAGTGCCACAGGTACTAGTTTTTAAAAATAAGCTTCTTGCAGAAGAAGGTACTTTGAGGATACTAATCTTTGTGACTTCTAAACGATTATGGGATAAGATTACTGGAGGAGTGCTATGGACAGCCTTTATTCATCTCCTTACTTTGTGTTTCTGAAGATGGTTAGCCCTGAAAATGCCAAATCCAGCTCAGATGACGAGGAGCAGCAGATGGAGCTTGATGAAGAAATGGAGAATGAAATTTGCAGAGTATGGGATATGTCCATGGATGAGGTATGGGATTGGAAATGAAGCTGAAAAGACTGTTGAGTAAGGAGGTGGTGAATGGTTCAGTTCTTAAGTCTCTGGATTTTGTCATGCTTTCACTAAATCTGTTGAGTTGGTCATGTGGTTTTTCTTTTTGGTTTGTGAATATGAACTGCATTGATTGATTTTCAAGTTACTAAAATGTAGTTTAGAAATTTCATGTATATTCATGAGAGAGATTCATTTCTTTTCATTGTCTGGTTTGGTACCAAGGTAACTCTGTCTTCACAGAATGAGATGGGAAGTTTTCCCTCTTCGCATTTCAGGAAGAATTTGTGTACAATTACTATGAATGCTTCCTTAAATATTTGGTGAAATTCACCAGTGAAGCCATCTGATATTGGAGTTTTCTTTGTGGGAAGATTTTGTTGTTTGTTTTTAGTTTTGTGTATATATATATATATATATATATANGCACTGCGGTGAAGTAGGCAGGGAAACGTTATCTCTGCTGTGCAGATACAGGACCTGAAGCCAAGGGGACAGAAAAGACTCCCTGCCCAGAGCTTGGGGCTTTGGATGAACCCAAACCCCTCCTGCCCCAGTTACGGCCAGGTCCTGGCACAGTGACCAGAGGAGGGTCCAGGGCTCAGAGGAGCCTCTCCCTAGTGCCAGGGGATGCAGGCAGAGCCGTACTGTGCACTGCTTTTCCCAGGCTTCTCCCTCCTGTCATCTCCTCCTGGACAAAAACCTCGGCAATGTATGCTTACGCCTCTTTTGCAAAGAATCATCTATGGGAATCTAAGGAAAATGACTTTATCCCTTTAAACCTTGGTTTCCTCATCAGCAAACCGAGAACATCCTCTCTAATCCCATTGAATTCACAAGAGACCAAGTTAAAATCATATATATGAATATACGTGAAAGTGTTCCCATGGTACAAACATACTTTTGGTAAGACTGCTTTTAACCAGAACCACAGGAAATAAACTATGTTCCCTCAACTGTCAAGGCTTTTAAGATCATCTTAATTTTCTTTGGATCTAAAATGCTTTCTAAAGTCTGCTGGAGCTTAAGACTTGTTGAGAGCAGAGACATGTTATCCTTCCTGAATAACATTGTAATAATAATACCTACAACAGTGCCTAATATTGAGCATTTAGTCAATAAAATATGAATAAATGGACTGAAATAATTAAGTAATAATAGATGAATGGATGGATGGATGGCTGAATGAAAAGGACATATTTTAACTTCAAGACACTGTTACATTTTGACATGAAGTGTACATATATGTGTGTGTATTTATGCATGCGTGTACTTAGTCACTCAGTTATGTCTGACTCATGGCCTGCAGCCCACCAGGGTCCTGTGGTGGGATTTCCTAGGCAAGAATACTGAAGTGGGGTACTGTTTCTTTCTCCAGGGGATCTTCCCAACCTAGGGATCAAACCCGCTTCTCTGCACCTCCTGCACTGGCAGGCGGATTCCTCACCCCTAGTGCCACCTGAGAAGCCCTCGTATCTGCATACATGTGCACGTGTATAGAGTCATCCCTCCATATCTGTGGATACAGAGGGACGATTCCATCACACCACTTAATACAAGGAACTTGAGCACCTGGGGAGTTTGGTGTCCTGTAATCAGTCCCCTGTGGATACCAAGGGATGGATATATGCAGACACACACCTCCCAGCTAGAAAGAGTCTCCAAGACAAGGTAACTAGACTCTCCAGTTTGTAGAAAGGGAAAATGAGGTGAAGGGATGGAAGGGGCACCGGCCTCTGAGTGAATGGTGGCTGAGCAGTGAGCCCTGTGGTTCCAGGAGACACATCCTGGACTGGGGGCCCAGTCACTGGTCCTTCCGCTGCCCCTACTTTCATGAGTACTTCTGGGAAAAACCCTTCCACTCGTCACTCAGGGTTTTTGTGGTTTTTTTTTTTTTTTTTTCATTTATAAAGGTATTATATACTGGCCAAAGAGTGAAACAATGTCTCTAATGAAATAACTTTCCCTCTCTGTAATATGTCTTTGTGTTCTGGGTCCTTGGGGAGTTTCCAGTGCAGGAGAAGGGCTGAGCTAGTTTCTTTTCCCTGAAGTTCCCTGAATTCATATTTCTTTTTTTAAAAAGCCTGTTTGGAAGAAAATGCAGGTAGACGAGGCAAGAAAAGCAACGTGGAAGGCCTTGGGTGTGGGATCATTTGTCCTGCCGTGGTCCTGGAGCTTGTCTGGGTTTCTGATGCATGCAGAACAAGGAAGTAAGTGCCCACACCTAGGGTAAGGGGAGCTGCATCCTCACAGCAGAGGCCCACACCCCTAAGGGACTGGCCCTGCGACCATGCTGAGCTGCCCTTCCAGAGTTAAAGCCTCATTTCTGAGAAGGCTGTGCATCCTCCTTTCTAAGGCATCTCAGGCACCTGGCGCAAGGCCCTGGGGTGCAGCAGGAGATCCCGAGACACAACCAGGTGAGTGAGTGTTAAAGCCACAAGTCCCTTATCCGTATGCGGCATGGCTTATAAAGCCCTATATATATACACAGTCTAATTTTCCCTCTCAGATGCCCCTGTCCAAGAGCCTTAATTCTCTGCATCCCTCAGACAAGGCAACTGAAGGGGCTCAGGGGTATTCAGGTAAACAGACTCATGCCGGTCTATTTAGCTAACACTGTTGTGTGCCAGGCTCTGAATACATCTAGGAGAGATGGAGGCTCTGAAGTCACAGCGTTCTCTGCTCCGCAGGGCTGCAGACAGGAGGAGGGGCCTTGACCATACGGAGTCAGGTGTTACGGTCGAAGCAAGCTAAAGACAATCTGCCCACACTTGAGATGGCTATACAATTCAGAGAGTGAGGATGAAAGCCAAGCTGGCTTCATGGAGAAGCTGAGGCTTGAACTGACTTATAATCAATGAACAGCAATGACTCCGGCTTAAGTAGGATGAAATAGAGAGAAGGGAGTGTCCAGGTGGACGGTACACTATGACTGAAGGCCTTCTGGTTAAAACATCACGGAGCATTTTAGATGCTACAAGAACTGCACAAAATTTAGTGCAGACATAAATGTGAGGTTGGGAGTGGCTGGGAATGCCCAGCTGCCTTAGATACGAGATGAGGGAGCCAGGACTTAACCCGGAAGGGAATGAGAGCCATGAACACTGCAAGCAGAGTATGCATAGCTCCTGAATAATTACACAATCATGTGTTTGACCAAGAAGCAGAAAGGCAGCATGCGTTACAGACCCCCAAAGGACCCCAAGGACAGAATGCAAACATTCTGCCTCCAAGTTCACAGCCAGCAGCCCCCGCAGCCCGCATGAACCACTCTGTGCTGTTACCCCCTGTTAGCATCACTTACGACCATTTTGGCCAAAGGCTTTCAAACTTCATTTTGGAGCAGAACCCTTTGTTCAAAGTAAACTTTATACTCAAAATCCAACATATAGGGACTTCCCTGGTGGCTTAGTGGCTAAAACTCTGCACTGCCAATGCAGGGGCCCCAGGTTCAATCCCTGGTTGAGGAACTAGATCCCACATGCCACAGTGAAGATCCGATGCAGCCAATTAAATAAATAAATCAGATATTTCCTAAAATCATCCAACATACAAAAGCTACAGGAGGAATGCTTGTGCAGAAATGAGGGTACTTGTTATATGTCTCCACTCTCCACCACCTTCCTCCCTGGTCCAGAAGCACACCCACAAATCCCTAGAGTCCCAAGGAGCATGACTTAAAAACCACTGACCTCACCTTTTTAAATGGAGAGACTGAGGCCCAGACTGCAGACACACACTTGCTCAAGCAGCAACACTGCCCGGGAACAGCTGGAGCCAGAACCCAGTCCTGGGCTCCCAGGCTGACACCCATGCCGCTGCCCTCCTTGCCATCTTTGTCCCAGCCTGCTGAGATGCCAGCCCCAAGGGCCCTTGAGGTGATGCTCCCTCCAGAGAACATCTCCGCCTCCTCACCTCCTTTTTCCCTTGCCTTGAGAAGCGACTAAGGAACCGCCCACACTAGGTGCTCTCTTTCTTGGAAGCAGATGTATCGGCCTCCTGTGACCTGGCAGACAGACTCAGAGCCTCGGGCTTCTCTTCTGCAGGCTGTCCACGCAGGGGCCTCTGAGTCTAGGGGGACAGGGAGGCTTCCTCGGACACACACACACACACACACACACACAGGGGCCTCTGAGTCCAGGAGGCTTCCTTGGAAACACCACACACACAGACTTACACACACACATACATACAAAGGGGCCTCTGAATCCAGGTGGGACCAGGAGGCGTCCTTGGAAAAACCACACACACATGCACATATAAATACAGACACACTCAGGCACACAGACACACAGACACACACACACGCAGGAGCCTCTGAGTCCAGGATGCTTCCTTGGAAACACCACGCATATACAACAGGGACTTCTGAGTCCAGGTGGGACCAACACACACACAGACACGCACACACATGCATGTGCACGCACACACACACTTTAATGCTGCGGTCCTGGGAACTAGCAAAGTCTATGGTGGGCGAGGAGTCAGGAGACTGAGTTTGAGTGCTGATTCTGTTCCTTTCGAGCTGGCTGATCTTGTCTGACATGAGTTTCTTTGTCTCTTGAGGTCTGCCCACTCCCTATCCACCACCTCACTAGTCTAGTTTGATGATCAAGTGAGATAAAGAAGGTGGAAGGATTGATAAATTGTGAAGTAGTTAATATATGTAAGGAATGAATTTATTCGATAAGTTTTTGATCATTTTCCTTGGCCAGGACGTCTTCATCAATTTCAATTAATCCTGAACAAGTATTTCTATTTGCCCATTAATTTGTTAATGAATGATTTTTAAAAAGATTTTTTCTCATCATTATTTGATCCTGAGTTCTACCCAAAGATTTCATTTATTCACTCATTCATTCAACAAATGCTCAGGAGCATCTACTATGTGCCAAACACCAGCTCTGTCGGCCTTCCAAAGCTCACAGTCTCACGAGGGGCACAGACACTGAGGATCCTGTGGGCAGTGATCCAGTCTGAACAGCTGTGGGATGGAGGAAACGGACTGGTAGAAACCCTTAAGGGCACATCCCACTGCCTTGGGGTGAAGAGTCACCAAAGGCTTCTGGGAGGAGGTGATGTGTGAGCTAACACCTGAAGGCTGAATTGCCGTAATCCAGGAGAAAGGAATGGGATGGAGACAAAAGAGGGAAGCAGAGGACCACCAGGATGGAGAGAAGAGCAGGTGGAAGGAGGCTCATGGGGTTCAGTGTGCCTGGATCAGGCAGGGAGGGACCAGCGATGAGACCGGGTCAGGAATAAGCACAGGTCCAAGCCTGACTTCCCTGTAGCTCAAACGGTAAAGAAACAGGCTGCAAGGCAGGAGACCCGGTTCAATCCCTGTGTCAGGAAGATCCTCTGGAGACGGGAGTGGCAACCCACTCCAGTATTCTTGCCTGGAAAATCCCATGAACAGAGAGCCTGGTGTGTTACAGTCTGTGGGATCGTAAAGAGTCAGACACAGGCGACTATCACCACTACTACTGAAGTCTGAACGGTTCTGTAAGTAAAACTAAGAAATCAGAACAGGCCCAGAATCCTTACCTTAGAGAAGAAAGTGAGAAAAACAGAGATGAGGTGATTTGCCCAAGGTCATAAACAGGAAGCAGTTGGAGGTAGACTGTCAAGCCAGGCCTGTCCCCTGCCTGTAACTCTACCGCCTCAGGTGTCTGAGAGGCTCGTCTACTCTTTCCTCATTCACAAACCTAGCCGATGAAATCTTCTCCAAGACTTGTGTCCCGGCCATCCTCTTTAAAACAGAACCACCTGTCAACAGATAGCCCATGACCCTAATTCATTTTTCTTCATTATACTTCATTACACTTATTATATCTTTCTGCGTTACACTTATTACATAAAGCACAAACACAGAATATAGTATAAAAATGTGTGTTTGTGTATTATCTTCTTCTCTCACCAAAATGTAAGTTACATGAGGATAAGGACTTGACTGAGTTCATGCTAAATAACGGTACCCATAACAGCACCTGGCATGGAGAAGGGACGCAGCAAGCTCTAAGTGGATGAAGTTCACTCACGCACCCATTCATTCAACTTAAAATCCTTGCTCCAATTCTCAGTGCTATACTTCACTCCTAGTGACACGATAGGAAACGTCTGACTTTTTAGTTACAGCATCGGAAGGGAAACAGCACAACAGGATGTGACTTGAGAAAGTCCCTGCGGGCTGTTTACAGTAGCCAGGACCTGGAAGCACCCTGTCCATCAGCAGATGAATGGACAAGGAAGCTGTGGTACATACACACAATGGGATATTACTCAGCTATAAAAAGGAACACATTTGAATCAGTTCTAATGAGGTGGATGGAACTGGAGCCTATCATGCAGAATGAGAAACACCAGTACAGTGTATTAATGCATATATATGGAATTCAGAAAAGATGGTAATGCTGTATTCAAGGCAGCAAAAGAGACACAGACATAAAGAACAGACTTTTGGATGGTGCGAGAAGGTGAGGATGGGATGATTTGAGAGAAAAGCATTGAAGTGTGTATATTACCATATGTGAAATAGATGACCAGTGCAATTCTGATGCATGAAGCAGAGCACTCAAAGCCAGTGCCCTGAGACAAGTCAGAGGGATGGGGTGGGAGGGGGGTTCAGGATGGAGGGAACCCCTGTGCACCCGTGGCTAATTCATACTGATGTGTGGCAAAACCCACAATATTGCAATTATCCTCCAATGAAAAAATTTATTTTAAAAAGGAGGGAAGGAGAAATATGGAAAGAAGAGAAAATAGAATAAACCATGAAGTGCTGTGTTAAAAGAAAAAAGAAAAGAAAGTCCGTGCTGCACAATGTAGAGAGTGAATTCAGCAGAGCCACACCTGGAGGCCAGGGGGATGGTGAAGAGCCTCCTGCACTAATGTTTGCCAGGGAAGATGCTGGTCTAGACAAGAGAGTAGTGAAAGGCATGGAGAGGTAAATATTTCCAAAACAGCCTCTGATAAAACTGCACCCTTATGGGTGGAAGAAGATGTACCTTTGGAAAAGGAAAAAGATTTTGCTTAACGATGGTGGGAGACAGGAATGCTTAAATCACGTGGAAGTTAAGGCCAGGCTCACCTGATGTCCAGAGAGGCAGATACCTGAGGCAGAGCCTGACATCTGAGGGGTCACAGGCTGACCTCTGGATAGCATGCCTCACCTCCCTAGTTTCTGCACACTGCTGCCCATCTGTGGCCAAGACTGAAGAGGCAGAACTCAAAGGTGGTGGGTTTCATTACAAGAAAACCTGGACAGAAATTAAGGAGGAGTTGCAAGTACCTAAGTCAGCTGCATTAATTCATATGTTCATTCATTCATTTAGTCATTCATTGAACTAATGCCTCTGATGCCCTCAAAGAGCCAGGCACAGCCCTGGCATGGAGGACAGAATGATCGACAGGACAGAGCTAGTCTGTCTACATGGTGTGAGGGGGCCAGTGTTTCCATGACTACCCTCTTTGCACAGTTCAGTTCACTTGCTCAGTCATGTCTAACTCTTTGCGAACCCATGAACCGCAGCACACCAGGCCTCCCTGCCCATCACCAACTCCTGGAGTCCACCCAAACTCATCTCCATTGACTCAGTGATGCCATCCAGCCATCTCATCCTAGGTCGTCCCCGTCTCCTCTTGCCCTCAATCTTTCCCAGCATCAGGATCTTTTCAAATGAGTCAGCTCTTCGCATGAGGTCGCCAAAGTATTGCAGTTTCAGCTTCAACATCAGTTCTTCACAAAAATCAAATCACTGCTACCTTGTTAGAGAGTTTCGCATTTGCCAGCGACTAGCCGTGCTCTGTAGCATCTACTCAGAAACTCTGTAAGTCCGTAATCATCACTCTCATTTGTCAAATAAGGGAGCAGAGGCTCTGAGAGGGTTAGGAATGCACCAGAGTGGAGGCAGCCTGGGATGTGGGAGCACAGATTTAAACCCATGTCAGGTTTTTCGGCCAAAGCCCTTCGTGGTCCTGGGCAGCCTCATGCCTTTGCAGGAGTCAGGCTGTGAACTCNTTTTTTTAATATAGGCATTTAACACTATACATATTCCTCTAAATATTGCTTTAGAACTGTTGTATAGCTTCTGATATGTTGTGTTTCATTGCATTTAGTTCTATTATTACTTTCTAGTTTTCCTTAATTTTTTTTGGTTAATAAGTTAGCAGTACATTGTTGAGGTTTCAAATATTTGGGGATTTTTCAGATATCTTTCTATTACTGTGGTTAGTGAACACTCTGACTTCTCTTAAATGTACTGAGACTCGTTTGATGGCCCAGTATTTGATCTGTCTTGGTTAGTGTTCCATGTTCTCTTAAAAAGAATGTGTATACTCCTGTTGCTGGGTGGAGTGTCCTGTAAATGTCAGTTTGATCAGGTCAGTTGAGAATACTGTTTAAGTCTTCTCTGTTTGTCCTCCAATTGTTAAGAAGCTATGGTTTGAAAACATTTTTTTAAAGAAATAAAACTCATTTTTCACATGAATGTTAGTGTGAAAACCTCAAATATAAAGAGGTGAAATAGAGCCACTGTTTGGGATCGTGGGTGGAGGGAGGGTCATGCTCTTGGTCTTCTCTTTGTCCCTTGTAGTGGTTCCTGAAGCGCCTCTGGAGAACAGAGCTGCTTGCTGATTCACTGGCGTAGTGAAGCTCATCCCAGCCGTATCCCCTGCCACTCAGTGACTGAGCAGGGCCAGAGGCTTCCAGGCGCTTCCTGCACTCTCATGCGCTCTGCTCTGATCATGCAGCTCCCGGCACGGAATGTCCTCCACCCCACAAAGTCTTCCCCATCTTTCATGGCCCAGCTCAGATGTCACCTCTCCTGTGAGGTCTCCCCAGACACTCCAGGCAGAATTCCTCTCCTCTGCTCTCGTGGAACCTGTTCATTCTTGTTATTCAGTGATTGTTTCGAGCCTGTTTCTTCTGATAGATTTAAGTTCCTTCTCCTAAAAGCTTAACATCACTTCTTCAGAGATACCATCTCTGATATATCTAGAGTAGGCCCCCTTACCTTGATTATCTTGTTATCATCTTTGTAGTACTTAGAATTTATGTATTAATAGATTAGTTGTTTGTATGTTTATTATTTGCTTATACCTCTAGAAGGAAAACTAGATGGGATTGAGACCTTATCCCTAGTATGTCCCCAGAGTTCAAAACAGTGTCTATTACTTGAGTTTTTCAGTAAATATTTTATGAGGACCAAATGAGTGGATGAATACCTAAGAGTTAGAGTCAGGATGGTGTGCTGGCTAAGAGCATGGGCTTGATCAGATTTCAAATTCTGACTCTGTTCTCCTACTTTTTGTATAACCTTGGGCAGGTTACGTAACCTTTTAAAACCTGAGTTTGCTTATTAGTGTAATTATCGTAATTACTTCTTAAGATTGTTTTCGGAATTAAATGAGATAGAGTGCAAACCACTTCACTGGGATTTACTGCTTGTTCAATAAATGTTCATTGCTGTTACTATTACTGGTATTTATACTATTAGGCTACCTTGTGCTACTCCAGGAGTCATTAACTGTCATTAAATAAGTAAATCCCTGCATGCTGCAGAGAGATGCGCACTTGACACACAGCTTGATCACTTAGGGTGGAGAGCATCTGGTGCTGTGACTTTCAGTTTGGAGTATATCTTTGAAAATATTGTTCTGTCTGACCATGATCTCTGAATAAGTATATTATTTCTCTCCTAGCCAGCAGTCATGCAAGTTACCACAGTTTCAGCTGCTTTGAAGGATTACTGCCTTTCTCTTTGAGGGCGCTTTGAAGGGCATTTTTCATTTGAGCTACTTAGCATGTATTCTAAGTTAAACTATAGTGAATACACTCCATAGATTTGGTGAATCTCCAAGGCAATAGGCAGCCAGAAGCTTAATTTTATTTCAGTATTTTACAATGAAAATCTCCACAGCTAATTGATTTAGTTTTGGGGTTCACATTTCTAGTGAGGTTGGGCCACATGTCCACCCCCGGTTCATTCACCTATGTGATTTGCCCCTGGGGGACCAGGCAGAATCTCTAGGCTGAACATGTGAAGCTGTTGCAATTACATTGTGATCAGAATTTTTTCTGTTGAGGATTTTGAAAACAAAAGTTCTGATTTGGGGCATGACCCAATAGGAGCTTTTATCAATTTTCTCTGTCAAGTGTTAAGCTCTTAGAAGACAAAAATTATGACTTACTTTTTTCCCCCTTCTCCCATGTTCTAGCATGATACCTGGAATCAGCAATGTGTTTGAATGAATGAATGAGAATTCCTTTTGAGTAGAAAGATCATTAAGATAACTGTATCCAAGGCAGAGAAAGGAGGACGGTGCTCTGGAATATCACAGTCACTTCAGATTTGCTTGTGGAATTGTTCCATTGCCTTGAGGCCGTATACCACAGTGCTCTAATATTAGTTTTGACTGTTGACACAGTTCCTAGTCTTATGCATTTTTTCCCTTGTGCCTGAAAAGAAGTGTATATGAAATTCATTTTTTTTTAATGTTGCCTAAGCTATTGGGTTTAAGCAGGAATATTCAGCATCCAAGTTAATAATCACTTTTCTTTTCAGGATGTGGCTTTGTTTCTCCAAGAATTTAATGCTCCTGACATATTTATGGGAGTATTGGCCAAATCCAAATGTCCTCGATTAAGAGTAAGTACATACATTTCTAAAGCTGCCTTTCTGGAGCAGTGACCTAAGATGCTGATCGTCTTTCATTTTTCTCACTACTGTTCTGAAGTGGCTACAGATCAGTCTGCAAGTTGTTTAACTTTCTCTGTGTTTTGATTTCCTCATCTGAAAAATGGGGATAATGATGGTACATACCTTGTAAATTATTAATGAAATGGTACATGGAAAGTGCTTAGGGTAGTGCCTGGGAATAGTAAGTGCTAAATAAGTATTAGCTGTTACTACTGAAGTTAGCGTCTTTAAAAAAATTTTCACTATCATGTGTTATACATTTTGCTGTCAAAATAATTTTCCTAAAATATTACAGTATGTTGACCACTTTCTTGAGGACCTTGATGACTTCAGATAACTCAAGATTAAGTCTAAACTCTTCAACATGACATTTAGCGCCCTTAATCCTGATCCTTTCTATCTCCTGTATTTATCTCATGCTCTCCTCCCACCATGTGCTACTAGTATTGGGTTGGCCAAAAAGTTTGTGTACGATGTCATGGAAAAACCTGAACGGACCTTTTGTCTGACCCAGTAACTGTGCTAATACAGGGAGCTTTCTGTGTTAGCCTTTGTTCACTCTATTGCATTATTCCCTTCCTGCCTTGGCTGACATGTTCCCTCTCATTTGAATGTCTGTCTTGTTTGTACATTCAAATCCTATCAATCAATTATGACTCAGTTCATCCATAATGTTTCTTCTTCCACAAACTCCTGCCTGCCTTTGATCTTTCTTTTTCTTGTGTTTTTCATCTCCTCTCAAATACTACTGGACAGTTGTAAAATTGGGGTACAGGCAGTATACTCCCATGTGCTGCTTCCCTTTTTCTCTTCCCAGACTTGGCTCAGTGAAAGTTTTTTTTTTTTCAAGTTGTTATTTTTGTACATGTGTCTTTCACCTTGGAGCCATTGTGACATGTGAAATTTGATTTGGCAGGAAATCTGTGTGGGAATATTAGGTAATATGGCCTGTTTCCAGGAGATATGTGTGTCCATCAGCAGTGATAAAAATCTTGGGTAAGTTTTACTGCATATTAACTATGTTTTTAAAAGACAGATTCATATTTTATATCCCTAAGGAAATCCTTATACATAAGAGAGAGGGAAACATGGAATGTAGTACCTCTTTCTCCTGGTGAGCACGCTCCAGGAACTTCACTCTGTGTTGATGGTGGTATCTCAGGGCTTCTGTACTATTTGTGGACATGATTCAGAATTTAAGCCTGTTTTCAGCATTGGTTGCAAAGGAGCCTGAATTGTCACCCAAATGGGATAAGAACCAGTGGGGGAGGGCTTGGGGATAGAGCCCCTGGCTAGAGTCCAAAACAGTTCAGGCTCAGGGAATGCAGAAGCGCAGAGCTGGAGTCTAAAACAACTAGACTTGTTGACCACAGTCACCCTGGGAATTTTGACTTAGATGGTGGGTGGATTGGCTTGCCAACAGACTAGAGGATACATGGTTGCCCCTGTGATTCAAAGGCTGTATGCTTCTGCTTAGAGGATAGGTCTCTTTTGATTCTGTTAATCAGAATCTTAAAGAAATATGTGCCTACAGTAGGTTAAGAAAACTGTTCTAGATTATTTTCAGGAAGAGCTGTTGAGCTTATCACAGGATTCAAGTACCGGGGGCTTCCAAAATAGAGGTTATTACCTCTTCTAGGTGTGGAAGGACTTTCAGATCAGATCCTAGTTTAAGGTATTTATTCTTCCATAACTACAATCATTCATGGAATAAATGACTCAGGATTATGTCTGGTGTCTAGTGATACCTATTAAAAATCTGAATGAGTAATATTGACAAGTTTTATAAATTTAATTAAATACTTATCTTAAAAGTAATATGGAACAGGGTACGTTGCTGATGAGATATACATTTCTTCAACCACTTTGGGACAGTTGGGCATTGCCTGGTCAAATTAGAAGATGCACTGTTGACCCAGTGATGCCGCTTCTAGGTATATGGTAAGAGAAATTGCACGCATAAATCAGGATGCTCATACAGAAAGTGTTAGGACTATTGCTTGAAGTAGCCCCAAATTGGAATCAACCCAAATGTTCATCAGTAGTAGGCTGGAAAAATAAATTGTTTTATATTCATTCAGTGAAATGCTCCATAGCAGTGAATCGGCAGCTACGGGAACAAGATGGGTAGATTGTAAAGAGATGGTGTTGGGCAGAAGAGCTCAGATGCAATAGAGTACATACAATATCATTTCTTTCATATAAAGTTCAAAACCAAAATATGTGAGTGAACTATAGGGTAAACCAGGAAAATGATTGCTGGAAAAGTCCGGATAGTACTCATTTCTAGGTGGGAAGGAGAACTGTGATTTGTAAAGAGACACAGAGTGGCTACAGAGATGCAGCTTTGTTCTATGTCTTGCTTTATAATTGTTCCCCAAGTGTAGATTTGTATCCTACTGGTTTTTATGTTTGTGAGCCATATTTTCACAATTAAAATGTTTAAAAAGCTAAAAATCCTGTTATGATATTTGAAATGAGAGAAGTGAGGCACATTGGGTTACCATTTTTCTTTTTGTAGCCAGGTATTGCTGCACTGTTTCTATGATTCAGACCCTCCTACTCTGCTGGAAACAAGCAGGTATGCTTTCTTCTTTTTATGGATTCTCTATACTCGCCCATAAGGGGACCCAGGAGAATAGAGTTGCCCTTTCCCTCTTGAATTTTCTTTACTGTTTTTGAAAGATAGGTATTAAGTTCACATTTTTCACGTAGGTTGTTGCTTACTTGCCTTTCCCAGACAGAAGTGGCCACTGTCTGGGTTGAAAGAATTCGAGAAAATCCAGCTATTTATGATAGTATTTGCTTTATCATGTCAAGTTCAACAAATGGTAAGTCACCATGTAATCTAGAAAAAAATCTTTAAAATTATATTTAATTTTTTAGGAAAACACGTAACTATTTCTAGAGGTCACTTAAAAACTAAGTATTAGGTGAGAAACTATTTCAGTTCAAGGTATGAACTTTCTTCTTAAGCTCTCAAGATACCGATAAATCTCCCACTTGAAGGAATGCAAGCAAATTTAAATGAAGGTAGAAAACAGATTGTGCTTGGAATAAGTAATGCTTTGATAAGATTTAGCTTTCAAATTTTAGGAATTTTGATTAGATAAGTGACTGCCTTTTGGGCTCTGGTATCTTCCTAAGAGTGATAACTAGATCTTGTAGATCACCAAAACTGTTTTTTGCTAGTCACTAGAAAATTAATTTATGAATTGATATGCCTATTGGTCAACTCATTCTTAATGTTTTTTGACCTACTTCCTGCTTTTTTGAGGGGGGCTACTCCCTGTGGCTTGTAGGATCTTAGTTCCCAGACCAGGGATTGAACCTGGGCCTTTTAGCTTTTTTTGATAAGATTTAGCCTTCAAATTTTAGGAATTTTGATTAGACTTACTGCTTTAAAATTTTTGTTTCTTATTTCAATATCTCTTTTATTCTCTGCAGTTGACTTGCTGGTAAAGGTTGGGGAGGTTGTGGACAAGCTGTTTGATTTGGATGAGAAGCTAATGTTGGAATGGATTAGAACTGGGGCTGTTCAGGCCCTGGACCAACCCCAGGAAGATTCTGAACAGCAGCCAGTGTTTCGAATTGTGCCGTGTGTACTGGAAGCTGCCAAACAAGTGCGGTAGGTGAGCACTTCTGTGCAAAATGTTCTGAGAAAACCCCGTTGCTAGACGCATCCTTACATCGTATGTCTTCTTAGTTACCTTTCGGCGGGATGAGTAACACATAGCTGATCTTTAACAGGTTTGATTCACTACTAATTGTGGTGACAGCAAATTTTGTATTTGCTCTTTGCAAGAATCATAATGGTTGCAAGAATCATAATGGTTCCAAAATACCTGTTCTAATACTAGTATTACTTAGCAGTAGGCTAAAATCTTATGCAGTTTTGTATAATTTTATATCAAATGTAAAAGATTTTCTTTGTGCTTTATTTTTTACTGGCCATGTGACAACTTCTTCCTTTAATGTCAGGTATCATTTGTTTTCTTGCTCCTTGCGTATATGTGCCAGTCTCGGATAAGTGACTGCCTTTTGGGCTCTGGTATCTTCCTAAGAGTGATTACTAGATCTTGTAGATCACCGAAACTGTTTTTTGCTAGTCAGTAGAAAATTAATTTATGAATTGATCTGCCTGTTGGTCAACTCATTATTAATGCTTTTTGACCTACTAGCTTGTAGGATCTTAGTTCCCTGACCAGGGATTGAACATGTACCTTCAGCAGTGACAGTGCAGAGTTTTAACAACTGGACTGCCAGGGAATTCCAAATAATCCACACTAAAACCTTTAAATTTTATGTCCTTTATCCAGGTGAGCATAAAACTCATCATTTTCCCCCAGACCCGCTTTTTCAGTAATCTCAATCTCAGTAAATGAGGTAATCATTATTCCATTTGGATAATGTGGGAGAAATGTAAAAGTCATTACTGACACTTCCCTATCCCACCCTTTTCCCATGGCCAGTCAGCCTCCAAGCCTGTTCCTAACTTTCTAAAAGTACTCATTTATGTGGCTGCAGCAGGCCTTAGTTGTGGCATGCAAGATCTCTGTTTGCGCCATGCAGACTCGCTAGTTGTGGTGTACCAGCCTTAGTTGCCCCTTGGCATGTGGGCACTGAACCGCCTGGGGATTGAACCTGCATCCCCCACATTGCAAGGCAAATTCTTAACTACTGGACCACCAGGGAAGTCTCTTTTCCTGACTTTTCTGGAACTTTGTCTGTGCCCCTGCCAGGCTTTGATGGACAGAAAGCTGCACCATTCTCTTAACCTGAGTTCCCAGCCTCAAGACTTGCTCTTCCAGGCCTAGACTATAGAGCTGTCTTTCTAGAACATACACTGATCATCTCACTTTCATGCTTCAGACTTTTCATTTGCCTTCCTTTGAATGAGGTCCAGATTTTTCTGGCTTACAAGGCCCTATCCAGTGTTTCTCCATCCTTATTCCTATCCTCTGTTTCAGCTACAGGAAATTTCCTTCATTTCTTCAACTGAACCAATCCACCGTGACTCCAGGCCATTGCACACCATGTTGTCTCTGCCTCCAACATTTCTCTGCCCCTTTCAGGGCAAACTGTTTCTCTTAGGATACATTCCCTGACTCTCCAAACTAAATTAAGTCTGCTACTTGGATATCTTCTAGTGTTACATTCATATCACTTTACTGTTATTTATTATCCCTGTAATTATCGTCTTTGCTTTTAGACAGTAAATTTCATGAAGGTAAGGATGTCGTATATGTATCTGTTTCCCCAGCCTCTAACATAGTGCCTGCAAACTGTAGGCACTTATGAACCATCTTTTAGTTGTTCACTATCTTTTCACTTAATTGTGTGGTTGAAGAACTAAGTCTATGAGTTTAGGAATCCAGACTATCACAAAAATTATACTTACCAGGTTTTAGTATTCTCAGCTTGGCGGGTAAGATTATCCTATGAAGTTTTAAGAACATCGCTATTGTCAGTGCTGGGTGCAGTGGGCCTTAGGTTCATTCTGTAGAAGTCTCAGTCACTTTTTGTCTGATGATTCAAGTAAACCAGCATGGTGAAGCATCTGTCACCTGGTAGGTTTCTGCATTGTTATTTTCACAGGCCAAGGTCAAAACGAATTTTTACTTCTTGCCCAATGTGTATTGATCGTACTACATAATATTTGTTTTTTGACTTTCCTCTATTAGAATGTAAGGACTTTGTCCTGTTCCCTTTTTTATCCTTAGCACGTAGGGCAGTGCCTAGTACCATGATAAATATTTATTGAATAAATGAATGGTCACAATTCCACAGACTGAGAGTTAATTCAATGCTTTTGCTTTTTGTATTTAGCTCTGAAAATCCAGAAGGGCTCGATGTTTATATGCATATCTTACAGCTGCTCACCACAGTAGACGATGGAATTCAAGCAATTGGTAAGATGTTGAATGGGGGAGCACGATAGTTAACCATTTAATTGTTTTCTGTTTTTTAATTATTACTTTCTTCATCATCTTTATCAAGTACAGTGTCCAGATACTGGGAAAGACACTTGGAATTTACTTTTTGACCTGGTGTGCCATGAATTCTGCCAGTCTGATGATCCTCCCATCATACTGCAGGAACAGAAAATAGTGCTGGCCTCGGTTATTTCAGTGTTGTCTGCCATCTATGCTTCCCAGACTGAACAGGAGTATCTAAAGATAGGAAAAGGCAAGTGTAATTTTAGCCAAGTTAAATTCTGGTTCATCAGATGTGTTTCTTGTTCATTTTATTCCTTTCTTTCATTTATTTTGGTGCTTTTATTCCCTTGAATAAAAAAATACCACATGCTCAATACAAAAAAAATTTAAATTTATAGAAGGAAATCTAGTGCTTGTAATCTGACCATTCAGATATAACTACTATATACTCACATCCATACTTTTTTTTTTTTTCCTGTTTTTTAGGCAGCTTTTTTCATTGAGAAGTAAAAATGAATATTTTCCTCTGCAAACACATGGTCTTTCACAGAATGATTTTTTCTGACTAATACAATTAAATCCATGACCCATCTAGAATTTATTCTGGTGTTACATGTGAGATGTGGTTTCACATTTTTTCCAGATGGCTGCCCAGCTGTCTCAACATTGCTGAGTGAATAAACCAGTTTACCCACACAGATTTGGAAGTTCATTGTTACTGTGTTTTATATTTCCATATATACTTGATTCATTTCTGTTGCTCTATTCATGTATCCATAGGAATAGTATTTTAATTATTAGGACTTTACGTTTTGATACCTAGTAGGGCTAGTCCTCCTTCATTCTAATATTTCGGTATGTTTTTGACTGTTGTTATTTTTTTTAACACTGAATTAGATTGACAGGTTCCAAACAAAACCAAACCAAATGTCTTCCTGACTTTTTTGATTGAGATGTTAAATTTATAGAGCATTTGAGAACGTGTGTTCTTCCATTTGTTCAAGTCTTATGTCTCTCAGTAATGTTTTATGATTTTTTCCATACAGATCTTCATATTTCTTATTAGGTTTATTTGCAAATATTTTTTGTGTTGCTGTTATCTGTGGTATCTTCCACTGATTACTGTTGGAATATATGAGGACTGTTGGGTTTCTGTATATTAATTTTGTGTCTGTTGCTTAGTCACTAAGTCATGTCAGCTGTTTGTGACCTCATGGACTGTAGCCCGCCAGGTTTCTCTGTCCTTGGGATTTCCCAGGCAAGAATACTGGAGTGCGTTGCCATTTCCTTCTCCAACTGAATTCACTTACTGTTTTTAGTGGTTGTTCCAATGGTAATTTTGGACTTTATCTGACACTCCTTTTAGTTTAACCTAGATATGTTTTTTCACTTTTCTACTTCTTTATTATTTAATGGATTGCCTTGTACCTCTGGGGTTGNCAACTGAATTCACTTACTGTTTTTAGTGGTTGTTCCAATGGTAATTTTGGACTTTATCTGACACTCCTTTTAGTTTAACCTAGATATGTTTTTTCACTTTTCTACTTCTTTATTATTTAATGGATTGCCTTGTACCTCTGGGGTTGCATAATAATGGTGATCTTTACCTTTTTCCTCCCTTTAATCTGCCATGATTCTAGAGCTTCATTAATCATGATGCTGTTTTAGGATTAAGCTATTTATGTTGTACCATTTGAGGAGATACTAACCTATTTCTATTTTATTCAGTTCACTTCGGTCGCTCAGTCATGTCCGACTCTTTGTGACCCCATGAATTGAAGCCTCCAGGCCTCCCTGTCCATCACCAACTCCCAGAGTCCACCCAAACCCATGTCCATCGAGTCGGTGATGCCNGCATTGCCTTTCTTTGAGATCGGAATGAAACTGACCTTTTCCAGTCCTGTGGCCACTGGTGATTTTTCCAGATTTGCTGGCATCTTGAGTGCAGCACTTTTACAGCATCATCTTTCAGGATTTGAAAGAGCTCAACTGGAATTCCATCACCTCCACTAGCTTTGTTCTTTTTCGAGTGTCTTTTTTGCATTTATGGATAAGTTATGTGAGGAGATGACATTGAGTACAAATGTGAGAGAAGTAATGAAGTGAGTCATATGAATACTTGGGCAGAAAGCATTCCAGGCAGAACAACAAGTGTAAAAGCCCCGAATTAGAAGTATGCCTGGTATATTTGAAGAAGAGCAGTGAAGCTGTATATGCTTGGGGTGGTGACCACATGAGAAAGAGAAATAGCACCCGGGGCCAGAGAGGTAATGGGGGTTGGGTGGGGAGGGCCTGATTTTGCCTTTTGCTCTGAATGAGTTAGGGAACTATGGGAGTTTTAAGCAGAGGACGGACAGACGTGAGCAGACTTTTAACAGGCTTTCGGTGGGGGCAAAAGGGACACTAGTTAGGAGGCTGCTGTGAACTTGAGGCAAGAGATGGTATAACTTGATTAAGGTGGTAATGGGGAGGTGGTGGGGAAAAATAGATTCTGATCATTTTTAAATAGTGCCAACAAGATTTGCTGATTAGTAGAATGAGAACCGTGAGAAAAGTCAAGCTCTGTTTGGCATTTTTGTGCAAAAGAATTGCCATTTACTAAGGTAGAAATGGCACCCTCCTCCAGTACTATTGCCTGGAAAATCCCATGGACGGAGGAGCCTGGAAGGCTGCAGTCCATGGGGTCGCTGAGGGTCAGACNAAGTCAAGCTCTGTTTGGCATTTTTGTGCAAAAGAATTGCCATTTACTAAGGTAGAAATGGCACCCTCCTCCAGTACTATTGCCTGGAAAATCCCATGGACGGAGGAGCCTGGAAGGCTGCAGTCCATGGGGTCGCTGAGGGTCAGACATGACTGAGCGACTTCACTTTCACTTTTCACTTTCATGGATTGAAGAAGGAAATGGCAACCCACTGCAGTGTTCTTGCCTTGAGAATCCCAGGGATGGGGGAGCCTGGTGGGCTGTCGTCTATGGGATCACACAGCGTTGGGCACAACTGAAGTGACTTAGCAGCAGCAGCAGCAGCAAGGTAGAAAAGACTGGTTTTTAAACTTGGTAAGGTTGAAATGTTGACTCCATGTCCAGCTAGAGCAGTTGAGCTGACAGTCTTTTGAGTGTGGACTGGAGAAGAGAGGCCTGAGCTGGACTGTAAATGTTGGAGTTGTCAGCTGTTATGCTTATTAGGTCTTCCATAAACCTTAGTTACTTCTTTTGACTTGATTTGATATGAAAAGAGGGAAAATTAATATCTTTTACTGCCAGTATGTTTGTCCTTTTCTTTTCCTCATTTGTCGTTTAATGAATGTTGATGGTATAATGTTTAGTATATAGACATTCATTATGAATTGCCCATCGTTGTCTCCCATAATACTTATTTTTTTTTTGCTTAAATCCTTTTATTTCACATATAAAGTTCATATCCTCTGTTTTCCTTTTGTTTGCATTTGCCTCTAATACCTTTGTCTATATTATTTTTTTCAACCTTTCTGAATACTTTGCTTTAGATGTATTGATTTCTTCTCAGTAAATGAGTTAAACCATTTAAATGTGTTGATAGTTNATCCTCTGTTTTCCTTTTGTTTGCATTTGCCTCTAATACCTTTGTCTATATTATTTTTTTCAACCTTTCTGAATACTTTGCTTTAGATGTATTGATTTCTTCTCAGTAAATGAGTTAAACCATTTAAATGTGTTGATAGTTATGTTTGATCTGAATATTGTCATATTATATTTTTCATGATGTACATTTATGTTGAAATACTTCAGTATATGATTTATTTGCTTTGTTTTGTGAGTATATCTGAGATTTAGTAAGGTTAATAACTTTATAACTGTCTCAAAATACAGTTATAATGCCCCTCATTAAAAAAAAAAAATCCTTAAAACCCAATAACTTAAAGCATATATTTGCATGTTGACTATTTTTTATCCATTTCCTTTATAACTGTCTCAAAATACAATTATAACGCCCTCCATTAAAAAAAAGTCCTTAAAAATCTAATAACTTAAATCATATATATCTCCATGTTGACTATTATTTATCCATTTCCCTGGTATTTTCAAACTACAAACTTAAATCTGGGGGGAGAGGCAGGTCTGAATTATATTTTTTGATATCTTGAAGTCTGAGGCCTTGACAATCTTGTTTACCGCCATATCTACAGTANATGTTGACTATTATTTATCCATTTCCCTGGTATTTTCAAACTACAAACTTAAATCTGGGGGGAGAGGCAGGTCTGAATTATATTTTTTGATATCTTGAAGTCTGAGGCCTTGACAATCTTGTTTACCGCCATATCTACAGTACCTAAAATACAGTGGTGTCTAGTATTAGTAGGTGTTCAGTACATGTGCAGGAATGAATGAATGGTAACCAAATTTTACTGGCTGATTCCTTGCCCCTTGATTTGTTTGTACAGTGGATCTTCCTCTAATTGACAGCCTGATTCGTGTCTTACAAAATATGGAACATTGTCAGAAGAAACCAGAGAACTCAGTGGAGTCTAACACAGAAGAAACTAAAAAGTCTGATTTAACCCAAGAGGATATCCACTTGAAAATCTTGAAGGATATTTCATGTGAATTTCTTTCTAATATTTTCCAAGTGTTAACAAAGGTAGGAGAAAAGTATAAAATGCTTTCTTCAGCAGAAGAAAGTATGGATTGCTTTATACTCTCAAATTTTATTGTTAGTGTTTTTATTTTTCAGGTTTATATAAATTTGGGGAAATAGAGAAAGAAAAAACTTATCAGTATAAGTTTATACTCAAACTAACAGCTGATGTAAATTGGTATATTTATTTATGTGCCTTTCATATACTTCTCACCAGTTATACAATTTTTGGAGGCCACTCTTCTCACTTAACATTATAAGCACTTTTCCTGACTCCACATCAATACACTGAAAATCTTTTCACTGAGAACCAGTTTGTTTAATACTCAATTTGCCAAAAAATCGGTTTTCAAATTTTACTGTAAACTTGTCTTAAGAAGTATTCTTCCTGAATATGTGCAGGATTGTTAGCATATTCTTTCTTTGAGCATATTCTTTCTCAGTTCAGTTCAGTCGTTCAGTCGTGTCCAACTCTTTGCAACCCCATGAATCGCAGCACGCCAGGCCTTCCTGCCCATCACCATCTCCTGAAGTTCACTCAAACTCACATCCATCGAATTGGTGATGCCATCCAGCCATCTCATCCTCTGTCGTCCCCTCTTCCTCCTGGCCCCGATCCCTCCTGGCATCAGTCTTTTCCAATGAGTCAGCTCTTCTCATGAGGTGGCCAAAGTACTGGAGCCTCAGCTTTAGCATCAGTCCTTCCAAAGAACACCCAGGGCTGATCTCCTTTAGAATGGACTGGTTGGATCTCCTTGCAGTCCAAGGGACTCTCAAGATTCTTCTCCAACACCACAATTCAAAAGCATCAATTCTTC
>SJYV01045717.1:353554-402756 GCA_006410875.1 Neotragus pygmaeus | reverse complement strand
TGGAGCCTCAGCTTTAGCATCAGTCCTTCCAAAGAACACCCAGGGCTGATCTCCTTTAGAATGGACTGGTTGGATCTCCTTGCAGTCCAAGGGACTCTCAAGATTCTTCTCCAACACCACAATTCAAAAGCATCAATTCTTCGGCGCTCAGCCTTCTTCACAGTCCAACTCTCACATCCATACATGACCACAGGAAAAACCATAGCCTTGACTAGACGGACTTTTGTTGGCAAAGTAGTGTCTCTGCTTTTGAATATACTATCTAGGTTGGTCATAACTTTTCTTACAAGGAGTAAGCGTCTTCTAATTTCATGGCTGCAGTCACCATCTGCAGTGATTTTGGAGCCCCCCCTCCAAAAATCTGACACTGTTTCCACTGTTTGCCCATCTATTTCCCATGAAGTCATATATTTTAGGAAGAATATATTTATTCATGCAATGATGAAGATCATATTCATTGATGCTTTTAAGAAGAATATTCCTTACCTTAAAACAAGCTTTAGTTATTCTGATGATTTGTATTTTTAGTGAATTATCATGCTTCCCTTTTCCAGATTTGGGATTATTACCTTAACATAGGTTTTCAGAAACTAAATGGCTGGATTCAACATGATAAATGTAAAGATGACTAAGGCATAAATGGCTATATATTGCCAAAATGCTCTTGACATGTGAAAAATGTTGATTTTACTTGATCCTTATTGTTGTGTATTATAATTTTTATATCAAGTAAAATGCAACAGATGATATATTACACCTTATTTTGATTTGCATTTTTTTTTATTACTCAGATCAGTTCAGTCACTCAGTCGTGTCCGACTCTTTGCGACCCCATGAATTGCTACATGCCAGGCCTACCTGTCCATCACCAACTCCCAGAGTTTACCNATATATTACACCTTATTTTGATTTGCATTTTTTTTTATTACTCAGATCAGTTCAGTCACTCAGTCGTGTCCGACTCTTTGCGACCCCATGAATTGCTACATGCCAGGCCTACCTGTCCATCACCAACTCCCAGAGTTTACCCAAACTCATGTCCATCGAGTTGATGATGCCATCCAGCCATCTCATCCTCTGTCGTCCCCTTCTCCTCCTGCCCCCAATCCCTCCCAGCATCAGGGTCTTTTCCAATGAGTCAACTCTTCGCATGAGGTGGCCAAAGTATTGGAGTTTCAGCTTCAGCCCTTCCAATGAACACCCAGGACTCATCTCCGTCAGAATGGACTGGTTGGATCTCCTTGCAGTCCAAGGGACTCTGAAGAGTCTTCTCCAACACCACAGTTCAAAAGCGTCAATTCTTCGGCACTCAGCTTTCTTCACTGTCCAACTCTCACATCCATACATGACCACTGGAAAAACCATAGCCTTAATAGTTTTTTATTATTAGTGAGATTGAATATCTTTCCATATATTTGTAGATTATTTGTGTTTCCTGCTTTATAACCTTACCCATCTTGATTTTTGTATGAACTCCTTGGGTAATTCTATATCTTTTGCATATTTGTTACAAGTATTTTTCCCATTGTTTGTTGTTATTTTTGTTTTTTTGGAGGGAGGGATGTAGGTGTTTCTTAATTTTATGTGATAAGAATATAGGAAGAAAGTGGGCTGAGAATAAACCAGGGATATGTCTTGAAAATTCTGATATGCCATACTTAATGGAATTTGGACTTAATCTTGAGGAAACTGAGGAACTACTAGAGTGTTTTTTTTTTTTGAAGCATCAAGTGATATGACCTGTTTAGAAAGATTACTCCAGAAGTAGTAGAGGATTAGAATGAGTTGAAGCTGCAAGACAGGAGACCAACCAATAGGCTCTTGTGGCTGATAATCCTCAAGGAAAAAGAGTGAGCGCTTAGACAGTGGAAGAGTGGATGGAGAGCAGGGGTGAGATGAGAGAGATTTAGCAGAGTAGAACTAAACAGGAACACTTCTGTTTGCTTAACTGGCCCTCCTTTTGTCCCTGGAGGGGCTAGCAGTGGAGGAGGACGTCTTGGCGATACCCTACATTTTTGATTTGTGCAGCAGGCCTGGTGGATGGTGCTGCCTTCAGTGGAGCACCTGTTTGGGTTAGACAAGGAGGAATGATGGCGGGTTCAGTTTGGAACATTTGAAATGCCTGTAGGATCAGTGGGGAACTGGATAAACTGATTTGTATTTATTTGCCAGATGTAGCTTTAGAAATGTTCCTTTTTTTGATAACAGATCTTTTTGTTTATTTGTTTTAGGAAACTGTAACTCAGGGACTAAAGGAGGGCCAGTTAAGCAAACAGAAGTGTTCCTGTGCATTTGAAAATCTTCTTCCTTTCTATAGCCCTGTGGTGAGTATAAGTAAATGTATAGGTGGTCGAGTTTCAGGGGCTTACTCTGTAAAATGTTTTTCAGTAATAAGCACTTGATCTCTGAGGCCTTTGTGAAGAAAGATAGTGAATATACTACACATGAGTCAGTGCCTTTGTCGGATAGATAACTGCCAGATAATTCATGGCATTAGCCTGAGTAACAAAGGAATCAACACTGAATTTATAGTATCCTTTTCTGTTGTAGCATATATATTAATTAAAAATAAATTCTTAGATAAGTACAGTCAATAGGTTTTTATGGTCCTTCAAATTACATTGCCTTTGCTACCATTAGAGGCAATTTCAAAATAATTTTTTTGAGAAAAATGGAATGCGGAATGTGGGAGTGGGTCAGAAAGGAGGGCGATAATATAACTCTGGTAATGGACCCTCAAGGGGAATCAGTAAGAGGAGAAAATAATAGTTTAAAAATAAACGAGGGGACTTCCATTCTGGACCAGTTGGGTAAGAATCCACCTGACAATGCAGGGAACATGGGTTTGAACCCTAGTCTGGGAAGATTCCATATGCCTCAGAGCAACTAAGCTGTGTGCCACAGCTATGGAGCCTGTCGTCTAGAGCCCGTGAGCCGTAACTGCTGAGCCTGAGTGCCCTAGGGCCCCATGCCGCGGCTGCTGAGCTTGCCCGCATAGAGCCTGTACTCCACAGCAAGGAGGAGCCACTGCAGTGAGAAGCCCCTGCCCGCCGCAACTGGAGAAAGCCCTCACACTGCACCGGAGCCCCAGCACAACCAAAAATAAAGAAAAGTAAACAGAGTGATACGGGCTCGGCATTTCTTGGTGTTTCAGAGGACTATCCAGGAAGTACTATTCTTGTCATCTGACAATCTGTTAACATTTCTTTTCCACTGGACTGTTTAGAAGACATAGGTAGAGCGTTTTTATAGACAGTAGTCAGTATCTTTTTAAGGTATCTTTTCCTCTACTTATTTTTATTCAATTCTTTGGTTTTAACTCACAGGTGGAAGACTTTCTCAAAATCCTCCGTGAAGTTGATAAGACTCTTGCTGGTAACCTGGAGGAAGGCTTCCCAAGTTTGAAGATTCAGACTTAAAAACTATTAGAATCCTCTGCCCAAGAAATGGACTCGCTGACTGTTGAAATTGACAAATAGGAAATATTACACCATAATTGTTTGGTGTTATACTCATGCCCTTCTCCTCCAGCTTTATCTCATTTTTGTTTGGCATTGAAATATTTTTACTACCATCAAACATCATCTCCCTCCCCTCCTTTTTTTTGGTGTGTGTGTGTTGGTTGTATAGTATTTGTCTTCAGGTAAAGAAAACAAAATTATCATAGAGGTCCTTTATAGAATATTTGAGGGGTCACTGAGGATTTTCTTCATAACTCAATTTGATTTTTACTCAGAATTCTGTATTCATATCCACTGCAAGTGCATTCAGCTACACTAGTAGAAAACCCTACTACAGAAGCTTAATCTGTTAACTTGTATGTATTTTATGCAGTAAGAAGTCCAGAGGTGTGCAGTCCAGCCCTTATAAGGTTGCTCAGGGACCCTGACTCTTTTTATCTCTATGTGATCTGCTGGGTAGACCTTTGTGTTCATTATTGTTGTCTTTTGGTTAAAGGGACTATAATATCTCTGGTCCTTTCTTCCACATTCATGGAAGAAAAAAGAGAAAGAGGCCAAGGGGCTTTCTCTTAACAAATCTTTACTTTTTATTTAGAAAAGATAGCCCTCCCTGGCCAGAACCATGTCTTACGTCTGTCCCTAATTGCAGGTATTTGAAATCAAGTACTTGTTTTCTTTCTGGCCTCTATAGGAGAGAAAGGCAAGAGAGGAGGGAGATATGAATGGCTTTTGAGTATACCCAGTTCATGGTGTTTGCCACAATATGCAAACCTGTCTGTCCATTTTAATTGTATTGATTCCATGCTAGGTTATTAGTAACAATCAAAAGCAACTACTAGCTTAGCTTTGTTACAGTTCAGGTTTTTTCCAGAGTTTTACGTATGAAGATGAAAATACTAACATTCTGATGAAAGCACATTAGCAAAATTCTCTGGTTTAATTTCAGAAAATGATTTTCTTGAGTGACTTCAGATTTTTTAAGTTAAGACTGAGAAAGTTTCATAACTTCTGGTTGTTTACAGACTGTTATATGTGATTTTCCTGTCACACTGTATCATTTCAGTATACTGCTTCATAATGAAACATATTCTGAGAATCAACCAGGTAACTTACAGGAAGTACCCAGTTTGTATTATTTCAGTTACAGAAAGTGGACTTTTAGTAGATTTTCAGAAAATAGCAGTTATGAATGAAAAAAGCCAGCCTTCTAAGCCTCTCTTCTGGTATAGCCTCTTCTCAGTCTATTGCAGAATGTTTAAAATTTTTAATCTTTAAAGCATTAGTCTTGCCTCATGCTTTGTATTCTTTCCTTGAATGACCTTTGCTGATAAAACACAGGGTTTTCCTGTGCTGTTTGTAAGAGATACATAATTTCCAGTTTGGGGACAATTTTAGTGTTGAAAGTATCCTGCCAAAAAGAATTGAACTATGAAATTAAAATCTTACTGATTAAACTCTAATTGGTAGGTTTGCTTTATGTATATTTGTATATCTTTGGTGGTAACCTGTCCACCAAGTGGAATGTGACTGTAACGTGAGCTTTCAAAGACACCTATGTAATCACTCCTACCTGCTAGCCAGTGATAAAAATTCTGCTTCTGTTATCTCTTAAAGGTTAAGGTTAAAGATGCAAATAAGCCTATTAGAGTAATACTCCAAGTTATTGTCAGGTTTAACGTCAGTGTATAAATTCACATTCTCTTTCCCTGAGGGCACATTTTAAAAGGGGGAGCACAGGAACCTTGGGTGTCTGAACAAAAGTGTGCCACTCAGAGTGGCCAGGTTACAGAGGGACAAGAAGGGTACATCGGGGAGGCTCAGGATGTCCAGGTTATTTTCTACTTCCATTTCTGCCTTGAACCTGCCTTATTGATGCTTCTTGCTATTGTAACATTATGAAGTGGTGCATATTTTCATAGTACTTCGATATGTTTGAAAACTTCCTAAATCTGTAAATTATAATAAATAGTTTTTTTTTAAGTGAGCAATGTTAAAACTTTTTTTTTTAATGCTACACAGTTTGAAGAGTTTACCAAAAATTAACTCTTGTATCAATTACAGTGATATTTTAAAATGGTGCTTTCTGCAGAAGCAGGTTTAGGAGCGCTAGACTGAAAATCATGTAACTTGCAAGGCTGAAGACCCTATTTGGGGGCAGCCAGTCATATTTATTGTCTACTATGTACCAGGTGTTGTTCTAAATATTAGGAAGACAGCAGCCAACTTAACGGACAGGATATGCATACTGGAAATTTTGTAGTGGACAAAGAGACGTGAATCTGGCCAAGTGGAGCTCACTTTCTAGAGTCTTCTGTAGAGTAACAGGGGAAGAAATTGTCCTGCACAGAAGAACAGAAGAGGTCACTCAGCCTGGAGCAGAACAGATCATTGGTCATAGTTCTTCACCTCTCTGTGTCCATTCTCTTGCCATGGCTTCTTGGTGACTGGAGTGTATTTCCGTGCCCTTTGATTTTGAGCATGGCTAAGTCATTTTGCTTCAGCCAATTGAACATTAAGTTAATATAAGCAGTCTAATTACACTAGTCTTTTTAAAGGCTGAATAGTGTTCCCCTGTGTATATATGCCGTATTCTCTTCCCCATCAGTGGGCATTTAGGTCACTTCTGTGTCTTGGCTTTGTGAAGAGTGCTACAGTGAACATAAGAGTGAAGATCTCTCTTCAAGATCCTGATTTCAGTTCCTTTGGTTAGATACCCAGAAGTGAGATTGCTGAAGTGTAAGTAACTTAGCTAAGAGAACGGTTAATTCATCCCCTTCCCCAACTCTTTTTTCCTAAAATAATGATTTTTTTCCCATCTTTGTTAGGATAAGGCTGATCTGGAGCATACTAACCTTGATCACCTTGCCGTGGTATTGAGATGTCACTTTCAGTTTACATTCCTACCAACAGTGTACAAGGGTACCTTTTTCTCCACATGCTCAGTAACACTTACCTTTCGTTAGCAACACTTGTGTATGTAGATAATTGCCACCCTAACTGGTGTGAAGTGATAATCTCATTTTGGTTTTGATTTGTGTTTTCCTGGTGATTCGTGGTGTTGAGCACTTTTTCATATACGTGTCAGCCATTCAGGTCTTCATTGGTGAAATGTCTATTCAGTTCTTGGCCAAAATTTTAATCTGGTTGTTTGTGAAGTTTTTTTGGTAGTGAGCTGCAGATTTCCCATTATATTGGAATATTAACTCTTTATCAGATACATGGCTTAGAAATATATTTTCCCATTCCATAGGCTGCCTTTTCATTTTGTTGATTGCTTCCTTTGCTATGCAGAACAGTTTGATGTAGGCCCACTTGTATGGTTTTAGCTGTGCTCTTTGTATCATATCCAAGAAATAATTGCAAAGACTACTATCAAGAAACTTCCCTCCACGTTTTCTTCTCAGAGTTTTTACAGTCTTAAGTTTTACATTTATGTTTTCATCCACTTTGAGTTAATTTTTATGTCTGATATAAGAGAGGTGCATTTTCACTCTTAACACATGTGAACATCCAGTTTTCCCCAGCACTACTTATTGAAGAGACTGTCCTTCCCCCACGGTATATTCTTGCCACCTCTGTCAAAGATTGGTTGTGTGTGTATGGGTTTCTTTCTGTGCTCTGTTCTATTTTTTTGGTCTATATGTCTTTTCTTAAAACAATCCCACTTAGAGTATCATCAAAAAGGCGGTGAAAGACTTACACACTGAAAAATTATAAAACACTGACAGAAGAAATTAAGGCAGACACAAATGAAAAGATACCCATGATCATGAATTGCAAGAATTAATATTGTTAAATTGGCCATACTCTTCAACATAATCTACAGGCTCATTGTAGCACTTATCAAATTTCTGATTTTTTTACAGAAATAGAAAAAAAAATCATAAAATTTGTGTGGAAGCATAAAAGACACCTAATAGCCAAAGCAGTTTTGAGCCAAAAAAACCCCAAACAAACCTGGAGACGTCATGCTTCATGATTTCAAAATATATTGCAAAGCCTTTTAAGTTTTCTTGAATGAGATCTGAAAAGTCTCAAACGTCTGAAAATTCTGCAACCACATTTATTTTTCACTACAGATATATTAAGTGAAATATACCATATTTGAAACTTAACTGTAAATATGATTTGTACTAGAACATCAAGAGCTTTTTAGCGGCAGTCTTAACTGTGTGCCTCTTGCTGCCTCTAAATACGTTTCCTTGTGAAATGATTTTAAATTAACTTTTAAACACCAGGTTCCGTGTTCTACTGCTAAGGCTACAGCATGTATTTATAAAAAACATTTCTGCTCACTAGGACACCTAGTTAATTACATACTGAGCTTGTATCAATATTGGGCTTGGTGACCTGCAGGCTGTTTAGAAGTGGGAGGCTTAGGAGACCATCTGCCAATCTCTGCCATTGGAAATGCTTTTCTCTATTACTGTAATGAAATCACTAAAATCATTTCCTGTTTCCAGTCCTTGTTCAGTTCTTCTATCTATTGTCAATAAGAGGATATTAAAATACTCAGGAAAGTCCACATGTCCTTTTCATCCTGGTCCATAATGTGGCAAGTGTCTTTGTGTTTTAGTATTGGAAATAATAAATAATGACGTCAAGTCTATTGTAATAAAAGAAGCCTGCTTATTAAACTCTTTCTTTTCCTTTGACATCACGGGATCTGTTTATAATTTTATGGGTTTTCCTGCTTACCATTCAGGGTTTATATGATTACATGAGAAATTTAAACATTTTAGGGAACAGCCCCTTCAGAGAACTGACAACTTCCTGCTTGGTCAGGCCCGTTGTGCATGCAGACTCCAACAATGAGATAGTGGAAGAAAGGACAAGGAGGCTTTCTGTATTCTGGGGGAGCTTGACTTCCTGAAGTTTGGGGTTGCTTCCACGAAGGAGTGTATGTTTTGAAAGCAAGGTGTGTGGATTAGTGGGGAATGTATATTTATCATAGTCCACAGTTCAAGAATATATATATATAGACATATAACTTTATTATAAGTCACTCAGTCAATGTAGGATCATGTAATTTTATTTTGAATGGCTCTTTCTGACCCTATACTGTTTGAAGAAATTGGCATCTTTGAAAGTTAACTCTCCTAGGACCTGTGTCTGGGAAGGCTGGTGGCATTTATAAACCTATGAGTGTGCTTTCTTCAAAATGCAGCTGGTGTTAAACAGGAACAAATATCTACATGGTCAGTCAGCTAGCATTCACCTGGACAAACTTAGGTCCTTTAACTTCCCCACCACAGAGAAGTCTGTATTCTGTCACCAGTGGTAGAAAAAAAATCTGTCAATGTTGTGGACCCTGGAACAAAGTCCTCAAATTGAATTATTTAATTAAAAAAAAAATGTTTGGACAGACTAGGTAACTGTCTTTTGTGTCCTGACTAACTTATAGAAGTTACTTTAATTTTTGTGATTATAGTATTCAAAATTTAAAGCAATTTGGTGATTTCTTACTCCAAATGTACCCCTTTGCTTGTTGCCCCCATAAAGTGATACCTAAATGATCTTTAAAGATCCAAATTTCACATTTTCAGATCAGTCTTGAGTAATGTGAAATCTTAGTAGATTTTTATCTTTCGTTTCTATTTGAACATGTTTTAATGTGGGTTGGCTATTTAGGACTATTGCTGAAAAGACACACAGTTTTCCAGAACAACTCACAAGGCACTCAAGGATTATTTTATATTTTAGGAAGTTGCCACAGGTTGTGCTCTGAGCACTTACAGCCCAAAGGAAACCAGGAGGATCATGCTGCAGAAGCCCTTTGGAGGAACGTGCCAGCTGCTCCGTAACCATGACTTGGCTCTCCTTTGATGGAGAGATTAATAGTTTCCATAATCATATCATCCTGGTTGCTCTGTGCTCAGAGTTTACTCAGACTTGAAAGAAATGG
This sequence comes from Neotragus pygmaeus, assembly GCA_006410875.1. Taxonomy (NCBI): domain Eukaryota; kingdom Metazoa; phylum Chordata; class Mammalia; order Artiodactyla; family Bovidae; genus Neotragus; species Neotragus pygmaeus. The sequence goes on along the minus strand of SJYV01045717.1, from coordinate 393,390 downwards.
AAATTAATTGAAAAGGAAAAAAAAAACAATTCTTCCTCTCTTGTCTCTCCTCAAAACCTGGAAAAGTGATGAGACAGATTCAAGGGTTTGTTGCCAGGTGGAGCTGGCATTTCTTTTTTTGCAATTCTGGATATAGAGAACCAGAAGAAAGCAATTGGGCAGTGAGGAAGAGATAGGTACAGGAAGAGAGTCAATGCCCAAAGGCCCAAATAACTCCAACACAAAGGAATCACTGGGCATTGGACCCAAGATACACATGGAAGGTTATCTGTGCTCCTGGAAATAAACGCAAAGGGAGCAGAAAGGGGATTTTGTAGCTTATGTCATTGTCATCAAATGAATTGGGTTGGTGTAGTGATTTTTATCTGTGTCTACTTCTACCACAGAGGTACTGCCATGAGTTTATTTGCCACATCCTAAGTTTGGGAAATACTTCGGTTAAAATCTATTCATTTCCAGCTCTGAAATTTGAGCCCAGTTCTTTTTAGGCTGTACCATCGCTTTGTCCCTGGTAGCTCAGATGGTAAAGAATCCGCCTGCAATGCAGGAGACCTGGGATGGGACGATCCCGTGGAGAAGAAAATGGTAACCTACTCCAGTATTCTTCCCTGGGAAATCCATGGACAGAGAGGAGCCTGGCGGGCTACAATCCATGGAGTCTCAAAGAATTGGACAGACTGAGTGACTCACACTTTTACTTTCATCACTGTGGACCAGTTCTCTCACCCTATATGCTAGTATTGACTTCTGTTAACATTGCTGTTGAGCCTTGAAGTGTTTCAGTAGCAGAGGATTTAGTCTTCTGTGGGAGAAAGTGGATGTTCATAGAACACAGGTCTCTTTGTCACATTTCAAACCAGGGATAAACTTCCAATATGTGATCAGTAAGTGCTCTGCTGGAGTTTACTGAACCAGTAAGAGAGAAACTGAATTGTGAATAAACACTTCTCAGTGATGCATGCCATGGTATGAAAGTTGTAGTGTGTTGAACTTGCCATGTCTTTAGCACGATGCTCAGTGGGATTAAGAAGTTGACAATTCGGTACAGGAAGAAAAGAAAGTTAACAAGCGTTTATCTCCAAAAATCAGAGTCCATGTCTCTTCTGAAATTACTTACTTTCACTTCTCAAAGTTACATGCTAGTCAGAGATTGGGGCTCTCTTGAGGCTTACATAATTCTAAGAGATATATAGGTCTCTTTGTGGGTAGAGAGCTCCCTGCAGTTAAATGCAGGCCTAGCAGCAAGCTCCCTTCCACTGTTGCCCATCCACCATCACAGTTAAGGACATCAGATAAATACTTGCCCCCCCTTCTCGTGGGACCACATAAGGAAAGCATCTCCAGCCCGGGGCTTGACTCCATCCCGCCTGCGGAGGGAGGCTCTGAGAGCTAGTGAATATGCCAGCAGGCCCGCTGTAGCAGGATGTGGTGATGCCACAGCAGAGGCTGGAGAGGACGAGGCCTTGATGCAGGAGGTTGGAGCAGTGATGTGTATGTAGGAGACTCAAGGGTTTGTTGCCAGTGGGATCTGATATGAGGCTTAGTCACTCAGGGAGCGCTGTGGAGCCCGAGGCAAACCCAACAAGATAAAATGCTGAATTTACAGAAACTAGGACACTACCTCAAGTAACGATGAAGCAACAACAAGCACCCTGGAAGCCATGATGTCCAAGTAGAAAAGAACATAATCTTCACATCTATCAAGACATCTTGGCTACACCCCTCCTCTGTGTACCTAGACAGCATCTTAAGAGGCAGCTGTGTAAGACACCAGCCTTTTTAATTTCTTTCTAATTAAAGATTGCAGTCTTGAAGGACCTCTTTAAATTATTGGACCAGAGTGAATTTCATTGGAATTGGATATTTGGTTTTTAAAGTTTCCTGCTACTAACAGATGGAGATCCAGAGAAATATCAGCTTTATTATGGTAACAAAATGAAGCTGTTACTTTTTCTCTCCCTATCAGAGTACCAGTGTGAATTGAATTTTGAGACCCTGTAACATGAGGAAACGGAGAAGGCAATGGCACCCCACTCCAGTACTCTTGCCTGGAGAATCCCAGGGATGGGGGAGCTTGGTCGGCTGCCGTCCATGGGGTTGCACAGAGTCGGACACGACTGAAGCGACTTAGCAGCAGCAGCAACATGAGGAAAGAAAGGAGAAGGAGTTGCCAAAGTTTTAGCAGATAAGTGAGAATCCTTACAGACTCCTTTTGGAGTTCTGCAGTCAGATATACTCAGTGTTTCTCTGCATAGATTCATTTCCAAGAAAACAGAGGAAGACAATACATGAAAAAGATTTCATTTCAGGAGGCTTGCTGACTGACATCTTTTGTATGTAGAATCTATAGGGACCACCTAATATGTATGGTGGAGCCATGAAGGATCTCTATCATGAGGTGAAACCCTGTGTTCCTTTAAAAGCTGGCCTATCTAAAGGGAAAGAGAAACTAGAGAATTCCGGGTCTAATACACAACCAGTCTTCTATGTGAAACAAGAGAGACTGCGTACGTAGAGTTCATTTATTCATTCAACAAGCATTTAGCAGTTGCCAGCTACTTGAAGTCACAATGCTGAGTGCTGGGGATACAGTGCTTGGGATGTGACATTTGCTCCACAAATGTTAAATAAGTAAATAAAAACTATGCTCCATTTCCAGAGGGAGGCTTACCTGAAGCTAATGAACTTAAATCAGTGGTTCCCAAACGGATGCACCTAGAAATCACCTAGGGGAATCTTTAAATCTTAAAAAAAAAAAAGATTACTGATGCCCAACTCTCTCCTATAGACATTCTGATTTGTATGGGGTACAAACTGGGCATCAGGATTTTTAAAGTCCCCTGAGTGGTTCTCACGTACAGTGAAGTTTGGGGACCATTGGTTTAAGGACACTTTACTTGCTTGGGCCTCTTCCAGGACCATTGTATTGACTGGATTTCACAGTCAGCACAAAGTTTATGACGTCATAGCATTTCCAGTGCAAGGGTCTTTTCAAGAGACACACTTGTCTTTTTACTGTCCCTGAAGGTCTGCACCTCACCATCTCCTGCTCCTTTTCCTGGAGGAGTTGCCTGGTGACGCTTATGCAGCTGATTTAAAGCTCTACAGAATTCACTCAATGACTTTATTACAGAGACAAACAATAACCATGTCTGCTGCACACGTGGGCCAGTTGGCAGAGAGCAGGGCCATGTGCGGCACTTCCTCTTCCTTGCCTTTGGCCAGGTACCCACCTGGGAGGTCAGCTCCATGACTCTCAATAGGGTGAGCATGACCACAGCCTGCAGAGGAAGCAGTGGAGCACCTCGCTGTGCAGCTGCTGCTGAGAGGCTCTCAGGGGTGTTTGGAAGTGGCTCTGAATTTGCCAAGTGGCTGTGTGATCTGTATTTACCCATATCATCCACAGGGTGCACAGGCTGCTCGGGGTTCTCTGAGGCTTCCTTTTCCTGGTCAGGCTTTGGTGTGAGTCCTCTTGGCTCCTTCTGTTATTAAACACCTACTTAGCAGGTCACATTCAAGTTACTGATGCATCTGATTATCAGTGTCTTTGTTGCACTCTGAGGAAAATATTATGTAACACATAAGCCAGAGCCCCCAGTGATGACTAAAGGCAGATTAAGGGCATGGCTGCTTCTCTCTCTGTAGGGAAAGACTGGGGCTTTTTGGATTAAATTCTGCTGTAATAGCATCTATAGTCTTCTAATATCTGGCACTTAAGAAAATGTGCCCCCAACTAACCTCTTCTGGGGTGAGATCCAGGGTATAATTGCCAGCTAGGTAGATTTTCCCATCTCTCCTTTCTGAACCTGTGGAACTCCAAGAGGGGCATTCCTTGTCTGTCCGAATGGTATACCTTCCTCTCTTGACTCTTCCAAGTGGTCACTTTTAGAGTCTTTCAGAATCTTCCTGATAATGTGAAAGCTTGGTCACACTATCTTGAGCTCAGTTGGAGAAACAAAGGAGAAGGGACAGTATTCATCAAGTTTGCTCATTTTTCTTGATGTAGGCTCAGTGATACCCTTTCATAGAAGCTTCGGAGATCATTAATTAGAAAAATGGTACTGGCTTTTCTTTCTGCAGCTGCAGCTAATGCTGTTTGACTTGTAGGAGGAATGACTAGTTGTGTTGAATGAGAGGAGTAGTGATGCCTCTTTAAACAGTACAAAGCAAACAGGACAGCAGCAGGGGGAACCAAGTATGCCCAGGCAGGGGGGCCTGTTTCTCCAGTTGTTTCTCAAACTGTAAGATAGTCTCTTTCGTCCTAAAAGTCTGAATAACCAGCATGACCTTGTAGTTAGTGGCATTTTTTGACACTTTGATTTATTAACTTGAGCAGGAATGCTGTTTTGCACAACTCAAGGGAGCACCGTTTGCATTTCCTTTTATGTAAATCTTGCTTCCTGGATTTGGACTGTCTTGGGTGTTTCAGATGGTATTCATAATTATCTCTCAGTAATGGACTAGGAGTTTTCCATATGACTCACAGCCCAAAGCCAAAGAAGTCTAGAAACCTGAAGAAACTAAAAAAAGAAGTCCTTTAGATTCCTTAGTCAAATTTTTTTTTTTTTAATTTGGTGGTACATTGAGGTGAGAAATTCTCTGGGTTAAGTGAGGTCTTGGATTCTGGCTCCCCTTTGTCATTCCCTGTGTGACTTCTGGCAAGCTGTAATGCACAAAAAGTAAAAGGTTTTTGTCTGTTTGGACTGCTTTGTTCACTGTGTTAGAAATGACCACAAGCCAGCATCTCTTGGAGTAATGTGTTGAAGCAAGAATGTTCAAGTGATAAACAGAGTTTCTAGTTGTAATTTTTAGAAGTGGAATTGAGAATTGAAGCAGATCTGGAATGAAACTTGCATTAAAGCTGTGTGTCAACATACTAGTACACAACTCTCCCCCATAAAGCCATGTGAATGTTATCAGAGATGTGTGATCCCTGAAGACACCATGGTGTGAAGATTACTGTTTTTGGAGGGAGATTTAGTAGATTTAGATCTTGAGGACTCAAAAGATTATGTGTGGCCTGATCTCTCTCATCCCTTGGCATCATCAAATGAATTCCATTTGAAAATGGATAGAACCCCATATGGCTTCTAACATCTGAGGTCTTACCACAGAAAAAAGAGAAAGCCCTCCATACATTCCATACAATATACACTCAGATTTGATATATTAAATATATCAAAACTCAAAACTGAAAATTCGGCATGACCCTGGCTATCTTAGAAGTATGTTATCTTGGGACTGCAACTTTTAAAAAATAATTGTGTAGATCATGAATGCTATTTTTCAACTCAATAAAGTATTTGTATTAAGACATGTATTTAAATGTTCCTGTTTCTAGTGACATTCTACTTTATATTGAAGAGATTTAAAGAAAGGGAAAAAGAAGGAAACCTGCAGTTATTGAGTGCTTAGTGTATGCTGGGACCTGATCCCCGAACCAGGGAATTTACATACATAGTCTTATTAACACAATAGTTTCACAAGGGAGATTATATCATCTTTGTTTCTGGATGAAGAAAAGTTCAGAAAGGTTAAGAAAATTTTTGATGATCACAGAGATATTTGGAATTTGAATCAAAATTTGTCTGACTGTACAGCCTATTTCTTTACCTAAAATTCACCTTTTCCTCTATCTATCGTATTGAACATGGGACTGCCATAGTATGAAATGATCTGTGAGTTTTACTTAATTCTTTTCCCGAAGAGACACATGAAATGACAAAGACAGTAAGTCTCCAGAATTGGAACACTTTTCCTTGTGTGAGTATTCTGAAAATATAATTAATATCCATCCAAGTCTTTCTAGAAAAAAAAAAGTCAAGGGTTTACTTTAAGAAAATAAAATATGAATTCATGGTAAACTTAGTCCTGGGTTTAATAAAAAATGGGAGACAAGCTTCAGGTATGGCTGGTTCCAGACAGTCATTAGTCCTAATTTCTCTTCATCTTTCAGTCGTCTCTTTATGTTGGTGTCCTTCTCCACTGGCTAACTTTCATTAACTCCAGGCTTTTATCCTCCAAGGTTAAAGATAAGAAAGAGGATCTTTTTCTGAATTATAAATAAGTCATAGGCCTGATTCACATAGGCTCATATCAGATCATGTTACCATCATTGAACTGATTAATCTGGCTAAAGGCTTACAATTCTCTAATCAGCAGTTTAGAGTCATGTGATTACCCTAGAACTGGGTGGAAAGTAGGTAGAATAAAATCTACCCAAAGCAAATGGCCTGAGACTAGGAGAGGTATGGATCTCCAGAGGAAAACTGGGGTTCTGCTAATGGAAGAAGAGAAAATAGATGCAAAGCGTAAAAACAGTAATATCCTCTACAAGCAATGAACCAATAAATTGGGAAGTTTGTTAGTTAATATCAAATAATCACTGGTAAAAGTTGATGGGGTGTTTGTTACAATTGTTAAGTGTTAATGTATGAACATTAGCATTTAAGTATATTAAGCATTCAAAGATAATTACTATTGAAATAAGAAAAAACTGTGGAACCACTACTTAAAAAAGGAGACCAGAGAAAATTTGATCTCTCCAGCAAAAGTTTGGTTAGGAAAGAAAAATATACATTTTAGGATGAAATATACCCATAATATGAATGAGTTAAATCTCATTATTAAAAAGGTAAAGATTTTTCTAAGAGACAAAATCAAGTTTTTGTTGCTTACAAGAGACAAACCTAAGACAGACAGCACTCAATAAAGGGGTGGATAATGATTAAGTAAGTAATAAAATAGAAAGCAAGAATTGAAAACATTAAGAATAAAGTTAATAGCAAAAAGAGAAAAGAGACACTTGGTTTATTTCATAAACTATAAGTGATAAAATTAATAAGATATAACAATCATAAACTTTAAAATACCAAATAATAGAGGGAACAAATATATTGTTAGAAATACAAGGAGATTTTTTTTTTAATTGTAAGAAACTTAAACTTGCCTTTCAGAAATGGACAAACCAAGTTTAAAAAAAATTAAAGTAAACTAAAAGTAAGAACATGGAGAATGTGAATAACTATTTTTAAATGTTGATTTTATGTTTTAATTATCAAATCTATGAGCTAGACATTGTTCTAAATACTTTATAAGCATCTATTCATTTAATCCTTATAACAGTCCTATGGGATAGACATGTTACTATCTTCATTTTACAAATGGAAGAAACGAGTTACAGAAAACGTAAGTAACTTGCCATGGATCACACAACTAAGTAAATGGCAAGACTGTGTATGGCCCCACAGTCCATGCTCTTAACTCCTATGCACTGAGTGCACACATACATAGACCTCTGTGCTCTATAGTAAAGAATATTTGGGCTCTCCATATTTGGTTCTTCTGGGCTTATCAGGAGACTAGACCTTAAAGCTCTCTTGCAGTAAGAAAGAACAATACAATTAGTGATAACCAATGAAGTGAGAACAGTGGTGACAAGTATCATTTATGGGCCAAAGCATTTAAAAGCTGGTATACTACTGGGAAATTCTCCCTTTGGGTGACAGCCATAGCTTGAGATGGCAGAGCAACAGGATGAAGTTGTTTGAATCCCTGAGTAACCACACAGAACCACATGGAGGGGAGCTTCCCCAGAGAGTCACCCAATGCATGTTGGACTTAGAGTGAGAGAGAAATAAACTTTTATTATGTTACGATAATAAAAGGATAATTCATTACTATAGGATTACTTACTCTGCCTAGATTATTACATACCCCCAAATGAAAAATTCACATCATTTTCAAATTTAGTATAACATCCATAAGAGATAATGTGATGAGCCACAAAAGACATCCTAATAAATTTTTTAAAGTAGAAATCATACAGATACATTCTCTGACTCAGGTGCAATAAAGAAAAAAAAATTTAGAAGGAAAACCAGAACATAACCACAAGGAAATTAAAAAAAAATTTTTTAGGGAAAGATTCAATACTAAACCCAGAAAGAGGCAGAAAACTGTAAAAGACTAATATTGACGTTGAAAAGGTAATAAAACAACTACCCCATCTCTACTTCAAGGCAACAGAAAATGGTGGAAAATTTCGGAATTATTTTTACAGAGATAACAACTGGATAAGAAGAGTCATACACAAAGGAACTATGTGGTGAGGGCTTTGTCACTTCAGTCATGTCCGACTCTTGTGACCCTGTGGACTGTAGCCTGCCAGGCTCTTCTGTCCATGGGATTTCCCAGGCAACTGGAGTGGGTTGCCATTTCCTTCTCCAGGGGATCTTCCTGACCTAAGAATCAAACCCGGCTCTCCTGCATTGCAGGCAGATTCTTTACTGACTGAGCCAGAAACTATAGACCAGTCTTATTTATTGATATGGATGCAAAAATTCTAAACAAAATACCAAGAAATACAATTTAACACCATATTAAAAGATATATGAATTATATATTATTTGGGTTTCCCAGGTGGCACTAGTGGTAAAGAATTGGCATGCCAATGTAGGAGATGCAAGAGACAGGTTTGATCCCTGGGTTGGGAAGATCTGGAGTAGGAAATGGCAACCCACTCTAGTATTCTTGCCTGGAAAATTCCATGAACGGAGGAGCCTAGCAGGCTACAGTCCATGGAGCTACAGAGAGTTGAACATGACTGAGCAAACACACAAAATATATATTAAAAAAACCAGAAAACCATCATGAACAAGGTGAGTTTATTCTATGAATGCAAGGATAAGTTAACATTAGGAAATGAACTAAAAAAAGAACTCAAATCAGTAAATGCCAACAATTTGATAAAATTTGTAGCATCTGTTTCTAAGAAAAACTACTTTATAATCTGAAATAAAAGAAAATTTCATTAACATAATACCTGTAGCAGATAGGATTCTTAATTGAAACAGAAACATTTGCATTAAAGTCTGGAACAAAACAGGATGTTATTACTGAAAATTGCTCTGACAGCCCAACTAATAGAATAGGATGAAAAACAGATAAGTATAAGATTTAAATATTAGAAAGGGTCAAATTGTTATTTTTCATAACTTCTGTTTTTCATCAATCTTTTTCTTGTCAAAAATATAAAGGCAGAAAGCTGAATTTAATTGATTATTAAAAGGCAAATACTCCTGTTTCCATCACCCAATTCAAGAAACAACTTTGTCAGCCAACCAGATATCCCTCTATATGGCCTCCATACCATTCTACTCCCTTAGGATGATCTTTTTTCACTTATTTGAAAAGTACTAAGATGTTTTTCAGATGCCTTTTCAGTGGATATGATTATATACCTAGGAAATCAGGAGGCTTACCTGACTGACCTATTAGAATTAATGAGATCAGCGGGGTGGACTTCGGCTCCTACTGTTATCTTCTTACTTCCTTAAGTCATCCATTTCTTCTGCCCTATTCGATCATTCTTTTTCTATTATCTCCTATTTTTAAAAAATCCCTTCCTTCACCTCATATTCCCCTCCAGTTTCTATCACATTTTTTATGCTTCTCTCTACAATAAACCTCCTGAAGGAGCTGATATTATTTCTGAAGCCTAATCTTACCTCTGCACATACAAACTAGATTCCCTCTGCCACATATCACTGATATTGCTTTTATCGAGGATCCCAGTGACTTCCCTGTTGCTGAATCCAGTGGTGACACTTCTGTCCTTAACTTGGAGAGTAGCATTAAAGGCAATTGAAAGTCTCTTAAAAATTTTTTTTGATTGAAGTAGAGTTGATTTACAATGTGTCTTTTTCTGGTGTGTAGTAAAATGATTCAGTTATATTCTTTTTCATATTCCTTTCCACTATGGTTTATTACTGCCAAGGAACACAGAGGACCTCTAGAAGCTAGGAAAGGCAAGAGAACAGATTTTCTTCTGGAGCCTCCAAAAGGAACATAAGCCAGTTGACACCTTGATTTTAGATTAGTGAAACCCATTTTGGAGCTGACGTTCAGAACTATAAGATAATAAATGTGTGTTGTTTTAAACCACTAAGTTTGTTGCAAATTGTTCCAGCAATGGTGGAAAATGAATACATTTACTGAGACGGCTTCTTTTCTTCAAGTCTTGATTAATTTACCTCTTCCACAACTTGCATGTACATGTAATTTTTTCATTCTATGATATCAGTTTCATATTAATTATAAGCTCTTCTAATTAGATATATATATATATATATATATATAATTTTTCTCCAACTGATAGTTCTTTCTCTGTGCCTTGTCAGAGTGTATGAATTTAATTTAAATTGTATCATTAGCTCCAGTGAAAATTATTCTTTGGTGGAATTCCCAGCACAATGTTTGAGATGTCAAGCATTATACCTAGGGGAGAGTCAGCATTACCTTAGAATTCTGTCAGAGTAGGAAAGCCCAAATGCCTGCAAGCTCCTAGGACTGTGGAACGTTCAGTGAGGTCCAGAGACAATTCCTGCTTTGTGCAGTCCTTCAAAGTGACCTTAGATATATTTATATCAATTACTCAAAACTTTTCACATAGGGCTAATGCCCAACTTGTTCTCCTGATTTCTTTGAATGACTTAACAAAGGTGGTTCAAGCGCTCCCATAGACCCAGCTTTAGGAAAGCTGTCTTTGACCACAGCTTGATTCTGAAACGTCTGTACCTGGCTAGTGTTTTTCTTGGAATTGTAGTAAAAACACCAGATTTAAAGTCAAAATACTTTTGTTTAATTTGTGATTATATTTACCAGTCTGTGCCAGAGAAGGGTCACAGAACCTCTCTGAGCCTGAGTTTCCTTATCTGTAAAATGAGGATAATATTTATCTCATAGAGTTATTAGGCAGATAAAAGGAAGAGTGCACTTGAAAGCAGTAGGTGTCCTGCATTTTAAAAATATATCCATATTCAGCAGTGAAAAGGAACAAATTACTGATAGGCAACAAAATGGATGATATTCAAAAACATCATGTTAAGTGCACGGAGCCAAAAAACACATGCCAGTATAATTCCATTTGTATGACATTCCAGAAAAGGAAAAACTAGACTGACATAAATTACATCAGTGGTTGTCAGGGGTTGAATGCAGGGGGAAAGAATTGAAATGGGAGCTTTTTTGAGGTGAGTAAAACGTTCTATATTCTGTTCGTTTGGTGGCTATACAACTATATCTGTCAGAACTCAGAAATGTACTTCTCAAAAGGGTGAATTTTACTGTGAGTAAATTATACATCAACAAACGACTTAAAAAAATTAAAGCACATATAAAGCGTTTTGGGACAGGATCTTATGAACTGAGTGCTCAATCAACAAATACTTTAGTCCAAATTTTTGACCTTAGTGCCACCGTTGTTCACGCACGATTTTCTGCTAATATAGCGTGCTCATTTGCTTGCAGCTTTAAAGTTTCTTAAATTGGAAAGGTACTGAGCACTTCTTAAAAGGTCAATTGCCTTGTTTTAAGGAACAAGGGAAGGCACCAAGAGAACGATGAGGCTGGGCTGGACTATTAACCTAAGAGCACAAATTCTGGGAGGTGGGGTGGGGCTGGGGCGGCGGATTCCTGCTTCCGTCGCCAAGCAGGAAAAGCAGTGCAAGCCTACAATATCAATAACGGATGTTATCTTGATTTGGAGGGAATTTCCAACTCGATTGCTTAATATTGGTCGGACTTCCGTAGTTAAGGATGGCCTCACATTAATTTAGTTAAAAGGCTAAGGCGTGCAAGTCTCCGCGCAGGCTGGCAGGGACAGTCAGCACCCAGAGGAGGTCAGCTCCTTGGGTGCCCCGTCAACCCCCGCCCGGCAGGCGAACCCTTTCCTCATTGGTCACTGCATGGCCGTCTCGGGCTCCCATTGGTCGGCTCTGACGCCCGCCTCTATAAGAGGCGGGCAGCGCGAGGCTGCGCGCGGACCTAGCGCACAGCTAAGCTGCCCTCGTGGTGAGTGGGATGGTGCCTTGCCGTCGGGATCAGGGACCACTGTCAAGGATTTGGGGGCGTTGGGCTGGCTCGGGGAGAGGCAGGATCATCCTCTGGGAGGTAAATGCTTGTGGGGAGCTGGGTCTGGGAAGTCGAAGTTGTGCTCCTGTGGTCACTCATTCTTCTCCCTTCCGCCTACTCTCTTTGGGGGGAAAAGATACTATTTTTGAGGACCTCTTGAGTGCCAGAAACAGGCTCTTTACATGTCATCTGATTTCACCTCCCCAGCAAACCCTGTGAAGTAGATATGTCTTGAATTTTACAGATGAGGAAACTGAAGTTGAGTTGAACCCCAGAGTGCATGATTCCTCTATGCTAGCAGAAACAGACGCACTCTTCCTTCTCTGTCAAACTGCAACATCTCTTTTTTTCCCTTCTACTCCTACAAAAGGAACCTTCTCTTAGACACTTCCAAAGAAAAGGGAGTCTCTGATGCAAAGCCTCTCAGCATCACGTCTTATCACCTCCACCCCAACACGAGACTAAGAGCTCCAGTACAAGGTTGCAGCTAACAAAGAGGCATCGGACCTACTTGTTCAGATCCTGTTAACAGTTGAGGTAAGGTTAGTCTTGCCCCTGGCCATTTGGTTTACAGAGGTTTAAAATAACTTCCCCACTGATGCTCTACTCTAATTGACTTAGGGCAAAAAGACTAGGGTTGAACTTTCGAACCCAGTGAAAGTTTGCGCCTGTCAATTAATTCTCAAAGAAGGATGGAATTCACTTATTTGGTTTAAAAGTAGAAGTGAGCACAGATTAAAATTACTATACGTGGTTCTGTAAAGCTATAATCTGTGACCTATGAAGTTCACTGGAGTTCATTTGGAGATGTATTATTGTCAGATTATCTTCAGGCAGGGATGTGTCTTCTATTACCAGTTTGTTTGCTGGTGCCTTTATTTCCTGAAATAATGTTTTTCACATTTTATTTTTTATTTTGTCTTTACTTTCATCCTTACTCCCTTCCTCCATTCAGAAAAGAACATCAAGTTTCTCTGGAGTGTTCTCTTCTTTCACACCAGTCTTTCCAGAAGCTTTTAATTCTGTCTTCAAATAGCATCCATGCTTTTAAGATACATTAATTTAATAATGCTCTGTGCTTCCTAGATCATATAAATTTAAGTTACACTGTTAATTAAACTAATGGAGAAAACAGTCAGTATAAACACCTTGACCTCTTCTATACCAAGGGCATGTTGGACTTCGGACTGCCTTCTTGGTATGTGTTCATTATTTCGCATGGCAGGTTCCTATATCCCAGTGTATCTTTACTCAGGTCAGGAAAGGTGATAGGAGAATAGCTCACTGCCTCTCACAGAAAAGCGGGAAGTACCAGTTGGCACTGGCCTATTAGATTGTTGCTTTCAAAGTAAAATATACACTTCTTCATGAGACATATGTCCAAACAAGTGTGACCCACTGGATACTTCATAACCTTTTATCTTACTAGGCTAGTAAGGTGGGCTTTGCCCTTGAAGGAGTAAGAGGGGGTAGGTAGCCTGAAGGGGGAAAGAAAAAAAGTGACAAGGGGAAAATGTTGAGGTTCTGAAAGGGGTTTTGGAGTAACAATAAAAGCAGAATAAAAATGCTTCATAAGTTCTATCAGGTCAAGCTGTGGTCAAATTTTAGTAAAGGTCAAAGCCCTATGCTCTTAAGTTGATTTGGGGGTGGGAGTTGGGGAGCGGGGAGAACTCTTTTCTTCTAGTTTCTTAGCAGAAGTCCCTTTTGAGAAACTTCATTCTTATATTGACTTAACAAGAGGGATAGGAATATTTCCAAATCTCAGTATACAAAATGCCTTACCTGTTATAAGTATTCAGTTAACGTATCCTTCACCTTCCTCTACCCCCACGCATTAGGCAACACTGGATCCACTTCAGAACCAGGGAGAAAAGAAAGAATTATGAAGCCCAAAATGATGGATTAGCTATGAGCATTAGTACCTTCTTACAGTGGCTCCTGCCACAGGAGGTTAAGGGTCAGTTTTGAAATATGAAATAAAATCTTGATACAGTTTGATATGAAGAGTTGCATTCTAAGCTCTGAGGGACTGTTGAAGGATGAACTATCAGAAGATCTGAACTCTGTTGGTGTTACCACTGACTGGCAAAAATATCATTTTTCTTTCCTGTTTTCTGTTCCTTGCTTGTTGTTAAAGTTTGCTTATATTCTGAAAATAGTGGTAGACCAGGAAATAACATATTTTCCGAATGCTGTTACTTCAGCATGTTATGGTGATAATATGAGGGAAAATGGGGACTCAGTAAATATAGACTGACTCAGTAAATTGTACTTTGGAGTCTTCATCTGTTTGTTTGCAAAAGAATTGCTAAACTATTCACTTGAGATTTGGAACTTAATGCACTTAGGGGTTTCATAGCAAATAAACAAAACTGAAAAACACCTTAAGACAAAAGAATACTTAAATTTTATGCCATAACACAATCTTTTCAGGTGCTTTCTATTATAAGAAGTAGATTTATAACTATCTTGTGAAATGCTTAATTCCCAGGGAAAGAAAAGTTTTTAGCCAGGGAACTTTAGGATATCAATTTTATTATGTTTAACATTTTTTTTGAAAGATTGGAAAATGTGGGATGCACTTCCCATTGTTAGAGCTAATATTTACTGAGTACTTAGTGTAGGTCAGCATCTGTTCTAAGAGTTTCATATATTATAATGCTTCTCCTTATAGCCACAAACTTGGGGCTAATTAACCTCCATCCAATTTTGCATATAAGGAAATTAATGCACATAGAAATTATAACTTGTCTATATGGATTTGTAGTTGGATTTATTACAGAAATCTGCTTTATCATTTTACATCTCTCTTATTTTTGGCAGTTGTATACTATAGGACAAAGTCACCAATACTCTGTGAGAAAAAAAAAAGTGCATGGTCTTTGAGTGATGGTTAGACACGTAAGAACTGTTTCCAAAGGTTTTCACATCTCTAAGAATGCAAATCCGAGACCATCCCTGAATTTTTAGCTCTAGAGCCACCAATTCAGAATTTCCTGTGTATAATTAAGCTTGCCTTAAGAAATGGTCAGTTCCTTTGAAGCTGAAAATCCCTTTTTGAATGTCTTGCTTCCCATCCATAAATCTTTTCTGCTCAGAGACTTAGGGATGGGCCACAAACCATCTCCAACACCTTCAGAATCTCATGGGATATTGGTCACAGGGTTGGGAAGTAGGTGTGCTTCTCAGATATCATAGCTTGGATCTCAGTATACTGTTCTCTTCTGCCTATTTGTCCTTGCTGGAAAGTCTGTCTCTTCTCCTCCCCCTCATAATAAATCTGTGAATTTCTTTGAGGCAAATAGTCTTCTTTGTCTTTTTCATCTTTACTGCCCTAATACTGACTATAGTAATTCATTCATGTACATGTGCTTGTGTTGAAATTTTATTTGTTTTACCACTAGTAATCATTTGAATCATAGAAAAAATCCACATTATCATTAAGTTTAACTGGCCATTTGGTTTTAAAGCATTTGACACGGAGATTGTCTTAGTTGCGGAGAATAAATTGACACGATTAGAAATATCTTAGCAGTTTTGATTTTAATCTCAATGATTTGATAAGTATTTGTTAAATTTTGAATTTTATATTTTTGGGTACCTGAAGTAGCTTAGTTTCTTCTCTGGGGAAAACACCAGAATACCAAGTCACATTATGTGTTTAAAATGTATAAGCGAGTTTTGAATGCTGTGAGTTCTGATTAACTGTTTGGTTACTTTGCTGTATTAGAAAAGTTAGGTAGTGTGCCCAAGGTCATACACTGACAAATGTTAGACCAGTGATTAGATATTTCTTTACACTGTTTTGCAGTATAAATAGTGGTTGAGAAGATGCCGAGGTAGATATCTAGTTCATCTGAGACATCAACTTTCAACTAGATCCTAGGAATTTTGTTCTACTTTTTGTGTTTCTGAACATTTTTAGGGTAATTCTGTGAAAGCAGATACATACATTAGCATTCAGATTCTCATAGGCCAGTTTTCAATATGTGTTCTTACATTTCTAGCTGTGTTACCATGGACAGGTTAATTTCTCTAAGCTTCAGTTTTCTCATTTATAAAATGAATATAATTCCTATCTCTCTCCACCAAGATTTTTATGAGAATTATATGGGACAATATTAGTGCATGATATATATAGGCATTTGACAAGTATCAGTTCCCTTACCCACCTCTTGGGTTGTTAAAAATGGATGGAATCTTGTCATCATGGCATGGGAAATTCTTTATCTTCATGCTCTCTGAACTTATATGTAGAAGTCCTTCAACTTAGTATCTACCTGATAAATATTTTTTAAAACTAAATTTCAAAGGTATCAAAGACTGGATTCTGAAACAGAAAATTGTACTCCATTGGCAAATTTAGTAACAGACTATTGTTTATGACCATACAGTTGGAAATTCCTGAGCTTTATTTGGTACTTTATAACCTCTATCAAGCCAGATAGGGCTCTTAGGGTTACTTCTTATAAGGTGCCCCCAAATGTTACACAGTATGGGTTTTAAAAAGGGCATTATGGCCAAAAGAGAAAACTCACAAAGTTCTCTGGTCGGAAGGACAGAAATTCATGAAGCCCCTCATTTTGCATTACCTATAGAAAGCATTTCAAAGACAAGAATTTAGCTTAATGGAAAATTACCTTGTCCTAACTTTTCTAATTTAGCCTTTCAGCAGGCTGGTCATTGTATGGGTACCTGAGATGGGTATCTGGATGGGCATAGAAGATCAAGTCCAAACTCCTCTGCATTAATTGCACAGAGCCTTTTGAAGGATCTGACCCACTTACCATGCCTACATGATCCCTCAGTGGTCTGAAATACTTGATCACCTCCTGTTGTCTTTCACCTGTCATCTGTTGTCTTTCACCTCCTCATGAGCTCTTTCCCCTTTTTCTTTAGGAGAGGAATTCAAACACATCTTCAGTGAAGCACCTCTAAATACATAGTGAAATAATTAATCTAGCCACTGTCATCACTGCCATCTGTGTTCTCTGTTACAGTGCTTATCCTTCACATTGTTCTTCCATATAAGACTCTTATAGTTTCCTGAGGGTAGGGACCATGTCTGTCACCAGTCTTTCATTCATTTATTCATTCTGTGACATCTATTTGGTCCCTGTTATGTGCAGAGACTGTGCTAGGTACTAACAATGGTGAATAAAAGTATATGTGATCCCTGCCCCCCCCACGGAACTCATAGGCTAGTTGTAAATACAGAACAACCATATATACAGGTGAGCTACAGCTGCACCTATGACTGTTTTATGAATAGAAAGTATCTGGTGCAATGAGAATCAACACTAGGGGTTGACTTGGGGAGGTCAGGGAAGGCTTCCACGAGTTCGTGAAGTTTGAATTGCGGGGGACTGAAACACAGTCTCTCTGGCTTCAAGCCCATGCCATCCTATGATACTTGCTCCACAGGCTTGGATCAATGCATGTGAGGTGGCGAAAGGCAGTGAGATTGGTTATATCAATTTAAGTTGTTAAACGTCAGTTTTGCTAGAACAATGATGTGAAACTGGGCAATTAGGAAGAATTAATAACCCAAAGAAAACTAATAACCGTAAATCTTCAATATGCTGTTTCCATTTACTAATCTAAATCTTATTTCTCAAGTGTGTATTTCTCAACTGAGAGTCACCAGTACAAAGTTACTGTACCCTACATCTATCTGCTACACTATTCTCACCTTCCCCAACACATATACTCACAGTTGTATTTGTAATCATATGGCACTTGTAGGCCAGTACTAAAATGGCTTCAGGGCTCATGGCCTAGGGGATTCCACAGTCAGAGAGAAAGCAGATACCTACCTGGAACCAGAATTCTCTGGGCTAGCAGTTATCCAACTAGTACACCTGTGTCCAGAGCTGTCCAGGCTCTTGAATTTACAAAAGAAATAAAAGCCCCTATCCCTGTTCTGGAGTTTGCTCTCTTTTTAGAGGCCATGTATGAGTGACACTTTTGAGGAAAGCCATTCAAGACCCAGTATAACTACAATTAACAAATGGTGAGATGTGGAGAAAAGGTAACCCTTCTGCACTGTTGGTGGGAATGTAAATTGGTGCAGCCACTATGGAAAACAGTATGGAAGTGCCTCAAAAAACTAAAAATAGAACTACTATGTGATCCAGAAATTCCTCTTGGGCTTACACTCAAAGAAAATGAAAACACTACTTTGAAAAGATACACGCACCCCAATATTCACAGTAGCATTATTTATAATAGCTAAGATAGAGACATATATATATGATTGAATGCAAAAGAAGGGGGCAGCAGAGGACAAGATGGTTGGATGGCATCACCCATTCAATGGACATGAATTTGAGTAAACTCCAGGAGATAGTGAAGGACAGAGGAGCCTTGTGAGAGCTGGACATGATTTAGTGGCTGAACAACAACAATATCTAAATATGTATACACACGCAATGGAATATTAGCCATAAAAAGAATGAAATTCTGCCATTGGCAGCAATATGGATGGACCCCAAGGGTATGATGCTTACTGAAATAAGTCAGAGAAAGACAAATCCTGTATATTATCATTTACATGTGAAATCTAAAATATGAAATAAGTAAATGAAAATAACAGAAACAGACTTACAGATGTAGAGAACAGCTGGTGGTTACCAGTGGGAGAGTAGAGGAGGAAGGGACAAAATAGCACAGGAGATTAACAGTAAAAATTGATACCTATAAAATAAATAAGCTACAAGCTATAATATAACATATATATTATACAGCACAGAGAATATAGTCAGTATTTTATGATAATTTTAAATGGAATATAATCTATGAAAACATTGAATCACTAAGTTGTACATCTGAAACTGAAAAAACAAGAAAGATCCAGTTTAATAAAGTGCTAAAATTGTAGGGGGAGAGGAGGTAGGTTCTCATAGAGGAAGAGTGCTCAGTTCAGACCACAATAGTCAGGACGGCTGTAAGAAGCCCATGGGCTTGAGTCATATCCCAAAAGCACTAGATTAGGAAAAAAAAGAGAAGGAAACTACTAACATGTATGGTATGCCTATTATATTCTAAGTGCTATGCTAGGCAATCTTTTAGCTTATTTTGGTCTCATTATGGTCTTGCAAAGTATATCTGTACACTCGTGTTTTATAGGTGAAGAAACTAAAACTTGGTTAACGGTATCAAATATTGTCTGAGTTTCAAATATCTGTATTATCAAACATTGCCTACATCGCACAACTTTCTTTGTTAGATCTTTCTATTTTCATACTTTGTTTTTAGAGAAGTACACCAAACTGATCATGATTGAAGATAATAAGGAAAACAAAGACCATTCCTTCGAAAGGGGAAGAGCAGCCCTTATTTTTTCCTTAAAAAATGAAGTTGGAGGACTTATAAAAGCACTGAAAATCTTCCAGGTAAATACTCTTCATATTTTTGCATAAAACTTTTATGAAATGGGACTATAAGATTATTTGTAAATTCATCATTGGTGGACTACAGAAATGTTTTAAGTATTTAAATTTCTAAAATATTGCTTAGTTCTATCAGGTGGGCAAGGGATACAAACAATTTATACAATTTATTATTTAAGTAATAAAGAAGTGGAGAAAGAAAGATTTACTTCATAGATTTTGAAGAAGCAAATTTTAATTTTAGCTAAATATTCAGATTTTAATGATATCATTGATATTAATATGTTAAATTATATTTTTATACAGCAAAATCGCAAGGATTGTACAATTATACTACTACTTACTGTCAGAGCTTCAGTGTATTTGGCACTTAACTACACCTTTGATGTGAAGGAAAATTGCTGTGATGTATAGGGAAACAATTGGCCCAGGAGTTTTACTTTCATAAATCTATCTTGAGGAAATTGGGTCAGCCAGTGGGAACATGAATATTTACTGAGTGCCAGCTGCGATTCATGGGGTCGCAAAGAGTCGGACACGATTGAGCGACTGAATTGAACTGAACTGAACTGAAGGGCACGGTACTTCCCCGCTGGTGGCTCAGACGGTAAAGCGTTTGTCTACAATGAGGGAGACACGAGTTCGATCCCTGGGTCGGGAAGATATCTGGAGAAGAACATGGCAACCCACTCCAGTGCTATTGTCTGGTAAATCCCATGGACAGAGGAGCCTTGTAGGCTGCAGTCCATGGGGTCGCAAAGAGTTGGACTGAGCGACTTCACTTCACTAAGGGCACAGTGCCCTGCTGGATACCGAGATGTGGGCTAGAGCAGAGCAGACCCAGTGCCCGCCCTCCCAGTGCACAGTCCAGGGCAGAAGACACACTGAGCAATCTTGTTAGTAGAGAAATGATCGTTGTTGTCGCCAAGTCACTAAGTTGTGTTTGCCTCTTCTGTGACCCCATGCACTGTAGCCTGCCAGGCTCCTCTCCCAGGCAGGGATACTGGCATGGGTTGCCTTTCCCTTCCCCGGAGGATCTTACTGACACAGGGAGTGGACTTGTGACCTCTGCATTAGCCGGCGGATTCCTATCCACTGGGCTTTGCTGGCGGCTCAGATGGTGAAGAATCTGTCTGCAGTGCAGGAGACCCAGGCTTGACTTTCACTTTTTTCACTTTTTCAGCCTATAGGGGGCAACCATTTTCAACTCTTTTAACTATATTGTATGGTATTAACTTCTATATTTATAAACAATATGTGTATTCTGCCGCTATTTCTTGATTTTTCCATTTGTAGATATTACCTATTGGTTTTCTCCAATGGAAGTAAACATTTAGCTTCCTTGGCATGACTCCCTTTCTAGAGGCCTCCTCAACTCCCCTTTTCCCCCACCTTCCCAGTGTAGTTATGCCCCAATTTTTGGCTATATCAGTCTTTAGTGTTTTCATTATTAAGGTTATGTAAATCTTGCTCAGAGAAAAGCCATATCATCCATTATTCTGACTTTTTATTTCTTTATGTACCTAGTACAAGATTACAACATAGTGTTTAAGGGCATAGACTATGGATTTGGACAGCCTGGCTTTGAATTCCAGCTTGAACACTTGCTAACTGTGTGCCTTTGGGTAAACTGCTTAACCTCTCTGTGCCTCTGTTTCTGTAATTGAAGTATCTGATAGGGAATGTCTCACTTATTGCTTTAACTTTACTGGAATTTTCTTGGATCTTCTTGACTAAATTTTTCTCCTGGATGGACTTTTAAATTATTTGATTATATTTCCTTGCCACATTCCATCAATATTTTGATTTTAATAACACTCAATTTTAGATTGATTTAGGAAGAAATGACGTTTTGTGTCTTTTTCTCCAAAAACATAATATATAGCTTTACATTTGTTCAAGTAATCATTCAAAAAATATTTATGAATGTATTCTTATTATAAAATAATAAACTCTCCTTTGTTCCTGATCAGCTCTAGTATTTGTAGCTCACTTTCTTCTACTGGTTCCATGATAGATTCTACATTCCAAGAGGAACCCTGCCTATTCCAGTTCCCAACATCCCTGACACTCACTCTCTATTGTTTTTTATCAAGTTCATGATCCCTGATAATTATCTCATCCCTACTTTTACTCATACAAGTCCCTCTTGTTTGGAATCCCACTTCTCCCCTTCTGTTTATTAAGACTTTCCTCAGTTCCTATCTACTGCATAGAAGCTTCTACTTTCTCTAGCTCATGATGCTTTTTCCCTTTGTTGAACATCTTCTGTACCTGAAGCCAAACTATTTGTGTTTTCTTAAGTCTTTCAGGCTCCCTGGGTGGCGCTAGTGGAAAAGAATCCACCTGCCAATGCAGGAGACACAAGAAATGAAGGTTTGATCCCTGGGTGGGGAAGATCCTCTGGAGTAGGAAATGGCAACCCACTCCAGTATTCTTGCCTGGAAAATTCCATGGATGGAGGAGGATCCTGGCGGGCTACAGTCCACGGAGCCGCAAAAAGTTGGACACGACTGAGTGCATGCGTGCGTGCGTGCGCACCCACCCACCCACACACACACACACACACACACNAAGTGCTCTTAATTCAGAAGAAAAATAAAATTCGGCATTAAGTATAACATTTGTTGTATCATACACATAGAATAAGGAAATTGCCAACAGATTGAGAAAAAGCAGGCTATAAACAAAGTGAGCAGAAAATGCATGAAAATAACTTGGAAGCCCTAATGATAAATGCTGAAAACTACACTGAAAGTAGGAAGAGGTATATTTGAACATGAGGATACTGAGTGAAGTGGAGTCCCTTGGGTGGATGGTAAAAATGAAAATGTTTCAAGTCAGTAGCACCCCATGGCCCTCAGAAGAATTAAACACAATTCCACTTTGGCATTCAGGATATACTAAGAAAAAAATAATAATTATAAACTCATAAATAAAGATCACATAATCAAAATTAAATGAACTGTGATGAGTTAAGAGTTTTGTTGTTATTATTCAGTGGTTCAGATATATATGACTCTATGTGACCCCGTGGACTGCAGCATGCCAGGCTTCCCTGTCCTTCACTATCTCCTGAAATTTGCTCAAACTCATGTCCATTGAGTTGATGATGCCATCCATTCATCTCATCCTCTATTTTTCCCTTCTTTTNTAAGAGTTTTGTTGTTATTATTCAGTGGTTCAGATATATATGACTCTATGTGACCCCGTGGACTGCAGCATGCCAGGCTTCCCTGTCCTTCACTATCTCCTGAAATTTGCTCAAACTCATGTCCATTGAGTTGATGATGCCATCCATTCATCTCATCCTCTATTTTTCCCTTCTTTTCCTACCCACAATCTTTACAAGCATCAGGGTCTTTTCCAAAGAGTTGGCTCTTCACATCAGGTGGCCAAAATGTTGGAGCTTCACCTTCATCATCAGTCCTTCCAACAAATATTCAGGATTGATTTCCTTTAGGATTGACTGGTTTGATCTCCTTGCTGGCCAAGGGACTCTCAAGAGTCTTCTCTAGCACCACAGTTCAAAAATGTCAATTCTTCAGCATTCAGCCTTCTTCATGGTCCAACTCTCACATCCATACATGACTACTGAAAAAAACATAGCTTTGATTATATGGATATTTGTCAAGTTAGAGTTAGTAGGGATAATCAACAACAAAATACAAACAAATTTAGTCCCATAAGAGTTCCAGAATCTAAATTTTTCAAATACAGAATATATGAAAACANGACCCACTTACCATGCCTACATGATCCCTCAGTGGTCTGAAATACTTGATCACCTCCTGTTGTCTTTCACCTGTCATCTGTTGTCTTTCACCTCCTCATGAGCTCTTTCCCCTTTTTCTTTAGGAGAGGAATTCAAACACATCTTCAGTGAAGCACCTCTAAATACATAGTGAAATAATTAATCTAGCCACTGTCATCACTGCCATCTGTGTTCTCTGTTACAGTGCTTATCCTTCACATTGTTCTTCCATATAAGACTCTTATAGTTTCCTGAGGGTAGGGACCATGTCTGTCGCCAGTCTTTCATTCATTTATTCATTCGGTGACATCTATTTGGTCCCTGTTATGTGCAGAGACTGTGCTAGGTACTAACAATGGTGAATAAAAGTATATGTGATCCCTGCCCCCCCCACGGAACTCATAGGCTAGTTGTAAATACAGAACAACCATATATACAGGTGAGCTACAGCTGCACCTATGACTGTTTTATGAATAGAAAGTATCTGGTGCAATGAGAATCAACACTAGGGGTTGACTTGGGGAGGTCAGGGAAGGCTTCCACGAGTTCGTGAAGTTTGAATTGTGGGGGACTGGAACACAGTCTCTCTGGCTTCAAGCCCATGCCATCCTATGATACTTGCTCCACAGGCTTGGATCAATGCATGTGAGGTGGCGAAAGGCAGTGAGATTGGTTATATCAATTTAAGTTGTTAAACGTCAGTTTTGCTAGAACAATGATGTGAAACTGGGCAATTAGGAAGAATTAATAACCCAAAGAAAACTAATAACCGTAAATCTTCAATATGCTGTTTCCATTTACTAATCTAAATCTTATTTCTCAAGTGTGTATTTCTCAATTGAGAGTCACCAGTACAAAGTTACTGTACACTACATCTATCTGCTACACTATTCTCACCTTCCCCAACACATATACTCACAGTTGTATTTGTAATCATATGGCACTTGTAGGCCAGTACTAAAATGGCTTCAGGGCTCATGGCCTAGGGGATTCCACAGTCAGAGAGAAAGCAGATACCTACCTGGAACCAGAATTCTCTGGGCTAGCAGTTATCCAACTAGTACACCTGTGTCCAGAGCTGTCCAGGCTCTTGAATTTACAAAAGAAATAAAAGCCCCTATCCCTGTTCTGAAGGAGTTTGCTCTCTTTTTAGAGGCCATGTATGAGTGACACTTTTGAGGAAAGCCATTCAAGACCCAGTATAACTACAATTAACAAATGGTGAGATATGGAGAAAAGGTAACCCTTCTGCACTGTTGGTGGGAATGTAAATTGGTGCAGCCACTATGGAAAACAGTATGGAAGTGCCTCAAAAAACTAAAAATAGAACTACTATGTGATCCAGAAATTCCTCTTGGGCTTACACTCAAAGAAAATGAAAACACTACTTTGAAAAGATACACGCACCCCAATATTCACAGTAGCATTATTTATAATAGCTAAGATAGAGACATATATATATGATTGAATGCAAAAGAAGGGGGCAGCAGAGGACAAGATGGTTGGATGGCATCACCCATTCAATGGACATGAATTTGAGTAAACTCCAGGAGATAGTGAAGGACAGAGGAGCCTTGTGAGAGCTGGACATGATTTAGTGGCTGAACAACAACAATATCTAAATATGTATACACACGCAATGGAATATTAGCCATAAAAAGAATGAAATTCTGCCATTGGCAGCAATATGGATGGACCCCAAGGGTATGATGCTTACTGAAATAAGTCAGAGAAAGACAAATCCTGTATATTATCATTTACATGTGAAATCTAAAATATGAAATAAGTAAATGAAAATAACAGAAACAGACTTACAGATGTAGAGAACAGCTGGTGGTTACCAGTGGGAGAGTAGAGGAGGAAGGGACAAAATAGCACAGGAGATTAACAGTAAAAATTGATACCTATAAAATAAATAAGCTACAAGCTATAATATAACATATATATTATACAGCACAGAGAATATAGTCAGTATTTTATGATAATTTTAAATGGAATATAATCTATGAAAACATTGAATCACTAAGTTGTACATCTGAAACTGAAAAAACAAGAAAGATCCAGTTTAATAAAGTGCTAAAATTGTAGGGGGAGAGGAGGTAGGTTCTCATAGAGGAAGAGTGCTCAGTTCAGACCACAATAGTCAGGACGGCTGTAAGAAGCCCATGGGCTTGAGTCATATCCCAAAAGCACTAGATTAGGAAAAAAAAGAGAAGGAAACTACTAACATGTATGGTATGCCTATTATATTCTAAGTGCTATGCTAGGCAATCTTTTAGCTTATTTTGGTCTCATTATGGTCTTGCAAAGTATATCTGTACACTCGTGTTTTATAGGTGAAGAAACTAAAACTTGGTTAACGGTATCAAATATTGTCTGAGTTTCAAATATCTGTATTATCAAACATTGCCTACATCGCACAACTTTCTTTGTTAGATCTTTCTATTTTCATACTTTGTTTTTAGAGAAGTACACCAAACTGATCATGATTGAAGATAATAAGGAAAACAAAGACCATTCCTTCGAAAGGGGAAGAGCAGCCCTTATTTTTTCCTTAAAAAATGAAGTTGGAGGACTTATAAAAGCACTGAAAATCTTCCAGGTAAATACTCTTCATATTTTTGCATAAAACTTTTATGAAATGGGACTATAAGATTATTTGTAAATTCATCATTGGTGGACTACAGAAATGTTTTAAGTATTTAAATTTCTAAAATATTGCTTAGTTCTATCAGGTGGGCAAGGGATACAAACAATTTATACAATTTATTATTTAAGTAATAAAGAAGTGGAGAAAGAAAGATTTACTTCATAGATTTTGAAGAAGCAAATTTTAATTTTAGCTAAATATTCAGATTTTAATGATATCATTGATATTAATATGTTAAATTATATTTTTATACAGCAAAATCGCAAGGATTGTACAATTATACTACTACTTACTGTCAGAGCTTCAGTGTATTTGGCACTTAACTACACCTTTGATGTGAAGGAAAATTGCTGTGATGTATAGGGAAACAATTGGCCCAGGAGTTTTACTTTCATAAATCTATCTTGAGGAAATTGGGTCAGCCAGTGGGAACATGAATATTTACTGAGTGCCAGCTGCGATTCATGGGGTCGCAAAGAGTCGGACACGATTGAGCGACTGAATTGAACTGAACTGAACTGAAGGGCACGGTACTTCCCCGCTGGTGGCTCAGACGGTAAAGCGTTTGTCTACAATGAGGGAGACACGAGTTCGATCCCTGGGTCGGGAAGATATCTGGAGAAGAACATGGCAACCCACTCCAGTGCTATTGTCTGGTAAATCCCATAGACAGAGGAGCCTTGTAGGCTGCAGTCCATGGGGTCGCAAAGAGTTGGACTGAGCGACTTCACTTCACTAAGGGCACAGTGCCCTGCTGGATACCGAGATGTGGGCTAGAGCAGAGCAGACCCAGTGCCCGCCCTCCCAGTGCACAGTCCAGGGCAGAAGACACACTGAGCAATCTTGTTAGTAGAGAAATGATCGTTGTTGTCGCCAAGTCACTAAGTTGTGTTTGCCTCTTCTGTGACCCCATGCACTGTAGCCTGCCAGGCTCCTCTCCCAGGCAGGGATACTGGCATGGGTTGCCTTTCCCTTCCCCGGAGGATCTTACTGACACAGGGAGTGGACTTGTGACCTCTGCATTAGCCGGCGGATTCCTATCCACTGGGCTTTGCTGGCGGCTCAGATGGTGAAGAATCTGTCTGCAGTGCAGGAGACCCAGGCTTGACTTTCACTTTTTTCACTTTTTCAGCCTATAGGGGGCAACCATTTTCAACTCTTTTAGCTATATTGTATGGTATTAACTTCTATATTTATAAACAATATGTGTATTCTGCCGCTATTTCTTGATTTTTCCATTTGTAGATATTACCTATTGGTTTTCTCCAATGGAAGTAAACATTTAGCTTCCTTGGCATGACTCCCTTTCTAGAGGCCTCCTCAACTCCCCTTTTCCCCCACCTTCCCAGTGTAGTTATGCCCCAATTTTTGGCTATATCAGTCTTTAGTGTTTTCATTATTAAGGTTATGTAAATCTTGCTCAGAGAAAAGCCATATCATCCATTATTCTGACTTTTTATTTCTTTATGTACCTAGTACAAGATTACAACATAGTGTTTAAGGGCATAGACTATGGATTTGGACAGCCTGGCTTTGAATTCCAGCTTGAACACTTGCTAACTGTGTGCCTTTGGGTAAACTGCTTAACCTCTCTGTGCCTCTGTTTCTGTAATTGAAGTATCTGATAGGGAATGTCTCACTTATTGCTTTAACTTTACTGGAATTTTCTTGGATCTTCTTGACTAAATTTTTCTCCTGGATGGACTTTTAAATTATTTGATTATATTTCCTTGCCACATTCCATCAATATTTTGATTTTAATAGCACTCAATTTTAGATTGATTTAGGAAGAAATGACGTTTTGTGTCTTTTTCTCCAAAAACATAATATATAGCTTTACATTTGTTCAAGTAATCATTCAAAAAATATTTATGAATGTATTCTTATTATAAAATAATAAACTCTCCTTTGTTCCTGATCAGCTCTAGTATTTGTAGCTCACTTTCTTCTACTGGTTCCATGATAGATTCTACATTCCAAGAGGAACCCTGCCTATTCCAGTTCCCAACATCCCTGACACTCACTCTCTATTGTTTTTTATCAAGTTCATGATCCCTGATAATTATCTCATCCCTACTTTTACTCATACAAGTCCCTCTTGTTTGGAATCCCACTTCTCCCCTTCTGTTTATTAAGACTTTCCTCAGTTCCTATCTACTGCATAGAAGCTTCTACTTTCTCTAGCTCATGATGCTTTTTCCCTTTGTTGAACATCTTCTGTACCTGAAGCCAAACTATTTGTGTTTTCTTAAGTCTTTCAGGCTCCCTGGGTGGCGCTAGTGGAAAAGAATCCACCTGCCAATGCAGGAGACACAAGAAATGAAGGTTTGATCCCTGGGTGGGGAAGATCCTCTGGAGTAGGAAATGGCAACCCACTCCAGTATTCTTGCCTGGAAAATTCCATGGATGGAGGAGGATCCTGGCGGGCTACAGTCCACGGAGCCGCAAAAAGTTGGACACGACTGAGTGCATGCGTGCGTGCGTGCGCACCCACCCACCCACACACACACACACACACACACACACACTTAGTCTTTCATGTGTTAGCCAACTAGATTGTCAACTTCTTGTATGTCTTGTCTTTCTTCATATGCTTCACCGTCCTTTCCTGGCTATACAGGTGTTCGTGAAGTTAATTTAGATTCGACGTGTTAGCATTGAAGAGCGTCTACTCTTTCTCATTTTTTAGATGTTGGATGATTGGTTCTTATGTTTCATGATTATGTCACCAGGGTTTTCCCTCAGCACCCAAAATGGTAACAGAAGATACCCTCCCCTAGCAGTTTTACACATAGGGCACCCATAGCTCCGGCTGGCATGGGAAGACAGCAGAAGAAGCAATCTGATTCAGCTGGTTGCTTGAGTTTGTAGCCTAGGAGATTGGAGGTATTAAACATTTTGTGTTCAAGCTGTTCATCTAGTTTTAGCAAATGGATTTTTTCAAAGGAAACTTCTTTCTGAAGGACTAGACACTAATATAACTTAAAAAAAAGAAAGCTAGCCTTTGTTTGTGAGAATTTTCAAAGAGTTCTTTTCATCTAGAAGACCAGGTCTTTTGATTTGAATGACAATCAGTTGTGGAAATCTGGGGGACTCTCTAGTGGGTATTCATTTCATTTACTGGTTTCTGGAGGGTGTGATGAATTTTTCAAACTTGAAAAAAAGTACCCAATATTTAGGAGGAATTGTTTTGCTGTCGGCAGCACTGAAAATGGACTTTTCCCCCGCTGGCTACCATGACAGATGATGGGACTGATTTTCAGCAGTAATGAAAGCAGCTTGCTCAGAGACTATAACCATTTGAGGCAGCCGTGGGTTCTCTTCATCTTTTTTTCCACAGGAGAAGCATGTGAACCTGTTACACATTGAGTCCCGAAAATCAAAGAGAAGAAGCTCAGAATTTGAGATTTTTGTTGACTGTGATATCAGTAGAGAACAACTGAATGACATTTTTCATCTGTTGAAGTCTCATTCTAATATTCTCTCTGTGAATCTACCAGATAATTTTACTGTGAAGGAAGATGGTAAGTTAAAAGGTGAAAATGCTACTCAGATGATTAAGTACAAAATATATGTGTCTGATCTTATGTTTATCTTAAAGGCATGAAAGTAAAAATCAAACACTGTCTCTTCAAATTGCTTACAATCTGATTATAAACAAGATACAAAATGTAACTGCTCAAGGTGCTAAAGAAAAATTATAAGCAACACTTTATTGAAGGTGAGAGAAGTGAAAAGGAGAGCTTGAGTATAATAAAGAATTCAGAATAGTTAGAAATCCATTTAGTTATCTCAATTTTTAAATTGTCAGGCATTTCTTGGTTTCACAAATCTCAAATTCACGATTTCTGAGCACTTACTAACTCTTACAGGGCAGATTCTTAGCAGATATTAAACGGATATTTAAATCTGCTGAAACTGTTGACAATTACTGACAACTATGATATGAAATACTTTATATGTGAAATACAACATTCTTCCTTGTATGTTTGAGGGATGGCAAGAAGATCAAAGTGGCAAAGACATATATGATCTCTAGGATACTTTTAATCAACAAAAATAAACATTCAGTGAAAGTGAAAGTTTCTCATATCCGACTCTTTGCGGCCCCATGGACTGTACAGTCCATGGAATTCTCTAGGTCAGAATACTAAAGTGGATAACCTTTTCCTTCTCCAGGGGATCTTCCCAACCCAGGTATCAAACCCAGGTCTCCCACATTGAAGGCAGATTCTTTACCAGCTGAGTCACACATTCAGAGTTTTTAATAATTTAAAAGCATTTAAATTTAAAGACATTCAGAGTTTTAAATATTTAAATTTAAAAACATTCAGAGTTTTTAATAAATTTGCATCTTGATCTGTAAAGTTCATCCTTATCTACTTTTTAAAGTTAGCTAAAGTTGTAGCTATGCCAAAGTCTTTGACTGTGTGGATCACAATAAACTATGGAAAATTCTGAAAGAGATGGGAATACCAGACCACCTGAACTGCCTCTTGAGAAACCTATATGCAGGTCAGGAAGCAACAGTTAGAACTGGACGTGGAACAACAGACTGGTTCAAATTGGAAAAGGAGTACATCAAGGCAGTATATTGTCACCCTGCTTATTTAACTTATATGCAGAGTACATCATGAGAAACACTGGACTGGATGAAGCACAGGCTGGAATCAAGATTGCCGGGAGAAATATAAAAAACCTCAGTTATGCAGATGACACCACCCTTATGGCAGAAAGTGAAGAGGAACTAAAGAGCCTCTTGATGAAAGTGAAAGAGGAAAGTGAAAAAGTTGGCTTAAAGCTCAACATTCAGAAAACAAAGATCATGGCATCTGGTCCCATCACTTCATGGGAAATAGATGGGAAAACAGTGAAAACAGTGTCAGACTTTATTTTTCTGGGCTCCAAAATCACTGCAGATGGAGACTGCAGCCATTAAA
This sequence comes from Neotragus pygmaeus, assembly GCA_006410875.1. Classification (NCBI taxonomy): domain Eukaryota; kingdom Metazoa; phylum Chordata; class Mammalia; order Artiodactyla; family Bovidae; genus Neotragus; species Neotragus pygmaeus. The sequence goes on along the minus strand of SJYV01045717.1, from coordinate 362,742 downwards.
TTAAAAGACGCTTACTCCTTGGAAGGAAAGTTATGACTAACCTAGACAGCCTATTAAAAAGCAGAGACATTACTTTGCCAACAAAGGTCTGTCTAGTCAAGGCTATGGTTTTTCCAGTGGTCATGTATGGATGTGAGAGGTGGACAGTGAAGAAAGCTGAGTGCCGAAGAATTGATGCTTTTGAACTGTTGTGTTAGAGAAGACTCTTGAGAGTCCCTTGGACTGCAAGGAGATCCAACCAGTCCATTCTAAAGATCAGCCCTGGGTGTTCTTTGGAAGGAATGATGCTAAAACTGAAACTCCAGTACTTTGGCCACCTCATGTGAAGAGTTGACTCATTGGAAAAGACCTTGATGCTGGGAGGGATTGGGGGCAGGAAGAGAACGGGACGACAGAGGATGAGATGGCTGGATGGCATCACAGACTCAATGGACATAAGTTTGAGAAAACTCTGGGAGTTGGTGATGGACAGGGAGGCCTCGTGTGCTGCAATTCATGGGGTCGCAAAGAGTCGGACATGACTGAGCGACTGAAATGAACTGAACTGAACTGAACTGAGCTGAAAGTTGTAGCTTAAACTGTTTTGAACTTTTGGTCTGTGACTAAAACACATAATTTCTCCAAGACTTAGGAAGTTAAGGCTCAAAACATTTTTAAATTAAAAAAATTTGAAAAAGATGTACTTATTAGAACTAGAGCAACTTACTCGTTTACATTTTGCCTCAAAGTACAAGCCAAAATAAAAAATCTCATCCAAATGCATTTGTAACTTCCTTAATTTCTTCTTTCTTATTGCCTAATTTAAGAGGATCTCTTCAACTGTTAGTGGTTTTTGTATTTTGCAGGTATGGAAACTGTTCCCTGGTTTCCAAAGAAGATTTCTGACCTGGACCATTGTTCCAACAGAGTTCTGATGTATGGATCCAAACTGGATGCTGACCATCCTGTAAATATTTTAAATATAAAATATAAAAATATAATATTTTCATGAAAATAATTTAAAACAAACTAAAGTGTTAAAGGTATTATTTTTCTTTTTTAGAGAAAGTGCTTATTCTAGAGTAAATAAGGATCTTGATTAATTTAAGTTTCAGGAAGTGTTATTAGACCGTCACGTTGGTGGACTTGATACCAAGTGACTGAAGAGCGTCCAATTTCATTGGCTCCAAAACATCTGTCCCATGTCTGGAATTCTTAAAATTGAGAGCTCTTCCAAGAATTATGCTACATTTAAGACTGTGTCTGCAGTTTCTATTAAAATGTGATACAGTACAGGCATGAGTTGGAACATTACTAAGTCTGGAGCATTAGGACTTCTTATGAATGTCTAGGATCCTAGGAGGGGAGAAGAAGAGCAAGTCCGGATTAGAGTTGTACAGGCCAGGGATTTAATCTAGCTTCTATCACTCATTAGCTGTATAAATGTGACCGTGTACTGCTTTAGACAGCCCCCAGCTGATCAGTGAATTTATAATAATATCTTATCAAGTAAGTATTGGAATTAATGAATTCCTGTAACTGCCCTTGGGGAGCTTACAGTCTAGCTACAAAAGTAAATCAGGTATACATAAACACACATACAAGATTTAAATATGAAAAGTGTGCTAAGTGGCATGCAAAGGCTGTTTTGAGATATACACAAGGGAGGAAACACTTCTAGCTGAAGAGATCAGAGAAAGGCAACCTGTTAACTTTGCCTTAGAGAATTTGGGCAGTAAAGAGATGGAGAGAAAGGACAACTCATTGCAAAATGAACAAATATTCAAAGGTAAGAAAATCTGGGGCATGTTTATGGAAAGGGGAAAAGGGTATAAGTCAGTCTCACTGACCTGCTACCAAGGCCTGCTGATTTTCACCTCCTAACTACTTCTTAAATTTGTTCCTTGTTTATTCTTACCATACCCCTTAACTGGTTTCCCTGCCTTCATCCTTGCCACCTCCATCCTGTTCTCCTTATAGTCACAAGAATGATCTAAAGCCTGAGTGTCACCATTACCCCTCATGAGCATAAGTACAGATCTAAGAGAATTGAAAACATAAGTCCATGTGAAAACTTGTAAACGGATATTCATGAAAGCATTATTCATAGTAGCAAAAAGGTAGAAACAATCCAAATATCCATCATGATGAATGGATAACTTAAGCGTGGTATGTCCCCAAAATGAAATACTAATGGCCATGAGGCTTCCCTGGTGGCTCAGATGGTAAAGCCTGCAATGTGGGTGACCCGGGTTCGATCCCTGGGTTGGAAAGATCCTCTGGAGAAGGAAATGGCAACCCACTCCAGTACCCTTGCCTGAAAAATCCCATGGACAGAGAAGCCTGGTATGCTACAGTCCACGGGGTCGCAAACTGAGCGACTTCACTTTCCTTTTAATGGCCATAGAAAAGCATGAAACACTCAACATGCTACAGCATGGGTGAAGAACTTTGAAATCTCTGTCATAGTGAAAGAAAAGCCATTCCCAGAAGGCCACATGTTGTGTGATTTCTTTTATATACCGTGTCCAGGACAAGCACAGTCCTAGCAATAGTAAGTAGATTAGTGGTTTAGTAGATTACTAGATTAGGGCTGGGGATGAGGGAAAACGGGAATAGTCTGCAGATGAGTAGGGTGTTTCTTTTGGGGTGCTAAAGTGTTCTGGAATCATGGTGGACATGGTTGCACAACATCCTAGAAGCCACTAAATTATACACTTTAAAATGTCAATTTTAAGGTATGTGATTTTACATCTTGATAAAGTTGTTATTAAAAAAAAAATCCCAATGGCTTCCAATTACCCCAAGACTAAAATCCAGGCTCTCAAACAGACCTTTGTCAGCAGGCCTGTAGCTAGTCTTCACCGCACTCCAGCTCGCTCTCCAGACATCTGCAATGTTGGATTGTCTGTTTTCCCAGGCACAACATGCTATTATTTCTGCGTTGTCCTGGGTGCTGTGCTTCCTGTCCTACACCTAGCTCTCTGAGCTCCTCTTCTGAGACTTAGCTTAGGAGTCAACACCGGGACCCTTTCCTTACCCCCACTGTCCTCTTCACATACTTTGGATTTGAGTTTCTCTTGTGAGTTCGACTGGTATTTGTGCCTGTCTCTAACAAGCCATTTATCATATACTTCAAAATCATTGGTTAAAATAAACTCCTTGAAGATCCAGATTGTGCTGTGTTTTTCTTAGCACAAGGCCACGTGCATAGTAGGGACTTGTAAATCTATGTTAAACATACAAGTCTCATTCTTTCCTTTCAGGTGTTCTTCCCTTCTTTCCTATTTAGTATTATGGATTATTTCCTCCTGAGACTTACTGTTCGATGCCTTATTTTGCCTATTGTTTTTATTAAATATATTTTATAGGTATAAATTCTAATGTTACTATTTTGTCTGTTATTATCATTATTTTCTTCTGCAAGTGATTAATATGTCAGCATTTTGCAATAAACTCTGAGGCTAGATTCAGCTGCCATGATATAAGATATTAGTAATTACTACTTTGTTATTAATTACTTTATAGGAAAATATAACTGGAGATGTAGTCAAACAATTAAGAAAAGAATCTTGCCCTTGGAAAACAGCCATGTACTTTATCTAGGGTGGTACTTTTCTTTTTCCTCAAACTATTTTCTTTTTGTAGCTACTGTAGTATTTTTATATCCATAGTATCTTTTATCTTTGTAGGCATTATCTTTGTAGTCATTATCATATAAAGCTGTCATATAACATTGACTTTAAAATGATCATAAACTTCTAAACAGTGCTTGCTCAAAATAAGATATACAACCCTTCTTTATAGTCACTCGCATAATAATGAAATGTTTTCTAAATCATTTGTCAAGTATATTTTAGAATGGATATTTAAAAACTTTTCTTTAATTATTAGGGCTTCAAAGACAACGTCTACCGTAAAAGACGAAAGTATTTTGCAGATCTGGCTATGAACTATAAACAGTAAGTGTACTATAAAAATAACTTAAAACTTTGAAAAAATGAAATAAATGGCATAAATTATGCTCATATAGTAAATAGGAAACAAAATATATGCTACTGTTTATTGGATGCTAATTCAAAATGACTTCTCTTTATCTCATTAGTGGAGACCCCATTCCTAGGGTTGAATTCACTGAAGAAGAGATTAAGACCTGGGGAACTGTGTTCCAAGAGCTCAACAAACTTTACCCAACCCATGCCTGCAGAGAGTATCTCAAAAACTTACCTTTGCTTTCTAAATACTGTGGATACCGGGAAGATAATATTCCACAATTGGAAGATGTCTCAAACTTTTTAAAAGGTAATGATCTAATTAATTTTTATAAGAGGAGTATTGAACTCTTTTTCAACCACAACAGAATTTTTAATAGAGGACAAACATCTGGTTATATAAGAAGTCAGAATTTTTCTGTATTCTGTCCTGGAGAATTGGGCACCACATTTGAAGAGGGACATTCATAACCTGGAGCAAATGCGGAGGAAAGTGAGCAGAATTATAAGGGGATAGGAAAATGTATCAGATAAATAAAATCTGAAGGATCCTTAGGGAACCTGGGAATTTAGAGGAGTTTATAGTTTATTTAAATATTTGAAGGTCATCTTATGTATTAGAGGGATTATTATACAGCTCTAAAGTAAAGGATAGTTGGATAGAAAATGCAAACTTTTAGTTCGAAATGGAGATCTTGCTAAAATAGCCATTTGAAATGCAGCAGGCTGATGAGATGATTAGCTCTACATCCATGGAAATGTTCATGCAAAAGTTCCATACCCACCCGTAATAGAGAAGATTCAGGCACCTTTGGAAAGCTTTGAGTAAATGATCTCTGAAGCCCCTTTCTACACTAAGATTCTACTGTCTTCCCAAAAAAGAAGATGTTTTAGGGGAAGCATAAATGAAGAGTAAGAACAACCTTCCTCCTTTTAGTCCATCATACTTACTTGGGCCAAGTTTCCTTATTTTTTCCTAGCTAAAATAAGAAATAAAATGATCAATGATCTCCAGAGTCTACAATACGTAAGAGAAATAAACATCCCCTTTGATCTCAGCAGATTAGCACGTTAGGGGAAAAACTGTAAGTTATGTTTTTGACTCAAAGGGAGTTTAGTGAAAGTGAGAGTTGCTCAGTCGTGTCCGACTCTTTGCGACCCCATGGACTGGAATTCTCCAGGCCAGAATACTGGAGTGGGTAGCCTTTCCCTTCTCCACGGAATCTTCCTAGCCCAGGGATCGAACCCAGGTCTCCTGCACTGCAGATGGATTCTTTACCTGCTGAGCCACAAGGGAAGCCCAAGAATACTGGAGTGGGTAGTTTATCCCTTCTCCAGCAGATCTTCCTGACCCAGGAATCGAACCAGGGTCTCCTGCATTGCAGGCAGATTCTTTACCAACTGAGCTATCAGGAAAGCCCCAAAGGGAGTTATCTTATGGAGTTGAATAGATATGTAGATGTTTATAACAGTCTATGTAATAAATTCAAAAACAGTATTTTCCAATCACAATAAAATTTATTACCTAGACTGTTATAAACATCTACATATTTTTTTCAACTCCATAATTCTCATTCCTCAGCCACTGTATACAAAACTAAGAATGAAACAGAAGATGGCAATATAGTTTTTACAAGGGAAGATCTCATGAAAACTAGATTTAAAAATAGTAGTGATTAAGAATGGCAGAGAACCAAAGCACATGAACTTGTGGGGCTTAACAAAGATAGACTAGCATATGCTACAGAAGTTATTATCAAATCACATTTGCATGAGATTTAGAGGAAATATTTTGTTATGGATATGAAACTGAAAGCTGATCACTTGGGGTCTGGAGTTTGAGCAGGCTGCAGAGCTTATAGCTAAAGATGTTTCAAGGGAAAGTGTCAAAGACAGAAACTGAAATTAAGAGTCAGTTCCAACAAAATGTGAGTTGGAAAGGGCTACCTACCCTGGCAAATATGGTGGCCACGAGACAACTGTGGTTGTTTAAATAATTAAAATAAATGTAAATCAAGATGTTAGTTCCCCAGCCATATTAGCCACCTTTCAGTGCTCAGTAGACACACATGGCTAGTGGATACCCCATTGGGTAGTCCACATAATGAACATCTCCATCTTTGTGGAAAATTCTTTTGCCCATCAGAGTGGGAGAATCCAAGTACAAGGGAATGAGGTGGAACTGGAGTTACCAGAATGTGAGAATTGAAGTTGAAAGGTTCTAGGATGACCCATAAGGCCTGCTAGAACTAACATCAAAACAAGATGTCCTTTTCATCATAGGGGACTGGATTGCAAAAGTAGGAAGTCAAGAGATACCTGGAGTAACAGGCAAGTTTGGCCTTGAAGTACAAAATGAAGTAGGGCAAAGGCTAACAGAGTTTTGCCAAGAGAATGCACTGGTTGTAGCAAATACCCTCTTTTGACAACACAAGAGACAACTCTACACATGGACGTCACCAGATGGTCAATACCAAAATCAGATTGATTATATTCTTTGCAGCTGAAGATGGAGAAGCTCTATACAGCCAGCAAAAACAAGACTGGGAGCTGACTGTGGCTCAGATCATGAACTCCTTATTGCAAAATTCAGACTTAAATGGAAAACCACTAAACCATTCAAGTATAACCTAAATCAAATCCCTTACGATTATACAGTGGAAGTGACAAATAGATTCAAGGGATAGATTTGATAAACAGAATGCCTGAAGAACTATAGATGGAGGTTTGTGACATTGTACAGAAGGCAGTGATCAAGACCATCTCCAAGAAAAAGAAATGCAAAAAGGCAAAATGATTGTCTGAGGTTGTCTTAGAAATATCTGAGAAAAGAAGAGTAGCTAAAGGCAAAGGAGAAAAGGAAAGCTATACCCATCTGAATGCAGAGTTCCAAAGAATAGCAAAGAGAGATAAGAAACCTTCCTCAGTGATCCATGCAAAGAAATAGAGGAAAACAATAGAATGGGAAAGACTAGAGATCTCTTCAGGAAAATTAGAGATACCAAGCAAACATTTCATGCAAAGATGGGCACAGTAAAGAACAGATATGATATGAACCTAATAGAAGCAGAAGATATTAAGAAGAGGTGGCAAGAATACACAGAACTATGCAAAAAAGATCTTCATGACCCAGATAACCATGATTGTGTGATCACTCACCTAGAGCCAGACATCTTGGAATGCGAAGTCAAGTGGGTGTTAGGAAACATCACTACGAACAAAGCTAGTGGAGGTGATGGAATACCAGCTGAACTGTTTCAAATCCTAAAAAATGATGCTGTTAAAGTGGTGCACTCAATATGCCAACAAATTTGGAAAACTAAGCAGTGGTCATAGGACTGGAAAAGGTCAGTTTTCATTCCAGTCTCAAAGAAAGGCAATGTGTAAAAATGTTCAAACTACTGCACAATTGCACTCATCTCACATGCTAGCAAAGTAATGCTCAAAATTCTCCAAGCCATACTTCAACAGTACGTGAACTGAGAACTTCCAGATGTTCAAACTGGATTTAGAAAAAGTAGAGGAATCAAATAGGAAAAGGAGTACGTCAAGGCTGTATATTGTCACCCTGCTTATTTAACTTATATGCAGAGTATATCATGAGAAACGCTGGGCTGGAAGAATCACAAGCTGGAATCAAGATTGCTGGGAGAAATATNACTGAAAATCTTTAACACCACTGTTCTCTCCTATCTGACAATGTCTTTGTGAGAATCACATGACTTAAAGTTAATGTTCTTCTAAGTGACAGAGAGCTCTGCAAATGAGGATGAAGATGACCATTCAGTCTGATAGATGCATGAAGCCTGCAAGGATATCATGCTTGCAGTCATCCTTAAGATTTCCCTTCCTTGGGAAGACAGAATGTAAGGAGAAGAGTGGTATTCTGAACGAGACAATTTGTTGGTCATCATCCTTCCAGTAAATTTGACTTGAAGCCATATAGCCCAACCTGTGAATGAGAATGCACAAGCTTCCTAATTGTTCTGAATCTCTGACTTTTGGCAGGACACTGCCGAACTGGAACCATGCAAGCTTTTGGGAGACTTTCCCTGAGCCGTGCCCTTGTAGGAGTGGTCTTCAATGACTAGGGGAGGGGGTCCCTTACCAGTAATTGCTAGGGGTGTGAAATAATACACATGCCCTTCCAGGTTCCATTCTAGCTGTGTGACCTCTGATGAGTCATTTAAGCTCACTGAGCCTGAATTACCTATCTTCTTGAGGATATACATAACCCCAACCTACCTAACCCTAACCTCACAAGGTGCTGTTAGGGTCCCTGTGAGATGGTTCATATAAAGTTCTCATTGAGGTTCCTCACTTGACCAGTACTCAGAACTGTTTGCTGTGTAAACTGTCTTGGAATATCTAACTGGGTCATCACGGTGAGTGAGACTGCAGCATGTGGACCTATATATTTCTTACACATGAAGGCAGGCAGCCAGGTATGGACGTGGAGAGTGGGGTGATGGTTTTCTGACTCAAAAAAACACGATTTAGCCCTCAGCTCTCCATTGCTCCTAAGTAGGTCTTTCATGTATGAAGTCGCAGAGTCTTTGCACACTCAAGACAGTGACACATGGGGCTTGTAGTGCAAAGACCAGGATCTGTCAGGCTTATATAGAAAAAATAAGAGTGTGAAGTGAATGCTAAGGCTTTATGTTTGTGTGGGCAAGATGTGGAGAGCAGAGTGGAGAGAGAGAAAGGCACAGAAGTAGAAATGTATAAAGCTTGACTTTTGGCACCAGAAAGATCGGAATGGAATGTTCTTTAAGGGGAACACTAGAGAGCCCAGCAAGATGTGTATGTGGGGGACTTCTCTGGAAGTCTTTGATGACAGTCTAGGCATTTAGAATTGATCTCCTAGATAGTAGAAAAGAGCCACTGAAGGGTCTTAAACAGGGATGTGACAGGTCTCAAGCCCAGGAGGTAAAACTGAATTAGCAAATTAGTTAGGAAACAAGATAGTTATTATCTACAACTAAGGCATTATTATGTTCAGCTCGAGAACAATCCCCTGGCGCAGAGCCTCATGTTCTCAGCAGATGCCTGCTGAATTTTTATTTTGAATATAAAATTGCTATAGCCCAGATGTCATTTGGCCTCCCCAGCTTTTTCATATAAAGTGATGTGACATTTTAAATCTGAAGCAATTGACTTTAAATCTTTCTCTTGCACAGACCCAGTCCAAGGGGTGAGATGAGTTTAGACATGACA
>SJYV01045717.1:324728-340281 GCA_006410875.1 Neotragus pygmaeus | reverse complement strand
CCCCTGGACTGCAAGGCGATCAAACTGGTCAATCCTAAAGGAAATCAACACTAAATATTCATTGGAAGGACTGATGTTGAAGCTGAAACTCCAATACTTTGGCCAACTGATGTGAAAAGCCAACTCATGGGAAAGATTCTGATGCTTGGAAAGATTGAAGGAAAGAAGGAAAGGGGGTGACAAATGAGTTGGTTGGTTAGCATCACCATCTCGATGGACATGAATTTGAGCAAGCTCTGGGAGACAGTGAAGGAAAGGGAAACCTGGTGTGCCTCAGTCTCAAAGAGTTGGGCTTGACTTATTGACCAAACAACAGCAACAAATTCCTTTGAAGATATCTACTTTGTCCTTTAAATATATATTTTTTGCTTTATGTCACTAGAAAAATTGATAATTGTCAACTCATGCCATAAAACAAATTAGCCCCTGATCTCCAAGACTCGGTATAAAGGCAATCAAGATTAGAATTGGAACATAGATTTTAATTCTGACCTGAACTGAAGATAGTCATCAAAATGTAGATATTTTCTATAGCAGGGACATAAATTTAGTATTTTAAATTTATCTTCTTATGACTGAAATGAAATATATTTTTTTTCAGTATTCTCTTTCTCTGACCACAGACAGGCAGAAAAGTAAATCTAATTGAGTATAATTGTTACAAATATTCTACTTTATTATGAAATGTGGCTTTTTATTATGTATATATATATATATATATATATATGTATATATATATATATGTATATATGTATATATATATATATGTATATATGTATATATATACATATAAATCTATGGGAGCATATATATCTCTTTGCTATCCTGTTTTTATTTCTATTTTTTGGCTGCATACCCCAATATGGGATAACTGGGTCATACAGCAGATCTATTTCTAATTATTTTAAGAACTTTCATTTTGTGTTCTCTAAGAGCTAAACAGTTTACATTCCCACTGACAGTGGGAGGTAATATCTCATTGTGGTTTTGAAATACATTTCCCTGATGATTAGTGTTATTGAGCATCTTTTCATATATCTGATGGTCATTTGGACATTTTCTTTGGAAAATGTCAATTTATTAATCTTCCCATTCTTTAATTGAATTTTGTAGTATGAGTTCTTTATATATTCTGGATATTACCTTCCTCGCTCAACGTGTGGTTACAAAACCATTTTTTTCCATTCTGCAGGTTGCATTTTCATCTTGTTGTTTGTTCCTTTTGTTATGAAGAAACTTTTAAGTTTGACATAGTCCAATTTGTTGATTTTTTTTTTCTTTTATTGTGGTTGTGATATCATATCGAAAATCATTTTCAAATTCAAACATGGGGAGATTCATCCCTATATTTTCTTGTAGGTAGGAGTGTCATAGTATCTGGTCTTATGTTTAAATCTTTTAGTGATTTTGAGTTATTTTTGTGAGTGGTGTAAGGTAAGGGCCTCATTTCTTTTTTTTTTACTTATGTTTATTCAGTTTTCTCAGAAAATAAGTGACTGTTATTTACCCATTGGGTATTCTTGTTTCCCTTGTTGAATATTGGTTGACTATATTCTCAGGACTTTGATTCTAAATCTTGAATGCTGTTCCATTGGTCAATGTGTCTATTTTTTGCCAGTACAATATGATTTGAGATATTGCAGCTTTGTAATAAAATTTAAAATTGGGAGGTGCCTTTGAAATTGCCTTTGGCTTTGGGTAGTGTGTACATTTTAATAATACTAATTCTTCTGATCCACAAACACAGGACAACTTTCTATTTATCTGTGTTTTCTTGTATTTCTAAAACAAATGCTTAAAATAACTGTACAGATTTTTCACATCATTTGTTAAATTTACTCCTAGTTATTTTCTTCTTTTGATGCTGTTGTGACTGGGATAGTTTTTTTTTTTCGAAAGTTACATTGTTAGCACATAAAAACAGAATAATTTCTGTATGTTGATATTACAACATATAACCTTAATGCAGTTTTATTGAATTTATTAATTAATTCAGATTTTTAGTTGAATCTATGAGATTTTTTGCACACACAAAAAAATGTCTCCTGCAAAAAGAAAATGAAAATTTTATTCCTTCCTTTCTATTTAGGATGCCTTTCATTTCGTTGTCTTGCCTAGTTGCTCTAGCTAGGACTATGTTGAATCAATATGACATTTGGCATCCTTGTCTTGTTCCGGATCTTTGAGAAAAAGCTTTCAAACTTTCACTGTTGAGTATAATGTTAGGTCTGGGTTTGTCATGCATCTCTTTTATTACATTTTTACAATGTAACTTTATTACCTTGAGTTATGTTCTTTCTTCCCTATGTTGAGGGTTTTTATCATGAGAAAGTTGTATCTTATCAAATGTTTTTTGTACATCTATTGAAGTGATAAAGTTATCTTATACTTCATTCTGTTCATGCAGTGTATCATAATTATTATTTGGATACACTGAAGCATCCTTACATGTTAGAGATAATTCTCACTTGGTCTTGGTATATAATTCTTTTAATGTATTCTTGAACTTAATTGCTGATATTTTGTTGATAATTTTTGCATCCATACTATAGTCTGGACATTGGTCTGTAGTTTTTACTTTTGTACTGTTCTTGATATTAGGGTAATGCTGGCTTTATAGAATGAGTTTGAAATGTTCCCATCCTCTTTTTTAATTTTTAAGATTTTCTGAAAAACCGGATTAATTATCCTATACTGTTTTATAGAATTCCTCAGTGAAGCCATCTGGTCCTGGTGTTTTATGTGTTGGTTAGTAGTTAGTTCATTCACTCAGTCATGTCTGACTCTTGGTGACCTCATGGACTGCAGCATGCCAGGCTTCCTTGTCCATCATCAGTTCCTGGAGCTTGCTCAAACTCATGTCCATTGAGTCAGTGATGTCATCCAACCATCTTATGTGTTGGTAGGCTTTTGATTACTGATTTGACTTCTTTACTCATTATGACTATTCAGATTTTCTATTTCTTCCTTACTCAGTTCTGGTAGGTTGTGTTTTTAAAAAGTTATCCATTCTTCTTGGGTATATAGTTTGTTAGCATATAATTATTCATAGTAGTCCCTTGGGATCCTATATATTTTTGCAGTATCGATTTTAATGTATCCTGTTTCATTTATAATTGTATTTATTTAAGTCCTCTTTTTCTTGGTAAATCTAGCTAAAGGTTTTTAATTTTGTTTACTTTTTTGAAAAGACAAAGAAAGACAAATATTGTGTAATATCAGTTACATGTGGAAAAATGCTGACTCATATTAATAGAGAGTAATATGGTGGTTTCCAGGGGCTGCTGCTGCTGCTAAGTCACTTTAGTCACGTCTGACTCTGTGCGGTCCCATAGCCAGCAGTCAACCAGGCTCCCCCGTCCCTGGTTGCCATTTTCTTCTCCTTCCAGGGCCTGGTACGTGGAAAATAGGAGAGATGTTGTTTAAGGCTACAAACTTGTAAGTTTTCTTAGTAAATAAGCCCTAGAGATATAAGGTACAAAATAGTGAATATAGACTACAATATTTTATTATAACCAGCAAACTTGCTAAGAGGCCAAATGTTAATTTATCCAGCCACAAAAAAAAAAAAAACAAAAAAAGAAATCATAATGATGGAAGTTTGAACCATCATTAAAGTGGCAATCATATTGCAATAATAGATGTATCAATCATCATGTTTTACATCTTAGCTTCCATAATGTAATATGTCAAATACATTTTCAACATTTTCTAAAAATATATGGATTTGAAATTAAGAATATCCCTGGACAGAGAGTTTTAGTAAATCTTGCTGCTGCTGCTTCCCTTTTAAATAATTTTTCATACTTTTGCATATTTCCTTGCCATGAACTTATATTATTTTTTTAAAGATATCAGAGAATGAAATGAATCAGTCCTTATCAGTTATTAATTTGTAGAGATAAGATGTATTATAATAACACCAATTGGATGCATTTTTCACAAATCAGATGAAAAGTTTTGGGTAGCAAGCCAATGAAACAAAACATTGAAAATGAGTAACTTTAAATGCTAATACAGCTCACTGCAAATACAATCATTACCTGGATATACTATGAGAATCTTAAGAGAGTTCAGTGTCTTAACATTAAGACTGATATCACCAGGGTGAAATTATACTTTTGAAAAAGCTCATCAAATACAGTCTTCAAGGTTAAGTTTAAAAAATTCCTTCTTTTCTTTTTTAGGTTATAAAATAGTTTTGCAAAGAAGTTTTACAAAATAATTAGTATCAGAACGTATACATTTTATGATGGAAGAATTGGGTCATTATTTTCCAGATAGAAAAGGATAATGAATCTAAAATAGAAGAAAGAACTAAGAAAATATGAATATGTGATTTTGATCAAATATCTAGAAAAAAATTTGCTCCTCTACATTTTAAAACTAGAGAACATTGATCACAGTAGACTTACTCTAGTATAGAAAGTAAGTTTTTAATTAGAAAGGATCAAGGATCACAAGACAAAATAATTCAGAAACAATTCCAGGCAAGTTCAGATTCAACAGGAACTTTAGCTTGAAATGAACTACTCAAAAGGTGATTTGCTCTCTGCTGCAGAAAGCCCTGAGGCACGTTTCCCACTGTGGGTTAGGTGCAACCTGAGGGGACTAATGTAGGTGATATTGAGGGTCCTTCAGCACCGTTGGACATAGCACATCCTACCACGACATCAAGTATACAATATAGTTTAGACAAAGGGTGCCATATGTAAACAAACCCAGAAGTATGGTGGCTCAAATAAATAACTATGCAAGTGCATCTCTGGGTTATAAATAGGACTTACAGAACTGTTCGCAAAATTTCCAAAATACAATATCAGACTCCTCCATGTCTCTGATTAGAAAGTTAGATAAAGAATTTGGGAAATTATGACAAAGTTGAAGGTAAGGAATAAGGATTACAGAGCTGAGTGAATGATAAACATAAAGTGATTCAAAAAATACATTTTTCATGTACTAATAGGGAAATGAAGTACTAATAACGAACCTAAAATAATTCTCAAAAAATCTGCCTGGAATAAATAAATGATTTAGTAGACCTAGAATAATAAGGAATTACAGGTGAATTAAATCCTGCAGTGTAGCATCTGAAAATGCATGTTAGTAATTACCAACATAACTGATGCAGAGGCTGAGTATAATACTGTTTAACAGTACTTCCTTGTCTCTATTGTGTACTGGCTCTATCTCATTTCCTGCTTATACACAAACACCTCTGCACAATTACACATAATAAAAGAAATGACCTTATATGACCCATTTCCCTCCAAGTACCTCCAAGGGATGAAGTCTGTTTAAAAAAAAAAAAAAACAGTCATTACTGAAAATAATATACAGTTTACTCAAAATATTTTTTAGTGTTAAATATTTATTAGCACATGTGACCAAAATCCAAGATGTTAAGTTAACATGTTCAGGAACATAGTGGGGTGCAGGGAAAAGGAATCAGTCCATAAACTAACTATATAGCATGCAGTAAGAATAATGTACACTTTCTAGTATAAAACTTGTCTATCTATACAGCTCAGCAATTCCTCTGGGTGAGATATTTGCACAACAGGTAAGTAAAAGCTATATTCGCAGGACCCAAGAAGTTGGACAACCCAAGTGTCCATCAAGAGACAAAACAATAAACAAAATGTCATATGCACAATGATGAAACATTGCTTATCTTTAAAAGGAAATTCTGACATGTCACAACATAAATGAACCTTACGCTGAATGAAATAAACCAATCAGAAAAAGACAAATACTGTAGGATTTAATGTATAAGAAGTATCCAGACTAGTTACATTTGTAGAAACACAGGGTAGTATGAAAGTTGCCAGAGGCTAGAGAAAGAGGAAACGGAGTTTCTTAATGAGCATAGGCTTCCAGTTTTTCTCCAGAAAAAGTTCTAGAGACTGGTTGCATGGTGTGAAATATTTTACACTACAATACTATACATTTAGGAATGATTAAGAAAGTAAATTTTCTGTTATGTGTATCCTTCCATAATATTTTTTAAGAAGCCACTACTCNATCTCTAATTTTCTTGAAGAGATCTCTAGTCTTTCCCATTCTGTTCTTTTCCTCTATTTCTTTGCATTAGGGAGAGTAATTTATGCTACTTCAGATTTTTACATTACTTGTAAATTTTAATAGCTGATCAACTGTTAAATATACCTTTGATAGTAGTAGATCTAAGTCAGTTAATCTGAAACCATTTGAAATACTGGTTAGGTAGTTTATAGTATTTGGTTGCAAGGAAATCTATGAAGTAAACCACGATAGATAGCAAATAACAACAAATTATGCATACTGTGTCTGGTTATTTTCATACAACATTGATTATGGTAAAGAATCATAGTTATTCAGTTTTTAAACGATGGTATTTCAAATCACTATGATTAAAGCACACCAAAGTAAATGTTAAAGACACAACAATTATAATTCACATCTTCAGAATAATGGAAATATTTTATGATTGATTTCAGATCTTCTAACCTCTGAATTTGTGATATTTGGTAAATAAGGAATCCTGAGAGTCTTAGATTTTTCATGCATTTTAAATATAATTCTTCAAAGCCTCAAGGAATATGTTAATACTTACTCAAATATCAGAATAGATTTGAACCAAAAGTGTGGTTCATAATTCTTAATCAGTGAGTTATTACTCAGAGACATAGATGGTATTTTCCTGACTTTTTGAAGAACACTTCAAAATCTGGTTGTCAGAATGCCTGCATTTCTTAATCTGCCTATTTCGTCATTTGGAGTTATATAGTGGTAATGACACACCAAAGTGTGTCCAAACTGAAAGAAAAAATCCTGGAATTACTAGAGCAACACATAATAGAGTTCATATATTAATCTCTAGGAAATGTATAAAGACACTGTGGTCTTATTTCAGTCTTGTCTTTATTTTACAATGTGATACACATTTATGATTTGAAAGTTTGTTAGTCATTTGGATAATAAAAGGATACAAAATTTATGTTTTCAATAAGTATATATTTTTTGTCAAATGTATGTTAAAGTGGATTTAAACGTATATTACCAATTTTATTAGTTTCAAAAATCTGTAACATCCTTATTCCTTTTAAAAAGCCTATGAATATGTGATATAAGTGAAATCAAATACACCTGGAAAACCTAGTAACCAGTTTTTGGAATTCTTGATAAAGTTTCAGTCTCATGTTTCTCATTTGTTAAGTGGGTTAGATGTACTTTCCTGGGTTATTGTAAGAATTACATTGTGAGAGGACTCTGTAAAAATAAACTTATTAGCCATATGTAAAGAAACTCTGGGGCTTACCAGGTGGCTCAGTGGTAAAGAATCAGCCTACCAATGCAGGGGATGCGGGGTGATCCCTGGTCCAGGAAGATCCCTGAAAAAGGAAATGACAACTCACTCCAGTGAGAACCCCATGGACAGAGGAGCCTGGCATGCAATACTCCTTGGGGTCACAAAAGAGTCAGAACTGACTTAGCCACTGAACAATAGCAAAGAATCATTAATCTCCTTATCAGAAATCCTTCATAGCTTCTGGATAACTTTATCTTCTTCCAGAAGGAATTAACTTTTGCTTGAGCAGGCAGTGTATAGTGGCAGGGGATGCTCATCTTAGCCCAAGTAGGAACTAAGTCAACTTGATGATACGTTTCAGTCTTTGAGGGCTGGTCTATTTCCAGGTCACCTCTACTCTTAGGGTGCAGCTCTTTGGGAATCTCAAAGGAGAGCTTTGAGTATGTACCAGGGCTTCTCCTTGGGGATCCTGGACTTCTGCTCTCCTTTCCTTTACTCTTATTCCTCCTGATCGCATAAATTTGCTAAAAGCACTGTTCAGTTTCTCAGCTGCTGCTTTCAGCCCAGCTCCTTTTTTTTCTTTTGGCCCAGCTTCTTAGCCTCCAAGTCACTGCTTGCTAATTAGCAAATGCTTCAAGCAGAAAAGTAGTGCCAAATGAAATCTCTCAGCTTTTAGATCCTGGCCCTCCAAGTTCTGGCTGCTTTCATAGCTCTCCAATGACTTAAAACAAATTCTAAAAATATTTTCCCACCTTTCCTAATTGTTTTTGGTGAGAGACCTGGTCTGTAGCTAGCTAAATCTGCCTATATTAAAAGCAGAAATCTGACCTTGGAGTAAATCATTTAATTTTGAGCCTCAGTTTTCTCATCTATAAAATAATGATCCCAATAATACTTATTATACCAGTAATATTGAGAGGATCAAATAAGATAATCTAAAAGAAAAAACTTCCTAACAGGATAGGATACAGATATATTCCGCATACTCAAAAAACTTCATATTTTCCTCTTATGAGGAGACAAGGCACCTGAAAGTGTTACCATAAAATAATTCAAATCTAGCTTCATTCAATAATTCATCAAATAATTTGTATCTAGCTTCATTGCTCAAACTCATGTCTGACTCAATGGACATGAGTTTGAGCAAGCTTGGGGAGTTGGTGGCAGACAGGGAAGCCTGAAATGCTGCAGTCAATGGGGTCACAAAGAGTTGGACACGACTGAGTGACTGAACAGAACTGAGCTTCATTCAAGAACTGAACTCAACCAAACTGCTAATGGGAAGAGCTAGTCCGTGGTATGTACATAGTTTAAATATTGATAGTAGCTTTACTGCAACACTTTCAAGAAATTGTATTAAGGGATAAAAACTAATAATATAAGTTAAAGTACTGATGCATGTACATTCAAGGGATGAAACTGGGTAACAACTGTATTCTTCCAGATCCTCTCACTATGAAAACTGACTCTAGGTTGTTCCTTCATGTGCCCCTTTGGACGAAATCTCAGGTCCCTGTCTTGAATTTTCTGCTCACTTTAAGTCCTTAGTTTCTAAGCTCTTTCTCTCATTTCATTATTTAAAAATTCCAGTGTTATGAAAAAGTTCAAAACATTACATTTTAAGATTAAAGTTTTTCTTCTCCTCTAGAACTGAGAAAGGAAGAGATGTGCTTTGTGTTTTTATTTTCTTGCGGCTCATTTTCTACTCACAAGAATGTTTCTGGCTCCTCCAGGGTTTGGGGATGGTGATAAGGAGGAGAGGTAAGGAGTAAGAAGTTCTTTTTGGTTTTATACTATTGACTTGGTATATATGCTTTCTGTACTTGGTAAATATTTAGTGTTGACTCATTGTCTGTGGGTGTTTTGAAAGAGTTTCCCACTTCTTATTTCTTGGAATCTCTTAATTCAGGTATATTAATGTCTCTGACTGGGATGTTGAATTCATCTTGCTCAGCCTCTATGAATCAAGTAGTCAACTCTCCTGTGGGGGTCCCTTCAGCTCTCCAGAAATTACCATGGGCTGGGTCTAACACTATACCCTGGGCAATTTGCTCACGCATGGAAAACACTCACATAGGAGATATTCAGACATTCTTTGTCTTAAAAAACTCTGGACATGAAAGACCCCTCCAAAGTATCAATATCTCTGCTATCAGAGCAGTTATCTGGCCAGAAGCCACTGGCCATTTCTCAGCATGAAATGGACAGCAACCTGACGTGAAAGTCGCTTAGTTGTGTCTGACTCTTTGCAACCACACGGACTGTACAGTCCATGGAATTCTCCAGGCCAAAATACTGGAGTGGGTAGCCTTTCCATTCTCCAGGGGATCTTCCCAACTCAGGGATTGAATCCAGGTCTCCCGCATCGCAGGCAGATTCTTTACCACCAAGCCACCAGGGAAGCCCAGAGAACAACCTGCCTGGCCCCAATCTGGAGGGATACATGCCAAGCTCTCTCAGTGGCCCTGCTGACACTTGCCTTTCCCTTAGACACAAAATGGCCAGGATTCATATACACTGACAATATTGCACATATCCTCTCAGCCTCTTCAACCTCTTTCATAGACTTCCAGGGTATGTGAAGGTTTCTAGACACCTTCACAAGTTCTGCTTTGGTGGTTTTGTACCTCATTTTATAATGTGGAAGTAATTGGCACTTACTACCTTAAAGTCTTAGCCAAATGGAGGTGAGGAGGGTCTCATTTTATACTATTAGATATGCTTAAAAGGAATGGTCAGGGACTTCCTTGGTGGTCCAGTGGTTAAGAATCCACCTGCCAATGCAGGAGACAAGGGTTTGAGCCTTGGTTGGGGAAGATACCACCTGCAGTGGGGCAACTGAGCCCTGTGTGCTGCAACTACTGAAGTTCTCGCGCCCGGAGCCCATCCTCTGCAATAAGAAAAGCCGCTGCGGTCAGAAGCTTGCACACTGCAGTGAAGAGTAACTCTTGCTCACCACAACTAGGGAAAGCCTGTGTGCAGCAATGAAGATCCACCACAGCCTAAAACAGTAATCAGTTAATTAATTTTTAAAAAATGAACGATATTCTGATCATATAAAAGGCCACTCATAAAACAGGCTTCCCCGGTGGCTCAGCTGGTAGAGAATCTGCCTGCAATGCTGGAGACCTGGGTTCCATCCCTGGGTTGGGAAGATCCCGTGGAGAAGGGAACAGCTACCCACTCCAGTATTCTGGCCTGGAGAATTCCATGGGCTGTATGTGGTCACAAAGAACGGGACATGACTGAGTGACTTTCACTAAATCATTTAACTTATAAAACAATCAGCAAACAGTATAGTTTTTGCACATCAAGTTCTCTTGAGAACAAAAAGCTGCTTTGCCTCTAAGCTTNTTCCATGGGCTGTATGTGGTCACAAAGAACGGGACATGACTGAGTGACTTTCACTAAATCATTTAACTTATAAAACAATCAGCAAACAGTATAGTTTTTGCACATCAAGTTCTCTTGAGAACAAAAAGCTGCTTTGCCTCTAAGCTTTTCATTTTTATTAGCATGGTCTTCCATGTTTTCAAGATGTCACAGACTGGACAGGTAAACGTGAGGTGCTTCCCTTACGTGGTCTTAAGGCAGAAACACCAAGGAGTGGGTGGTACTATCTATCTGTCTATCTATCTGTATATATATAGTGGGAAGTACTATAAGAGCTCAGGGAGACACTAGCAAGGGCCTCTCAGGTATAAAGGGTGATGAGTACTGGAGGCTTGTGTCAGTAGAGGGGTCAAGAACCACTGAATGTGGACTATCTTTTTAATGTGACCCCATATGTACCCACAAGATAATTTGTGGCTTGGAGTCTGGGTTATGTACAAAAAGTACAAAAAAAGAAAATAAAAATCACCTGTAATCCAACACCCAGCGTGTGTGCATGAAATTGATATAATATTTGCTTTAATGATACATCACGAATATGTCTGTTACTATTTAACGTTTTTTTTTTTTTCATGGCAGCCTAGTATTCAAGTGCATGGCTATACAATTTATTCAATTTGTTTTTGAACTTTAAGGACTTTAGATTCTAAGTTCTTTACTATTATATGTAACCCCATAATGTGCATAGTTCCAGTATCTTTTTTCTTGTGATAAGTGAGCAGAAGTGGAATTACTAGCTAAATGACTATCTTCATATTCGCAGTACTCTTTGCTACATTTTCCTTCAGAAAAATTGTCCGGTAGTGTGTGAAGGTGTGTTTGATAAAAACTGTTTTATATGAAAATTTTTGCTGGATGAAAATCATTCAGTCATTATCCCAAGTTATTACCTGATGATCAGAATCCGGGCCGGGGCTATGCCGGCAGCGCTGAGGGTTAGAAGGCCGCCCTGGCAGGCAGGAATCAGTTCAAAACCAGCCTCCTTAGTTCAGTATCGCGGGGGTGAGTGCCCGCTCCGTGCCAGGAGCTGAGGGCGTTGAGCAACGCTGTAAGACATGCATTTGCCCACTAGGAAGCACCTTTCGATTTTGCAAACTGCACACCAAAGCAGGCCCGAAGCCAGTTTGGCCTAAGACACAAAGTCAGGACCCTTTCCACCCCTCTTCCATCAAAATGGTGATGCAATCCCCGTCCTGTCAGCCACTCTGGGCCGTCATGGGGCTCTCACCTGAGCGAGCTTTGTGAACCGTTTAGCGTAGTACAAGCGTACAGAATTATTACTAAAAATAGAGTGCGAGGGGAGGGAAGGAGACGCCAAGCGGCCGGGCGAGACCGGCGGCGGGGGACGGAGACGCTCGTAGCGCGCCGGGGCGGGGTGATGGGAGAGCTGCAAACCCGCTCCCGCCCGAGCCAGATTAGCAGCTGCAAGAGGGGGCGGCCCACAGCCAGCCGCACACCCTCCCCGGCGTGGGCGCCGCACACGCTTCACCAACCCCTTCCCAGGCCTGCCCTGCTTCCTCAAGCCTCTCCCGCGGCGGGCCCCGCCCCACCCCCTGCCTGGCCGGTCCCACCTCGCTCCCTCCCTGGCGGGACCCACCCGGCTGCCCGGGAGGNCAGTAGACACCTATGGAGATTTTATTCAGGACACAATACCTGTAGGTCTGGGCTTGGGCTTAATACAAGGTCTCCAGGAGAACCATCTCTGGAAGAGAGAGCTCCCTGTTCTTGCTTCAGTTTAATATGTTGAAATTTGCAAATGCCATGCACACTTGTAAGAATGTCAGTTACAATTTAGTCTATAGGAAATGACCATTTGATCAATAAATTTTTGCTTTTAATTTCAAAAAAAAAAAGTGAAAAAGACAACCCATGGGATTGAAGAGGAAAAAAAAAATTTCAGCTTCTGTATCCGTACCCACAATATATAAAGCACTTATAACAAAACAACAAATTTTTTAATAGGTCTGAATAGATATTTTCTCCAAAGAAGAGAAACAAGTGGCTGATAAACACATGAAAAGATGCTCAAGATCCTTAGGGAAATGCAACTCAAAACCACAGTTAGACACCACTCCATACCCACTAGGATGACTGTGGTTGAAAAGACTGTAAGAAGTGTTAGCAAGGATAGGGAGAAATTGAAGCCCTCATATTCTGCAGGTGGGGTTGTCAAATGATAAAGCCACTTTGCAAAAGTCTGGCGATTCCTTAAAAGGTTAAGCATAGTTGTGTTGTAATTGA
The DNA here is from genome assembly GCA_006410875.1 of Neotragus pygmaeus. Lineage (NCBI taxonomy): Eukaryota > Metazoa > Chordata > Mammalia > Artiodactyla > Bovidae > Neotragus > Neotragus pygmaeus. The sequence goes on along the minus strand of SJYV01045717.1, from coordinate 327,356 downwards.
CAGTTCAGCTTCTACTTAATATATCCAAGAAAACTGAAAAACATTTATATAAAAGGTTGTACATTGGTGTTCATAGCAGCTTTATTTGTAATAACCAAGGAGTGGAAACAGCTCAGGTGTCCATCAGCTGATGAACGGATAGATGAAGTGTGGCTCTCTGTGCAGTGGAGTGTCATTCAGCCTTGGAAGGCATGCAGTTCTCATACAGGCTGCAGCCTTGGTGAACTGTGAAAACTGCTTGAGTGGCAACCAGCTGGGATCAGGGCAGGGCTTGTGTTGCGTGGATAGGTCAGTTTGGGGGTGCTGCTGTCTTAACAGCATTGTCTTCTGACCCTTCACTGTGGAATGTCTTTCTGTGTATAGCTTTTGTAATTTCAAAAATTATTTGTAGGTTTTGGTATTACAAGCTTCGTGCTGCTTTTGTTAAATTTATTCCTAAGTATTTTTTATTTTATTTTTGAGGTTATTATAAATGTTGTAGTTTTCTTAATTTTCAGATTTTTCATTGAGGGTGTTTAGGAATCTAATTGACCTTTTTGGTGTACTGATCTTACGTCCTGTGACCTGGATGGACTTGTGTATTACTTGTGATAGTTTTTGAGCAACTTCCTGGGGACCTTTTATGTACAAGATAGTGTCATCTGTCATTAGAGATAGTTTCACTTCTTCCTTTGCAGGCAGGATGCCTTTTGCCTCACATTCTTTCCTGCTTTTCCTGGTTTGACCCTCCTGTTGACTAACGAGAGCAGGCATCCTCGTCTTGTTACTGATCTTAGAGGGAGAGCTTTCAGTCTTTCACCGCTGATGCTGACCACTGAGCGTGATGCTCCTTGTGGGTTTTTCAAGGGTGGGTGTCTTTATCAGGTCGCGGATGTTCCCTTGTGTTCCCAGTTTGTTTTGTGATTCATCATGAAGGAGTATTGAATTTCGTTAGATGCCTTTTCTGCGTTTCTTGATCGAGTTGGTCATGTGGGTTTTGTTCTCTGTTCTTCATTTCTTTATGGCTGTGCTGGGTCTTTGTTGCTATACATGGGCTTTCTCTAGTTGTGGCAGGCGGGGGCTATTCTGCTTGGTGGTGCCCGAGCTTCTCATTGCATTGGCTTCTCTTGTTGCAGAGCACGGGCTCTAGGCGTGTGGGCCTCAGTAGTTGGCGCACACGGGCTTGGTTGGTTGCCCCACAACGTGTGAGATCGTCCTGGATCCAGGGGTCAAACCTCCATCCCCTGCATTGGCAGGTGGATTCTTAACCACTGGACCACCGGGGACATCCTTGTTCTTTATTCTAATATGATGCCATAAATTGATCGGGTTTTAATGCGGTGAACCACCCTTGCATTCGCAAGATAACTCCCACTTGGTCATGGTGTACACTCCTTTTTATGTGTTGCTGGATTCAGTTTGCTTGTCTTCTGTCCAAGGGCTAATAAGCACATTTTGTGGTGTTTGCTGTGCCTCACATGTGGGTTCACAGGTAAGACAACGGCAGTCTGCACTTTCAGCTTTGGAGAGAGTGTGTCTTCTGAGCTCAGCAGCACGTCAGGAGGGTCCAACTTGCAGATCTCTGGTGGCCAGAGTGGTTCCCAGCCCAGGGTACTGGGTGGGTGTTTCTAATCGCTTGGAGGGTGGAGATAAGAACCCAGCGCAAACCCTCCTCCTCTGGCCTGACCCTGTGGCCCCTGTTGAGTGGGCCGTGGCCCAGAGGAGGCAGCTCAGGTCTGCAGTGGCTCTGGGCCTGGTCTCCAGGGCCCGGGGGAGTTTGCCTCTGGCTGATCTCTGAGCGTCCAAGGGAGGTGACTAGATTACCTCCATGGTTTGCTCCTGCGCTCTCGCGCTCTTCCCTGAGATGCACAGAGAAACCTGCTGTTTGTGAAGCTGGAGAGAACAGTCCTTGTTGTCACTAACCTTTCAGTGAAATGGAGCATTTTCTTCAGTTTGAAGGTGGGAGCAGACGTCTGTCAGTAGAAACCACAGATGTTTGCGTGTCCTGTCCTGATCAGCACAGTTGGTCTGTTGTTTGTGCTCACTGCTGGATATTGTTAGTGCATTAAAAAACCCACCAGATACTGGTACCTTATGCATTTATTACTTTAATATTTTGAAACTTTCATTATGTATATAGTCTTACGTATTTACTTTATGTCTTTAGAACATCATTCTGAGGATAGGAGTTCTTCTCCATAGTGTGGAGGAGTGATTCATCTCTAGACTAATGAAAGAGCTCCTTTCCGGGGGTGTGACTCAGTACACCCCCAGGGTCTTGGATTCCCTTTAAGAAGGTGGGGCTCCTGGGAAGAGGAAGCAGCAAGGGTCACAGGAGGCACGCAGACGTAGGCCCAGGAAACTACAGCAGTGGCAGCAGCAGCAACCCGGTCCAGTGCCATCATGATTTGCTCTTTAAAGCCCTGCTGTGCGGGGGGCGGGGGTATGTGTCCTGTCCACTTTGTTTTATGCAAAATGTAGCTATTGCAAAGCATCAATGCCTCTGAATACTTTGTGATAGCCTGAATTATTTAATTATGTGTAATGCATATCTTTTCATATAAAATATATTTCTAGAGCTTTTTAATAGTAGCATTAAAAAAAAAATCCTGGAAGAAATGCACGCTTCTTACGCAGAGCAGGAATGCT
>SJYV01045717.1:288408-322521 GCA_006410875.1 Neotragus pygmaeus | reverse complement strand
ACGTGACTCCGCCCCCGGGCCGAGGCAGCTGGGACTGAGGGTCGCACAGACCCTGGGAAGCCCCCGGCCTGGGCGAGGGCGGCGCCTGGGCCCGGTGGTCGAGGTCCGAGAGGCGCTCCGGGTTGGAGGATCCTGGGCTGGGATCTGGGTAGGAGAGGATCGGGAGGGAAGGGTCTTCGTGGGGTGACTTAAGGGCTTCGGTTCGGAGGAGCTGCGGCGCAGAGGGAAGAACCTGCTACCCGGACACAGTGTCTGAGTCCGCGACAGACTTCAGGCCTCGACAGCGCTGGGAAAGACGGCGCGGCGGACTCTGCAGACTACCGCCCTGTGGGGCCACCTGTGCTCACCCTCCCGTTGCCAGGAGGCTGGAGGCCTTTCCCCAGCTCCACCCCCGCCTGGCTGGAGCATCCTTTGGTGTGAGGCCTGCCGTGTTGAACCGTGCACGCGGCGGAGACCCTGCATAGTTGCAGATATTCGGCTGTGATTGGAACCTGCCTGCACTGGAAGTGTGGGAGACTGCACTGGTGTTGGTTTGACCAGAGCATTGAGAGACGGGGTCATCTTTATGTATCGTGGTTGGGCGAGAGGAGAGCCTGTGCACAGGAGAGTGTGGCAGGCATCCGACCAGATGCACGGGAACAAGCAGACACAGTGTCTTGTAGTTCTTCACAGCGCATAATTGTATTGAAATGTATGACTTAATAATATCAGTCTCCTTCGCTAGAATGTGGCATCAGGAGGGTGGGTACTGTGCCTGCCTTGTATGGTGCGGGGCTTATGCCTGGTACATTGTAAGGTGCTCAGTACACATTTGTTGTCTAATGGATGAATGAGTACCTGTTGTGTGCAGAACTATGTGCAGGTCTTTTGGGAAAAGCACAAGAATTAAAGACTTGCAGCTCTTGCGTTGGGGATGGTGGAGAAGGAGGTGGGAGAGGATAAGAGCTTTATTGCTGTTAAAACCAGTATGTATTGACTAATTTTTTTAAAAGCTAATTATCAGTACTGGGTAGCATTTATTGAATGCGGGGATTGCTTCTGACGGGCAGAATGGAGAGCCTGGCATGGTTTGAGGTAGTCTGACTCTATGTGCCTTTGAGATGGCCTTGAGCTGAGGGTGGAATTAGGGATTGGCTGTGTGCCTGGGATGGGCGTTTGTCCCAGGCCAGGGACTGGGGTCTGTGTAGACAGACTGACAAGGCCTTTCAGATATGGCCTTGTCAGTAGTGAAGCAAAAATACCGTTGAACCTAACCTCCTTGCTGTGCTTGGAGTCTTGATGGTATATTCTTCCTGCTGCATTATCTGTGTGGAGGGATGTATTAGTTTGCTAAGGCTGCCATAACAAAATTCACAGATGGGGAGGCTTAAACAATGGAAATTTATTTTCTCACAGTCTGGAGGGTAGAAATCCAAGATCAGGTTATCAGCACGTTTAGTTTCGCCTGGGTCTTGTCTCTTTGGCTTATGGATGGCCTCCTGTTTGCTGTGTCCTCATGCGGCTTTTTTCTGTGGGTGGGGAGTGTTCACGTGTTGCCTTTTATAAGGATACCAGTCATATTGGATTTGGGACCCAGCCTTATGATCTCATGGAACCTTAGTTACCTTTTAAAAGGCCCTGAATCCAAATACAAATAACATTCTGAGGCACTGAGATTAGGGTTTCAACAGATGAATTTCAGTGGAACACAGTTCAGTTCATAACACGGGAATTTACCTTTATAGAGATGTGTGTGTGTGTGTGTGTGATGTATGGACTGTTTATAAGGATGAGAAGCAAATACAGCTGTAATAGGTTGTATTAAAATTTCCCTTTGTTTTGCTCTATCATGGGTGTAGGGCCTCTTGCTGCATCACAAAAATTTGGTGCCAAATTTGAATCCCATAATGTTGGTGTATTACTTTCTGCTCAGCAACCTGTAGCCCTGGTCATGGGTAGCCATGGAGCTCTTACAGCTAACAGAGAAATCCTGTACACTTGTTCTTCACCTCACACTTTCATTTGGTCTTTCCTAGGTAGAGACTCATAGGGTCTTACATTCATTTGCTGTAAAATACGTGCCCACCTTTTTGGACCAGCACCATTTCAGATGCAGGGGAAAAAGCAGTGAAAAGAACAAGGTTCCTGCCCTCATGGAGTTTACTTTTTAGTGGGAGAGGTAGGCAGTAAACAAGTAAACATATAATGTAATGCGAGGGAGTGCTATGAAGAAAAATAAAGCAGAAAAAGGACGTAAAGGGCTTGGGGTGCTATTTTAGACAGGGTCATACAGTTAGCTTCCTGCTAGGTAAGCTCTGGGCTGGTTCACCATATATGCCTTTTTTCTTTATTCTTAGAGGCAAAATAGGGTATAATGAAAGGAGAGGGGCATTTGACTTGTCTACTCAGCTGTGTGACCATGGAAAGTTATTTAACCTCTCTGAGCCTTAGTTTCTTCATCTGTGAACTGAGAGCAATAATGCCCTCTCCTCTGTTGTGATAATTAATGCCCAGCATACAGAGAAGCAAGCACTGAGTAGTTGGTAGCTAATACCCACTCCAGTGTTCTTGCCTGGAGAATCTCATGGACAGAGGAGCTTGGTAGGCTAGTCCACGAGGTCACAAAGAGTCGGACATGACTGAGTGACTTCCAGAATATTGCCCTGGGGAATTCTGGGACTTCTGGGACCTGTGTCCCTACATGGCTTGCTCGTCCAGCAGGGAGTCCTTGCAGCCCAGGATGACTGTGGAATAGACCACATGGGACAGGAGTTTGTATGCATGCATGCATTTTTGAGTTTAAATCACTTTTCTTCATTCAGGTGTCTTACAAAACGAACATGTTTTGAAAGTTTTACTACTTAAGAACCAACCAGCAATAGGTAGTTGGAGAAATTATAAGGATTCTCAAAATCTTAATAAGATTTTCCCAGCAGGCCCACCTATAATCCCTTATCTTCAATTTTGAATACAGGAAACTCTGAAAACCCAATACTGACTTGACATGAGGCTGTTTACAGTCTTTGACCACTAACTGTGAGTATTCGTACCACTCACCGCAGAAAAAATACTGTTTTACTTACGGAGTGCTGCTCCCAGTCTTTGCAGCCACGTGTATGATTTATATACCACATTGCTTTTCTGAAGTCTGTAAACTTCCAAAACTGAAATACATCTGGCTGCAAAGATTCCAGATTAGGGAATCTGGACCTATATCATATAATAATGATGACACACATATTGCCCACCAAGGAGAAATATGTTTCCTTAGAGGAATCTCATGGCGTGAGTCTTACAGTCCCAAAACAGTGTACTTGGAAAGGTCCTTAGAGATCATTGCCAACCTCTTTCACTGTGGGTATGAAATAACAGTGATGCGCTCTGCTTGCGGGCACAAAATCCACAGCTAACTTTGATTCCAGAAACTCGTTGCCAGTTTCCCCAGTGAGGCTGTGGGGAGAAGGGATAAGAACTAGTACTACTACATTCTTCCCCGCCCACTTTGTTCCTGTTTTTCCTGATTATATCTTACTTTAGCTATCCTAGATAATTAGCTTTTATCAGAAGGAACTCCTACGCTGTCTTCCCGAAGCAACACGTATTGACTGGGACGTTGGAAGGGGAAGCTGAGGAGTATCCCAGGATAAGCTGTGGATGCTGATGGCTCCTCCCACATGGAAATTGAGGTGTTCTGGGGCCTCTGTCCAAGTGTAGGTGTTGTATAACATCTTCTTAAGAAGGAGCCTATGGCGTCTTATCTGTCATAGGCTCAGAGAAGAGTGTCAGGGTGAGAAAGGTGGGGACTTGTAGATTCAAATCGACCAGTTGAGGTTATTGAGGTTCCCATACTTTTTCAGGATTGGCTTGTTTTATCCCTAGGGTGCAAATAGCTATGGGCAGCTTGGCCTTGGCCACAAGGAAGATGTGCTTTCTGCCCAGCAACTGAGTGACTTCTGTAAATCTGGTTGTATCAAGAGGATCACAGGAGGAGGAGGCCACTCTGCTGTTGTCACAGGTAACTTCCTTCAAGAACATATAGCCTCTCACTTTCTTATTTGGACATTTCCCCATAGGGTGTTATATTATCATCTTTCAGCCTTTTGTATTTTGCAGAGGACAGCATTTTTGTGATGGAATCAGGCTACCATAACAGAATCCTAGGTTGTCAGAACCAAAAGGATTTCAGAGATCAAGACCACCCCTTTCTTCCCCTCCCTTTCCTCCCCACATTAGGCTCAGAGAGGAAAACTGCTTCAAGTTACAAGACAAATAGTGGCCAAGTTGCAATATATATTATACTTTATGCTATATATTGATATTTAACTTTCACCTATGAATTAGAAGTCTTTGCAGTTAAGTTGAATATTCTCTGAGAGTAAGAACTTTGTATTTTCCTGAATCTTCCCTCACAGTAGCTGGAGTAGCACTTAGTAAGGATTACAAGTGCTATAATATTGCCAAAGAGGGCATGTTCCATCCTGATTAAGAACTTGAGCTCTGGAATCAAACCTCCTGAGTTTAAATCCTGGTTCTTTTAATTATTGGCTGTGTGGCCTTGGGCAAATTACTTACTTTCTCTGTGCTGCAGTTGCTTCTCTGTTATATGAGGATAATGATGGTGGATGAGGAGAATCCGTAAATTAACAGGACTGCATTATGACTTTCATGGGTACTTGACACTTTGGCCTCCCTCTATAAAGAAATATTTAAAATTATACTTACAGTGGCACTGATATGAAGATTAATATAATCCAGGCTAGATTTAGTATTATATATTTTTATTACATATATTTTTTATTAAAAATTTAAATTAAAACATTTTTGTGGGCCTCTACGAGTATTGTGCACCCTGGCACTATGCATAAAGGATAAGTTGGCTGCACACACGAGGCCCTTAGAAGAGTACTTGGCACATTTTATATTCCAAATAGATGATGGCTTTTATTGTTACAGTAGATGCTCAATTTGGTGATTGATTGGCCACTGCTGTAGAACTTGGAGTTTCCATTTAGATATTAGGTTGTAACCCCTTGGCCCTGTGCCATTAGGTCCAGCGCATATTAACATGCATGGCTTATTAACTTGGGTGGGAAAACAGTTAGTGGGCCCATGACTCCAAATAATTTATGAAATCCTTTTGCTCACTCTGGCGGTTGTAATTTCCCCTGCACACACTACCACCAAGACCTTTGTATTTTGCAGATGAAGGAAGCCTTTTTGTGTGTGGCCTGAACAAAGATGGGCAGCTGGGGCTGGGTCACACAGAGGAGGTCCTGTATTTTACCCCCTGCAAATCGCTCCTTGGTTGTGCCATCCAGCAGGTGGCCTGTGGCTGGGACTTTACTATTATACTTACAGGTGAGTGCCACTGCTGCTAAGTCACAGGTGAGTCCACTTCTAGGTAAAGTCTGTATCACTGCCAAGGCTTTTGGTGAGAAGAGGATGACACTGAGGGCCCTGATTCAATGAAACCCACTTTGTATTTATTTTTTATTTTTACTTTATTTAACTTTACAATACTGTATTGGTTTTGGCATACATTGACATGAATCCGCCACGGGTGTATACGAGCTCCCAATCCTGAATCCCCCTCCCACCTCCCACCCCATATCATCTCTCTGGATCATCCCCGTGCACCTGTCCCAAGCATCCTGTATCCTATATTTAAAACACACATAAGGGACTTCCCTAGTAGTCCAGTAGCTAAGACTCCATTCTCCCAATGCAGGGGGTTTGGGTTTAATTCCTGGTCAGGGAACTAGATCCCATGTGCTGCAAGTAAGAGTTATCATAACACAACTAAAGATCCCATGTGCCACAGCTAGGATCCGGTGCAGCCAAATGAATATTAACACACACACACATACATGTGCTTTCTAGTTGTCAAGTCAAGTTGTGGAGTGCATTTTGCAAGGAGAGTTTTAGCAGTAAAGGGGGTTGGGCTGGAAAATCTGGAGGGTAATTCTTAGAATCTAAACAGTTGCTAGTTGTAAAGAACCTGCCTGCCAATGCGGAGATACAAGAGACCTAAGTTCAATCCCTGGGTTGGGAAGATCCCCTGGAGAAGGAAATAGCAAGCTACTCCAGTATTCTTGCCTGGAGAATTACATGGGCAGAGGAGCCTGGCAGGCTACAGTCCATGGGGCCACAAAGAGTCAGACGTGACTGAGCAACTGAGCACACACAAACGATAGCTCTCATTTATGAAGTACTTAGAATGTGGGCCTGGGTCAGAGCTGTAGGGAGTCAGTAGATACCACTGTTTCTTGCTATTCGGGACCACTTGTGAGACAGACTCAGAATGCTCAGACAGGTGGAGAGCAAACGATTAGCTTTTTACCGATACAAGCTAAGTTGAAGGATGGGGTTGACTGTCACACCAAGAGGTTCTGCTGACACTCCTCTAACCCAAGCCTGCCCCCTAAACTTTAATAGGGGAGACCCTACTGTGTGTCAGCCCAGGGTGCCTGAGAGGAGGGTGCTAAGCCATACATGTCCTGTTTCTTCTCTCAAATTCACCAAGTGGCTAGGTTATCCCTTCTTCTTCAGAAAGCAGTGCAAATGGAGAAGGGCAGGGAAAAGACCTGAAGTGTATTAAAGCAGGGGCTTCCCTGGTAGCTTAGCTGGTAAAGAATTCGCCTGCAATNAAAGTTAAGGGGTTGTACAATCTCTTACAAGAATAAAGTGAAAGTGAAAATGAAGTCACTCAGTCATGTCCGACTCTTTGCAACCCCATGGACTGCAGCCTACCAGGCTCCTCCCTCCATGGGATTCTCCAGGCAAGAGTATTGGAGTGGGTTGCCATTTCCTTCTCCATCCCAGCATTTTCTTGAAAGTGAAAGTTATCTCTCTCAAAGTTTATCTTTTTCAAAGCCCAGATTGCCTTGACTCCTGCAGGTAGACTGGAGACTGTAGCTATGAGAGATTTATGTTGGTAAGTCCTCTTGCCCAGAGTTGAATGCATTTCATTTTTTAAGCAAAGGGAAATGACTTTCATACACTGTATTTTCAGTGTTTTATGTGGAAATTAAAGATGTGTACACTGTATCTGTAAATTAATGGGGGCATGCATTCTTCAGACATCAAATTTGAGGAGTTGTTATGGTGTCCAGAACACAAGAGTTGTAATGTGAGAGTTTAAACACTTTATAAGTTCTGAATTATAGATAATTTGATATTTAATGAATTAAAAGCAACTAACTAATGAAGGAAATACCTGCTTTTAACCTCTGGCTCATATTAGGTGGATTTGTAGATATGCTAAAGAGGGTGAGCTGAAATGAATGCCAGCTCTCAGGGACTCTTCTGGGCATATGGTCCCCCACCTCCCCTTTTATAGAGGGGGTGAGAAGTGACTAGTTCATCCCTTGTAGTCCTCACTAGCTGTGGGAGAAGGCATTCTTTTCCAAGAATAAGAATAGACTAAGAGGTTTCAACTTTTAGTCTAACTTGAAATGGCTAGTGTTGTATAAACCTAGAGATTCTTCTAATTGCTCGTTAATATAGATTTCTTCAAAAATCTTATATTACTAAAACTATTTATTATTTCATATGCGGGTACTTTTGTTATGGTGTTTTAAAAACACAGATGTTGAATTTTTTATTGAGATGTGCTTCATATATGAAATTCACTCCTTTAAAATGTGCAATTTAGTGATTTTTAGAGTATATGCACAAGGTAAATTGGTTTTGGATATTTTGAAAGTGACTTAAAAGGGTCAAGATTAATATCCCTCTTTCCTGGTCCAGTTCAAGCTGTGACACATTGCATTTTGTTCGAGGCTCTCTAGACCTCTCTGGAGTTGTAGCTTATGTAACTATTTGGCATTGCAGCAGAATTTAATTTTGCCTGCTGATGCACAGCGTAATGATCTGCATGTGGAAGACAGTTTGTCTTTGCAAAAAGATGGTTTAGACTTACTAAGATAAATGAAGGCTTACAACGGACACAAGCTCATTGTCAGTGGCACCTTGGTAGCTCAGCAGTCCCTTTCATGGGTGGAGACTTTGCCGAGGGGCTCCACTTCCCTCTTGTAAGGGATCCTCATACTTAACACACCCTGGTGAGGTCCAGGGAGGTTGTCTTCTCGGCATGAAATAGACCAAATTTGCTGTATAGAACTGTGGTATGTGAGTGCTACAAAGTCACCTGGGTGACACAAAGACTCCACTGATTTATGGTCCTTCATTTTAGACTTGGGCTTCCCCGGGGGCCCTAGTGGTAAAGAACCCCCCTGCCAGTGCAGGAGATGTAAGACACAGGTTCGATCCCTGGGTTGGGAAGATGCCTTGGAGAAGGAAATGGCAACCCACCCCAATATTCTTGCCTGGAAAATTCTGTAGGCAGAGGAGCCTGGCGGGCTACCATCCATGGGGTTGCAAAGAGTCAGCCATGACTCGGGGACCGAGCACACAGTTTAGACTATGATACAGAGACCCAGAATGTGAAGTGACGTGCCCAGTGTCAAAGAGTGATCCAGCACCAGATCTGGAACTTAAACCCCAAGTCTTGGCCTCATATCCTTTAATGATACTGTTTGGCTTCTGATTGGTTTTTGAGAACAGATCAAGCTGCTCCAGGGCAAGTGATGCTGTAAACCTTTATTGGGAGGTCACAGGATGCAGTGGAAGTGGAAAATCCGGCTTCTGGTCCTGCTTGATCCCTAATAAGCCTCATAATCTTGAAAGTCACTTAATGTCTCCAAGCCTTGGTTAATTAATCTTTCAGAAGAGTGCTGTCTAGGAGAAATATAGTGTGAGCTGCATTGCAAAAAGTAAAAAGAAACAGGTGAATTAATTTTAATAATTTATTTTGCTTAACCCAGTATATCCAAAATATTATTGCAACATGTAATCAATATGAAAATTCTTAAGGAGTCATACTCTTTGTTTTTGCACTAAGTTTTTGCAATACATTGTGCTTTTTTTTTTTTTTTGTCTTCAAAACATCTCATTTGAACCTCACAATAATCCTGTGATATAAGCAGGAATAAGACTGACTGACATTGTGATTTAATAGAGCAATTTCAGCGTCAAGTGACTGGCTCCTTAGCTGCCGGTGGGCACCGTGTGCTGTTCTGCGCATGTTAGGGTTGGGGAAGCACTGAGAGGCCATCCAAGGAGTCACAGACTGTGGCCCGTGCCCCCTTTTGTTTGACTTCCAGTTAAAGAGTTGTTGAACTTGAATGCCCTCTGGACAGCCATGTCGCCTGCCAGTCTCTCCTGTACATCAGTTATAGTGCCCTTCTCCACCATCAGCTTTCCCCTCCAGTCTTCAGCTGGTGAAACTAAGGTTTGGAGAGGAAGTGGTTTGTCCAAGGTCAATAACTAGTTAGCAGATCCAAGAATAGAAGCCAGAGTCACTTGACTCTGAATTTGCTCTCTTTCTATTAAATCACAATGTCTGTCAGTCTCATTCCTGCTTATATCACAGGATTATTGTGAGGCTCAAATGAGCTTAGGTGCTATGCGAATGTGATACAATAACTTTATATTTTCCGCTGAACAGGGCATGTGGTGACATCATCAGATATTTATAAAGTTTAAACTTTAAATAATTTGTCTTTTAACCTGTTATTTTGAAAAGCTAATATATATTTTTCCTAACAAAAGGTAAGCATTTATTTAAAAAATGTAGAAAACAGAGAACCATATGTCTTGCACATGGTGGATGTTGAATAAATATTTGTTGAATGAATTAATGAAAAAATAAACTCACTTTCCTGTTCCTTGACAAACTGTTAAGAACATTTGGCCTTTTTTCCTATTTATAGAATTACAAAAAAATCTTATGTATTATGCTATACATGAATTTGGTATCTTGCTTTGCTCTATTCAATATTGTAGGGTAAGAATAATACAACTTCTTTGAACCACTTTTTTCCCCCAGACTCGGGTGATTTTCCATCATTTTGGGCTAATGTTTCTTCACCTCTTTTGTTTCCCTTCTGTTTGTTTAAAGATGCAGGAGAGCTGTATGTTTGGGGAAGCAACAAACACGGGCAACTGGCTTCCCAGGCTGCTTTCCTCCTCCTGCCCCAGAGAATAGAAGCACGTTGTTTCCAGAATGAAAAGATCACTGCTGTCTGGAGTGGGTGGACACACCTGGTTGCTCAGACAGGTGAGAGAGCAGCAGGGAATTTGTGGTTGGGAAGAGCAGCTGGGGGCAGCTGTCTAAATAGCTATGAGTGCGCAGGAGTAAGTAGGTTGGTTTTCACTGATGAAAAGCTTGAAGGACTGGGAAGGGGAGGACCTGAGATCTATTAATAGTTCTGCAGTCAGTCAGATATGTGGCTTTACCTCTCTGGATCACAGATTTGTATCCAAAAATATAAGGCTGGGTTAGGTTAACTCCTTGTGGTTCTAAGGGTCCATGAGGTTTCGAGAGGGAACAGGCACCGCCCAGAAATTTGTCCAGGTTGTTGGGAAGATCTTTGCCTTCTTATAGCTAAAGGAGCGACTCTATTTGCATTTCCACCGGAGTCTAAATTCAAGGCATCAGAAACTGTTAAGTTAAATGTTCAAGGTTGAGGCAGGAGCATTATTTTGAGTCATAGCTGGCATGGTGTTTTGGTTTGGATTTTTATTAACCCTAACAAACTCTGTACATTGATTTGAATATCTCACATATTCCCTCAGACGTTACTTTACCAGGCCAGGCCATCCAGCTTTTGGCATCTTTATCTTTTCTTGATTCATCCTCATTGTTTCTCATCTCTCCCTTAGGGCATTTCTTCTTTCCTAGTCTTCATATTCCTGACTGTGTTCTCAGGGTTTCTTTTTTCATAGCTGCCCTTCTTCCCAACCTTCCTAGAGCTCTTGCTGACTGACACAGAGTTTCCCAGGCTGGCAGGTTGTGATTCTTGAGATCCATCATCGTGTCAAGGCCTTCTGAACTTCAGGGGTTCTCAGGAGTCCCCTTGCCTGCTCTTGACCTGCTTGTTAATGGCTTGCCGATCTGTAGATCCCCAAATACCTGATGACTTATTCTAGTGCCTTCTGACGGCTCAGAGGGTAAAGCGTCTGCCTTCAATCCCTGTGTTGGGAAAATCCCCTGGAGAAGGAAATGGCAAGCCACTCCAGTACTCTTGCCTGGAAAATTCCATGGACAGAGGATCCTGGTAGGATATAGTCCATGGGGTCACAAAGAGTCGGACACGACTGAGCGACTTCACTTTCTGACTTCTGTAGGTTTTCAAGTCCGCTTCAGTTATCCTTGGTTAGTCACACATACTACATGTTTGAACACACAAACATAGGCTTAGGAGTATTTACATCCATGATGCTTTTAATTGATTCTTAAATTTTTTTTTTTAAGATTGCTTTGAAACAGAGTCCTGTATAACCAAGGTATATAATAAACTTTCTGCATTTACTTCTTCAGAGGATGCTCCAATGATGTCATTCATTTGGAGGCAAGTCATGACTTTCCTCACAGTAGTTCAGACTGCTTAAAGATTGGGACCATCTACAGAAATTTATCTTAAAGAGACTCTCCGAGCATAGTAGATGCTAGATCTGAGCAAAGATCTTCCCAAATATACTACTTATTTGTATAATTGTTAACTGTTTCTCTTCTCCTCCTGACAGTGAGTTCTGTGAGAGCAATCCCCATATTAGCCTTGCTCACATCTGTATCTCCACCGCCTCCCAAAGAAAGTATTCATTGGCTGCATTAAACCTTCTAGTTAAAAGAGACTAAACATACTCAAATGAGGCAGGGTAGACTGCGAGGATTCCTGACCTCTTAAGAGGTCCGTGATCAGAAGGCTTCAGTTTGTCTCTTTGAATTCTGTTATTGTTTATTGGGAACCTTTTGAGCAGTGGGCTAAGCTTGAAGAAACAGAGGAGACGGGCCATGCCCCGTCAGGGCTTCCCACGTGGTGCTAGCGGTAAAGAACCTGCCTGCCAATGCAGGAGACATAAGAGACACAGGTTCAATCCCTGGGTTGGGAAGATCCCTTGGAGAAGGCAACGGCTACCCATTCTAGTATTCTTGCCTGGAGAACCCCATGGACAGAGGAGCCCAGTGGGCTGTAGTTAATGGGGTTGAAAAGAGTTGTTCGTGATTGAAGTCACTTGGCACGCACGCATGCCCTGTCCCTGCCACGTGTGGACCGACTGAAGAGTGCAGAGATAGAAGGTTTTACCCATCCGTCCACCACACAGATGGTGAGGATCTGTTTAGATACCATTCCTTGTTCTTGGTCCTAGTCCTGCCCGCAAAGAGCCCACCGTCAGTGGGGGAGACAGGCCCGGCGTCCGATCTCAGTGTGTCAGTGGCGCCCAGTCACCGTGCGGAGGGGCACAGACACTAGCAGTAGTGTGAGTCACTGGGTGTTAACAGGTGGGCGTTTCATGCTTAGTCAGTCTTCAAAGAATTGCAGTGCAGCAGGATACACTTACTACCAGGCGGCAGTGGCTTTAGTTGAGTCTGTCAGTAAGCCTGTTAGCTGATTAGGCAGCTGACTAAAGAAAGGCATAGAGATGTTGCTGCTTTGATTCTGACTTTGCACCGTTGGAACTCATTCCGATGTCCACGTCTGGGCCAACAGCACAGCCTTCGGGGTGGGAGGTTGGAACCCATGTCCCTGACACTGCCTGAGTCACCCCAGCTTCTCTGTGGGGCTCAGCTTCAGGTTTTTACTGCCCCTTGAAAGCATGGTCTTTGGGTAGAGTTTCATCTGTTTAATTACCTTGATTCAGATCTCTTGTTTGTGCGCTTTGTCCCTTTCCCCTTTCTCCCGAGTGCAGAGTGGTTGGAAGCTGGGATGTTGGAGTGGCCTGGTTGCCGCACTGAGTTTCGGGTGGATGAGAGACCCCTGCTGTTTGACTCACCAGTTTTACCCTCTTCCCCAGCAGTCATGGATGCCTTTGCCCTGGCACAATGTCACTGAAAAGAAAATAGCCAGGGCCTCCAGTTTAATCAGACCCAGCTGCTCATGTTAACAGGAATAAGATTTGCTTAGAGGGTCAGAAGCAACTCATTACTGGAACAAGGAGTTATTTGATTCGAGTTGTTTTCACAAGCTCTGGAGGAGAATGGTTCCTGGGACCTACCTGCAGTCACATCAGCACAGAAGGCTGCCTCCTGTCTCATTCTGCAAGGCATTAGGGTGTGATATTGATTAAAAACAGCTTATCGGCCGTGACCATGGGTCTGCCCAGTAAGGTGGGCTGGATTGGGTTAGGATGAGAGCAGGGAAGTGGACTGTGCTCTCCCCTTACTGGTATGATAGTCCCCACACCAGCGACTCCCAGCCACAGGCCATTTTGTACCTTGGGGGATGTTTGCAAGGTTTCAGAATGTGTCTGGTTGTCACGTCTGGGGTTGGGGTGCTACTGGCCTCTAGTTGGTATAGGCCAGGGATGCTGCTAAATGTCTTACAATGCAGAGGCGGCCCCCGCAACACAGAACACCCAGCCCCAGCTGGTAGTGTGCCACCATCAAGGAACACTGCCCAAGACGGCCACCCCCAGCGGTAGGTGCTGAGCGAGGGCAGTCACATGGTACCAGGATAGCTTTTGCAGTTCATGCGCATGGGACTCTGCGATGCAGTCTCTGCCCTTCCCCATCAGGAGTCTGGTGCCTGCCTGCAGTATTTGCGATGGAAAAATACTTTTCTCCGTTAGTCAGAAGCACTTGGAAAGAGTCCAGGAGAACCTGTTCTAATCTGGGAAAGTTGGCAAGGTACCTGTGTCTCAGGCTGGTGGAGCTACATTCTAGAAACCTTTCCCAAACTGCTTAATGTCCCTGATCATTGTTCTCGGGAACTTCATGGGACTCCTGGGTGACTTTATCTGAGCTCGGTGACCTGCAGCTGTCTCCTCTGAGATTCATGATTTCCTGGCCTGAAGTGCTTCCTGTGAGAACTGGATGGCAGATCTGGGTGCCTTCTTAGTTGGTGACCTTAATGAAGTCACTTCACCTGTCTAGGCTTCAGTTTCCTCATTTCTCAAGCCAGGATGTTAAAACCTACCTCCCTTCTGTAAGCAGCTGCCATAGGGTTCAAATGAGTGAGTCTGTTGAATGGTGCTGTGCTGTGTGCTGTGCTTAAGCAGCTCAGTTGTGTCAACTCTTTGCAACCCCATGGACAGTAGCCTGCCAGGTTCCTCTGTCCAATTAATTCTCCAGGCAAGAATACTAGAGTAGGTTGCCATGCTCTCCTCCAGGGGATCTTTACAAACCAGGGATCGAACCCAGGTCTCCCATGTTGCAGGCAGATTCTTTAGTCTGGGTCACCAAGGAAGCCCAAGAATAACTGGAGTGGGTAGCCTATTCCTTCTTTGGGGGATCTTCCCGACCCAGGAATCAAAGCAGGGTCTCCTGCATTGCAGGAGGATTATTTACCAGCTGAGCTACATGAATGGTCCGAACTAATTGTAAAATGCTGCATATACCTAAGTGGGGGTGACTGTGGTTAGGGTGTGTGAGTATAATATTAAGGAATTAGCAGGTGCTTTTAGAAAGGCTTCTATTTCAACAGGTTCTGTGCAGGGCTGGAGACAGGGCTCGTGAACTGGCTAGGGATGCCTTGCTTGAGATCCAGCTCTGACAGGCAGTTTTCTGAGGTTTTTCACATAGCTCTCTGGTATGATCAATATAGGATTGTCATGGCCTTACAGGTCGTTTTCCCTGTTAAAATCTCTGATCACCCTCCTCCTTCACCCCAATTTGTAACTGTATACATCCATTTGCATTCTTTTTAAAAAAAGTATTTATTTAATATTATTTGGCTGTGCGGGGTCTTCACTGCTGTGTGTGGGTTTTCTCTAGTTGTGGTGAGCGGGGGCTCCCCTCTAGTTTCGGTGCGTGGACTCTCGTNTTTTTTTTTTTTTTTCCAAAAAGAATGTTGGCATGGGTGAATTTTCTTTTGTTTTTTTCTGTGCTGAATATGTACTTTGCAGCCTGATTATATCCCCCATAAATGTCAGTGAATAAACTTTCTTGTCCCTCAGTGCAGGGAACTGGCCCCTTTGCTGGTATATCCTTGTGTGTGTATGCCCTTGACATCACTTCCATGGGCCTCGTTTGGGAGGTTGCATGGAAAAGAGGCAAGAGGTTGTAGAAGGAGGCAGGAAAACACAGGTCTATTTTTGGCTCAGTCATGAGTCAGCTTTGTGGCCTGAGGAAACTTTGTGACCTTTCTGCACATCCCTGAGCCTTGGTTTCCTCATCTGAAGAAGGGAATTGGAGGTCACAAACAGTCCTTTGAGCTCAAGATACACTCATTCCTAAAAGTGGAGAATTTCTTCACTGTCATGGAACCAGCTGAGTGCTGATTCAGCTGAGAGCTGAACCAGCTGATTCCTTGAGACTGGGTCCTTTCTTTCTCTTTCACTCCTCTGTACCTGGATTTAGCTGGCTAGCTGTAAGATCTCTCCCATTCAGAGTTGGGGATGAGACTGAATGCGGTTGAGCGATAGGGCTGAGACCAGAGGGTGTAGTGACAGTGTTACACCACTAGAGGGAAGCATTGTTTGACTGCTTGCCCTGTCTGCTCTGCAGGTGAAGAGTGGCCTTGATTTGCCTCAATTTGATTTCAGATTCTAGAATTTTAGATTGAAGAGGACTTTGAAGACCATCCAGCAGATCTCAGTTATGCATATGTGAGATAATAGAGGCCAGAAAAGGCAAGGGACCTACTTTAAGTCACATAGTTCCCCCCCCGCCCCGGGTCTTTATTATAGAGTTAAGAAAAGGCTATACACAGAGCTAAGAATGTGATCGGTTGCATGCACAGAAGGTGGAACGTTTCTCCTGACTGTGCAGGAATCTGAGGGATCTGCTTGTGTACACATTCACCCAGCTCTTCTGGCCAGGTGCCAAGAGGCCTGGAGGTAGAGAAGAGAAGATAGACCAAGACCCCAAGGGGCAGCATCTGGTGGGGGAAACCCATGCAAACACGTGATGCTACCCATGTGTCACCCTCCTGTGGTCTGCCTAGCCTAGATCTGGGCTGTGGTAGTGCCTGGAGGCTGGTTTACTGAAGACCTGCAGACATCCTCCTGAATGATGTCCTCCAAGGGCAGGAGGCACCCTGACCGTCTCCAGTTTGTTATTTCCGGTGAACTTCTGCAAGCAGTACTCACATGTTCACATGTCCTCTCTTGCCATTTCTTGAGGTTTGCAAGGAATCCTGACACTTTATTTGCCACCTTCCCAAAGGTTTTAATTCCTTGACCCTGGGTTGACTTTACTTTTGGTTTCCAGGGTGCCCACTAGCCCTAAGCATTGTGGTAAAGTAGAACTGTGCTCCGGTAGGACTCCCCTGGTGGTCCAGTGATTAAAACTCCACGCTTCCAATGCGGGGGGCTTGAGCTCGATCTCTGGCTTGGAAACTAAGATCCCACATGCTGAGCAGCATGGCCAAAAAAAAAAAAAAAAACCCGCCACCCAAACAAAAAAGAACACCCCACCCCCCGCATAAAAAAAGGAAACAAAACACCAGTGCAGAAATGAGCACTGGTCTGGGAGCTGGCAGCTGTGTGACCTTGGGCAGGTTACTTCCTTTCTTTGGGCGGGGAAGCCAAGCTCTCAGTTGCAGCTGTGTCATCTCTGCTAGAGAGGTGAAGTTTTGGCGTTATTTTTGGTTTTTGTGTTTGGCAATGAATACCCATTGATCCGTGGTCTAGAGGAGTGCAGTGTCTGTCCAGCTGCAGCAGAAGCAAAATTTACCCTTTGAAGTATGTGCTTTTCTGTAAGGGCCTTGCAGAGGGCCTGGCCAAAGCCAAGTTCAGCTGGTCCCATGAGGCCACCAGATGGCAGCAGTGGGCAGGCAGATAGTCGTGGGGTGAGCCGATAAAGCCACCAGCATCCAGAGTTAGAATTAGCAAGGTCAGAGCTGAAAGCACCCCAGAGGTCACTCCCAGGCCCAGAGGAAGAAGTAGGGTACCTAAGATCTCTGGCTTCTCTGGTGGCTCAGTGGTAAAGAATCCACTGGCAATGCAGGAGACTTGGGTTTGATCCCTGCGTTGGGAAGATCCCCTGGAGAAGGCAATGGCAACCCACTCCAGTATTCTTGCCTGGGAATCTCATGCACAGAGGAACCTGGTGGGCTATATCCATGGAGTCACAGGAGTCAGACATGACTTAGTGACTAAACAACAACAATAATACCTAAAGTCTCACCGTACGTTAACACGTGATTATCTCCTCGCTTGTTAGAAGAACTGAGATTGGTTTGTTTTCTAGCTGGCCGCCGCACAGGAAGAGCCAGGAGACCAAGACCTAGGCCATGGACCAGTGACCCGGAGGTGGGAAGGGAAGGGGCAGTAGTTAACTGTCCGCCTCGGTCTTGGTCTCTTCCAGCGTCTGGTCTTCAGGGTCTCTACCCGCCCACCCTCAGTGAGGACGGCGTCCATTGTCTTTCTGTTCTCCTCCTGCTGCACGTTTGTCCTCTGGTTCACAGTCCTCCGATCAGGTTGTGCCATGATGGAATGTTTGTCAAGGGTCATCTCAGAGTCCCCACACCCAACAGCTCTGCAGGCCCAGGGCCTTGCACATTGCAGTAAGTTAGTACCATTGGTTGAACAAAAAAATTCTCTTAAAAAAATTTCCCAGGGAGTCAGAGTAGGGCAGGGAACTAATCTTGCCAAGCATGTATCATGTTCTGGGTACATGCTAAGTACCCATGCTCTGCTGGGTACACATCCATACTTCCCAGAACCCTCTGAGGTGGGGTTCATCTCCCCTGCAGTCCAGGGGAGGAACGGAGGCTCGGAGAGGCTGAGTGACTTGTCTAAAGTAACCCAGCTAATTAACCAAGCAGACAGTGGAAGCATGCTCTGTTTCATATCAAAGGTCAGACTCATTTCTTTTGCCTTTGTCACCTCCCTTCAAAGTGACTGCCCTCGAAAAGTAGCAAGTGACTCCCCCAGGCTGGAGGGCAGGGAGAAACAAATCGGTTTTTCTCTTATGTAGGGAAAGCTGGTGGTGGGCTGCTGGGGAGAGGGGGCCTGAGAAGCAGTGAAGGGCAGGTGTTTGTGGAGCAGGTTCGGGGGTGGCACCTGGCAGTGGAAGGCCGCCTGAGAAGAGCTCCAGTGCCCTTCCTGTCCAGCAGTTCCCTCTGCCAGGCGTGCGCGCCTCCCTGAGCCCCGCCTGTGTAGCTGCTGCCACATGCCCATTGCCCTCTGCCCATCGCTACCTCTCACAGGGGCCCTCCCTGTCCGCCACGCCGGAGGTGGCCCCCTTGCCTATCTCAGACGCAGTCTACTCTGCCCGCCTGTACCTTCCACCCAAACAGTTTTCACTCCCTGAAACCGCATATGGCTTGTTTACTCATTTTTCATCACTCCCCTCCCCAGGTGTGAGCAGGTTAGGTGAAATAAACCAGGCTGGTTTATTCTCCTCAGCTCTCCCCTGGCATAGAAAAGGGCTCCGTGAGAGTTAGCTGCATGGGTGCCTGGAGCTTTGGATGTGGGAGAGATGCCATTTTTGGAGGCTGGCATCCGAAATTGGATGACTTGGCTCAAGGCCCTGCCCTCTTCCCACCTTCTTGGAGAGGCCCAGGGCCAGAGAGCTTCAGCTCCTTGAGGCTGACGGTGAGGCCTAGGGCCCCAGGCTGCTGCTGCCTGTCTGCCATACCCTGCCTTGGGCCCGTGGCTGCCCAGTCTGTCCAGGGAAGGCAGTGGTGGGGGGTCTGGGGGCCCGCCCTTCCGTGAGTTCACAGGGTGCTTCTGGGAAGGGCTCCTTGGCCCCTGGCAAGAGGGCTGAGTTTCCATTCAGAGAACCCTCCTCTTTCCTGGTGGGGATTGATTTGTTCCAGAAGCTCTCTAAAAGTGAGCATTAAGTGACCGGGCTGTAACTGCACCATCATTTTTAGGTTCTTGACAGATGGCACCGTGCTTGCCCTTCCTCTGGGGACCTTGCCTGTCTCACGGGAATGCTCAATCATCATAGTGACAGCCATTGCCTTAAAGTGCTCTCGGATGTGGGCCAGGACGAAGTTGGCCCATTTTGAGGAATCTTGGATCAGCTTTTTCCTAATCTAAGTGTGACCTTCTCCCTCAGGAGGAAGCCGGATGCAGCCAGAAGAGCCCGGAGGAGCCGGGTTCGAGTCCTGCTTTGGCT
Organism: Neotragus pygmaeus; assembly: GCA_006410875.1. Taxonomy (NCBI): domain Eukaryota; kingdom Metazoa; phylum Chordata; class Mammalia; order Artiodactyla; family Bovidae; genus Neotragus; species Neotragus pygmaeus. The sequence goes on along the minus strand of SJYV01045717.1, from coordinate 303,470 downwards.
GCTCTCGGGCCGGGTGACCCTGGGCTCGTCGTTCAGCCTCTCTGGGCCTGAATATCCTCATCTGTCAAATGAGAACCGTAATCCCTCATTTGGCTGCCTCAAGGGGGAAATATCATGTCATTCATTCCTTCGCACACTCCTTCCTTCACGTCCTCATTCTGCCGCCGCCGCTGCTGCTGCTAAGTCACTTCAGTCGTGCTCAACTCTGTACGACTCCATAGACGGCAGCCCACCAGGCTCCCCCGTCCCTGGGATTCTCCAGGCAAGAACACTGGAGTGGGTTGCCATTTCCTTCTCCAACGCATGAAAGTGAAAAGTGAAAGTGAAGTCGCTCAGTCGTTTCCTACTCTTAGCGACCCCATGGACTGCAGCCCACCAGGCTCCTCCGTCCGTGGGATTTTCCAGGCAAGAGTACTGGACTGCGGTGCCATTGCCTTCTCCCATACTCACTCTACTATTCAATAAGTACTTATTGAATAGGCTGAGGGGAGGGGAGGGCATTCCAGGCAGAAGGTATCCTGGAAACAAAGGTATAGCAGTAGGAAGTGCTCCCTGGTGTAGTTTGCTTACCACGGGGCCAGACGGGATCAGAAGGGACTAGAATCCCTCAAGAATATAGCTATGGGTCTATTCTGGCTTTGCTGTGAGCGGTGGGAGGAGTGGCTGAAGGTTTTGGGGAGGGGGTGAGACATGAACAAAGGAGGGAGGCCCTGCCTTGGAGCAGATCTTATAGGCAGCTTTCTGCTCCGGCCTCTTCTCTGTGGCTGATTTTGAGGTACTCTGGATTCTTAGGGGGTCCTCTCCCCTGTGATCTGACTAATAGAAAGTGGAAAACAGGTGGGGACTGGAGTCACCTGGCTCGCTGGTTCGCCCTCTGGGGAGCTGTCTCAGGCCCTGGGGACCGCGTCACATTTCCTTCCATCTTGAATCATTGGATGAGCAGCTTTGGGTTTATCCCACACCTCCCCAAGGAGATGAAGGGTGTAGGGAATGGTTATTCGTGTTTACCAAAGATGCACTGTGTGCCAGGCGTTTTGCCAGGGCTTTGCAAAATCGTCTATTTAATCCTTACACAAAGTTTGCCGAGCAAGGCTCCCTCTCCATTGTATGTGTGAGGAAGAGAGGTTAAGAGATGTGGCCTCACCCCACCTAGTTACTTGGGGTTGACAATGTCACCTTGTCAACTGGAGGACATTACGAGGAGGATCAGGTAAGATCCTGGATGTGAAGGCACTGTGCACAATACATGCAGATGCTGCGTGCATAGGCCACGGCTCATTGACAGCACTGCTTCCCAGAGAACTACGTGTGACTACCTTGGGCCTTTCCTGCCTGGTGCTAGAAGGTTCCAAGCTCTGGTCTCTCTTCTGTGCACCTTCCCTTAGCCAGCCCCTGGGCCAGGGGCTCCGCTCGGCATTGTTCTCATTTAGTCTGCAAATATGAAGGCATCACTCTTCTTCAGAAAATTCTACAGTACAAAATTCATATCAATGTATGCTTTCTTTTGGGCCATTTTGGTGAGAACAGTAAGAAGTCATGGAATTTTAATGCTGGAAGAGACATTCTCATCCTTACTTGAAATATGAGGAAACAGAAGCCTGGGGAGATGGTCCCACAGCTCTTGGACTCAGGGCCAGGATTAGAACCCAGGGGTCTTGAGCCCATGGCCCTTTCACTGCCCTGCAGCACCTCTCATGAGAGAGACTTTAATTGCTTCATCTCCTTTGTGGAGGAAGGAAGAATCCAGTTTAATAAATTTCATTACACCAGCCCCTTTATGTAACAGGGCTGTTTCCGGGTCCTGGCAGATGGTCCATAGTAACAGTGCTGTGCTGATTTGCTTGGAGCTGATCCTCTGCAGTGAAACACCCCGTGCAGCAGATGCCTTTCCCAGTCCCTGGCCTTGGAAAAGCCAGCCACTTGGGGAAGGCACTGTAGCTTCACCGTTTCTGGTGGGACTTAGTGTCAGTCCCCGAGGTCATCTTAAACTGGCTTGGGTTTTTACAGAAGGGGCACATTGGTGCAGTTTTGTTGGTGGGTGGGGTACTGGTAAAAAGGATGTTTCTTCTGGGGCCTGAGGGACAGATGGGCTCAGGGAGCAGAGTGGGAGAGATCAGATGTGGACAGTGGAAGACAGGCTGTCCCTCTGTGGATCTGGCCTGGTGGCCCTTCTTCACACCACGAGGCCTTGGACCCCCAGGTGAGCAATTGGAGTGTGACTTGCAGTGCCCCTTTTGTTGAAATTACTGGGACTCCACGTCTGATTATCTTCCTTTTCCTGATGAGTGCTTGATCATAATGGTCCTCCTTATGGCCTCTTCTGGTGGTGCTCCTTACTGCCATTGCTTGAGGCAAGTGGGACGTTCTCGGGGCACCAACAGTGAGTGGGTGTTACTTCTACAGACTCTTCCTGACCTTGTCCTGCTTCTCAGGTCTCCCTCTTGCAGGGTCCTCCAAGGTGGGGATGGGAGAACCCCCCCACCCCCACCCCATCTGTGAGTGCAGCTCTTTTAGGGCTCCAATAGGTCTTAAAAAAAAATTTTTTTTTAAATGCTATGTGGCATGTGGGATCTTAGTTTCCCCTCCAGGAACTGAACTCATGTCCCCTGCATTGGAAGTGCAGAGTCTTAACCCCTGGACTGCCAGGGAAGTCTCCCCAGAAGGTCTTTTACACACATCTCTCCGGTGTTCTAGCCTGGAGAATCCCATGGATGGAGAAACCTGGTGGGCTGCAGTCCATGGGGTTGCAAAGAGTCAGACACAACTGAGCAACTGAGTGCACACACATGCTGCTGAAGAACTTGGGATAGTCCCCGGGTCTAGAAGAAATTCGAGGCACCATCCAGGGTCAGGTCCCAAGGTGTTCTGGCCGGTTGATCACAGGCATCCCGGGACAGGGTTTTCCCTCCGTGCTCCTACCCCTGGGTGAATTTTTTGCCCTTCCAAAGTTCGGGGGCAACATCTGCCTCTCTGCTTGAAGATCTTAATCTGGGCCTCCTATTAACTAACAGTTCAGTTTCTCTTTGAAAACTAAGGATGAAAATAGTGTTGTGGCATCTCTTGGGGTTTCGGGGGTGGAATCCTGGTTTCCTAACAACAGCTTGGATGACACCGTGAGTTCTGCAGAATGCCCTGGCCCCAGGTAATGGTTTGTTCCTGCTCCCGGTCCTGCTGGCCTCAGGTTGGCCTGCAGGGGGCGCTGTGTTCACACAGCCGAGCGCCGGGAATTCACCCAAGGGACCCAGGCAGCGCCTCTGCAGGCCCAGGCGTGCTGGAGAACTGCGGCTTTCCCTTGGCCCTGCCGGATCTCCCAAGTCTCATTCCCAGCTCAGCCTCCAGCTTGGGCACCATGAGTCATCGTCATCAGTGGAAAACTCGTCCTTACCAACAGCTGGGCGCAGCACTTGGCCTTTTTTCTTCTTTTTTTTTGGTAACTTCACAGAGATGGAAACTGCTGATGATCATTTGCAAGAGACAGCAATTGAAGGCGAAGTTCAGGGCCAGGACGGCAGTTCTAGGTGGGGCAAGGAGAACTCTGAGATAAGGGTGGGGATGTGTATCTTTCCATTACCTTGCCCTTGTGTCTTCCAAGAAGCCATGCTAGGGAGGCAGGCAGTGAGGGGCTGTGTGGGCCTCACTGGTCTCTGTTCTTTTCTGCCAAGGAGCCCAGGAGGCCTTGGGTAATTAACTGATGCAGGTGACAATGAGAGCTTTGATAGGTTGACTGAGGTTGTCCTAAGAATCTGTAGGAGAATGTGCTAGAAGTCAGAATGACCTGCGTTCTAGTCCTGTTTTGCTTCTAAGCCACTACGTGACCGTGGGTAAGTTAGTCGCTTTGCTCACTGGACTGACTTCTCTGGCTGAAACACTGGTGGGGGTGGGGTCTGAGTCCCTGGAGGACCCTTGCTGCTCTGGTGTTCTGTGAGTCTGAACTGGATGTAAGAATTTTGAGCCTTGGTCCCACAGTCACCTTCAACCGTTGAGACCTGTAGCTGTTTGTCCTGACTCAGGGAGTGCTGCTCATGGACAATCACACAGGTACAGGTTCCTTGTTATTGTTTAGTCGCTAAGTTGTGTCCAGCTCTTTGTGACCCCATGGACTGCAGCGTGCCACCAACTCCCGGAGCTTGCTCAAACTCACGTACATCGAGTTGGTGATGCCATCCAACCATCTCATCCTCTGTCGTCCCCTTCTCCTCCTACTCTCAGTCATTCCCAGCATCAGAGTCTTTTCCAGTGAGTCAGCTCTTTGCATCAGGTGGCCAAAGTATTGAAGCTTCAGCTTCAGCACCAGACCTTCCAATGAATATTCAGAATTGATGTCCTTTAGGATGGACTGGTTGGATCTCCTTGCTGTCCAAGGGACTCCCAAGAGTCTTCTCCAACACCACAGTTCAAAAGCATCAGTTCTTCAGCGCTCAGGCTTCTTTATGGTCCAGCTCTCACATCCATACATGACTACTAGAAAAACCATAACTTTGACTGGACAGACCTTTGTTGACAAAGTGAGGTCTTTGCTTTTTAATGTGCTGTCTAGGTTCAGGAATGTCCCAGTGGCCTGCTTCCTCTCCTCTCCCCATGAGGCCATGGACAGAGGCTCTTGGAAAGCAGGAAGCTGGAATTCTGGTTCTGGCTCCACCAAAATACATTGTATGTCCTCGGGCAAATCCTCACCTCCTTTTCCATTTTCTTGAAAATCAAGGATTAGATTCCCTTCTTGGCTTCAACTCCCCCCAACTCCCACCCGCCACCCAGGCTCCTGCTAGCTTTTCAGCAGGGTGTGATTCTTAGCTGCAGAAGCCCTGGGGTATAGTTCCCTTTCTTGCCGGGAGGGAGAGAAGCAAGATTATTTTTTTAATTACGCAGCTAAGATTAGGCAGCAATCTACATTTTAAAATGTCATTAATAAGACTCTGAATGTGTGCAGAGAAGCTTTGGAGTTGGAATGTGGAGTGAGATGGAAAACATCTGCAGAGCCAGCAGCCTCTATTGGGATTTTTTTCCCCCTCTGGGTGCCAAGTGACTGCTAGGTGTGACTGGTGGTCTGGTGTGCCACTGGGTCCCTGGAGGAGCAGAAAGCCCTAGCACTCGGCCAGAGAAGCATCCTCAGGGCTGGGGATCGCGGTCCAGCCTCTCAGGATGGTTCTTGCAAACTGGCTTTAGAGAAAGAGTTATAGTCATATTGCCAGTTCCTCTATTTAGAGTTTATAAAGAGCTTTCGTATTTATTGTCTCCATTTTCATCATAGACCTGAGAGGTAGTTAGAGCTGGTCTCACTGCACCTTCAGGAGTTGGGTGAGGTCTCCTCAATGCAGGAGTCTTTCTTTAAGAAAGGGGGTGTGCTACAGAGGAAAAGCCTCAGACAGGAAGTGTGGAGCTGGGCACCTGTCCTGGCCTCCCCCTCCCACGCCCGCTTTGCCTGTCCCCTTTCCCTACTTTATATTTCTCTATTATCACTTCATGGGAAATAGACGGGGAAACAGTGGAAACAATGTCAGACTTTATCTTTTTGGGCTCCAAAATCACTGCAGCCATGAAATTAAAAGACGCTTACTCCTTGGAAGAAAAGTTATGACCAATCTAGATAGTATATTCAAAAGCAGAGACATTACTTTGCCGACTAAGGTCCGTCTAGTCAAGGCTATGGTTTTTCCTGTGGTCATGTATGGATGTGAGAGTTGGACTAGGAAGAAAGCTGAGCACTGAAGAATTGATGCCTTTGAACTGTGGTGTTGGAGAAGACTCTNTCCCCCCCCCCCCCCCGCCCCCGCTGCCCCCAAATGCTAGAATGTACACCTCATCAAGGATGGGAGTTTTGTCTGTTTCCTTCCCAGCCATGGCCCCTAGCACTGGGACAGCACCTGGTGTGTAGAAAGTGCTCAGGAACTATTTATTGAATATTAAGAGTGCTTGGCTCTGCTTCCAAGTAGTCTGTGTGACTTGGAAGAGTTATTTATTTTCCTCACTTTTGTTTTCTCTTGTGGGGAGTTGGATGGGATGGTCTGTGGCATCTTTGTGGCAAACAAAATCCTGTGGTAAGCAATGCCTGCAACTCTTCTTCCTTTCAGCAAACACTGAGCCCCTGCTCTGGGCAGTTCCTGTGCTAGATGCTGTGAGGAATACAGCGAGCGTAGGAAGGGTCACTGTTCTGCACCCTTTGGCTTATATGATTGTTAATTTTTTAATGTGTCACCTTAACTGGGCCATGAAGTGAAGTGAAAGTCGCTCAGTCGTGTCCAACTCTTTGCGACCCCATGGACTGTAGTCTACAACACTCATCCGTCCATGGGATTTTCCAGGCAAGGGTACTGGAGCGGGTTGCCATTTCCTTCTCCAGAGGATCTTCCTGACCCAGGGATCGAACCCAGGTCTCCCGCATTGTATGCAGATGCTTTACCATTTGAGCCACCAGGGAGGTCCTAGGTGCCCAGATATTTGTGTGAACGTTATTCCGGGTGTTTCTATAAGAGTGCTTTTGGAGATTAACGTTCATATACATAGACTGAGTAAAGCACACTGCCCTCCCTAATGTGGGTGGGCCTCATCCAATCTGTTGAAGACCTGAATAGAACAAAAGGCTGACCCTTCTTTGAGTAAAACTCTCCTGCCTGACACCAACCAACAGCCTCGGAACTTGGACTCTGGCTCTGCAGATTTTGGACTTGCCAGCCTCCATAAGTGGGTGAGCCAGTTCCTTCTACTTCATCTTGCTCTATAGGACCCCCTGGTTCTTTTTCACTGGAGAACCTTGACCGAGACAGTGGGTGATGTAAGACATGGCATCAAATGATCTCCTGTTTGGCGGCATAGGATAGTAGTTGGAACAGGGTATAAGCACCATGCCAGTGGCTCCTAAGAAAGGGATGGCCTGTTTTGACTTAGGGGATAGTGGAATGTTTTAGGGAGGCAGTGGCATTGGAGCCAGGCTCTGAAGAGTGAGAAGGGATCCTGTGGGTGGAACAAGTAGGCTGACCAGCAATACAGGCTGGGGCACAGCACACTGAGGCCTGGGAGCGAGGAGGTGGAGTGTGCTCTTGGCAGAAGGGCTGTCATCAGTGCTGACAGAACAGAGGTGCTTGGAGGGCCGGGCTTGTGGAGAGCGAGAGAGCTAGACACATACACAGTCTAGGACCGGGGCTTCCCGAGACGCCCTCACCAGGACTGGAGAAGAAACCAGCCCTCCCTGCGTTTGTCTGGGAAGCCCCCATCCTGCAGGGTATACAGGTCTGGGGCTCCTCAGGTACAATCTGTCTAGTCTTCTCTCACCAGTTCCCCCAGCTGAACGGCTAATAAAATCAGTGGTGAGAATGGAGCAGCTGTGTGGAGTGTCTGGCACGTCTTTGCTGTATGGGCCAAGGATGATGCTCCCTTAGTAAACTGACCAGGCCAGCTTTGTTCCCCTAGTCAACACAGGTGTCCCTGAACAACCTCTGGAAGTCTGTGCACTGCTCACTTTTGGAGAGGCAGTGTGAGCCAGACACGGACTGGTGGGTCCCCTGCAGGGCAGTGACCAGGGGCACGGACTAGGGGCAGCTCTAAGCTCTGAACCTGAGACTTCGCCCTTCCCTATGCTTTAACTTACTTGTAACTGGAGGATTGTAATAATGCCTTCTCATGGGGGTTTCGTGGACTGAACAGGACAATCCATGTCAAGAGTTTGGCGTAAAGTTAGTGCTCTCAAATGTTAGTTATTATCATCGGGGCTTCCCAGGGGGCTCAGGGGTAAAGAATCCACTTGCAATGCAGGAGATGTGGATTCCGTGCAGGAGACACAAGAGGTGCCGGTTCGATCCCTGGGTTGGGAAGATCCCCTGGAAGAGGGCATGGTAACCCACTTCAGTACTCTTGCCAGGAAAATCCCATGGATAGAGGAACCTGGCAGGCTTACAGTTCATGGGGTCGCAGAGAGTCAGACATGACCGAAACCACTTAGGACACACATTATTATCATTATCATCATTGCTGCAAGTTTGTCACTCACAAGCTGTGTGATCTTGAGCAAGTCATTTAACCTCTGTGACCTGTTTCTTTTTCTGTAAAATGGGGTTCACACCCATTGTTCAGTGTTGATCAAATTATATAACTTCATGGCAATGCCTAAAATAGAGTTTTGCACAGAGTCAGCTCCTGATAAATAATTCTCCCCAGGCCCTTATGTTTTTATTCAATCTCTTTGCAGATTACTTCTCTTCTTTTTAGCTGGACAGCTCATGTTTGGAATTTTTGTTTCTTTATTAATTTTTAAAAAATTCCAAACCTTTGTTATGTGATATTCTTCATGGTACAACTTTGGAGACTTGGGAAATTTTACCAAAAAAAGAAAAAATAAGATATACAGCCAGGTTTCCAGTTTTTAAAACTGGTTACCACAACATTGCAAATCAACTGTACTTCAAAAAAAAAAAAAAAAGTATATATGTGTCCAACCGAGTCACTTTGCTGTATAGCAGAGATTGGCACAGCATTATAAATCAACTATACTGAAGTAAAAAAGGATTGTTAACCACATTAGTGGTCTTTGATATTCAGTTCAGTTCAGTCACTCAGGTGTGTCTGAATTTTTGCAACCCCGTGAACCGCAGCACGCCAGGCCTCCCTGTCCATCACCAACTCCCTAAGTTTACCCAAACTCATGTCCATTGAGTTGGTGATGCCATCCAACCATCTCATCCTCTGTCGTCCCCTTCTCCTCTTGCCCTCAATCTTTCCCAGCATCAGGGTCTTTTCAAATGAGTCAGCTGTTCGCATCCGGTGGCCAAAATATTGGAGTTTCAGCTTCAGCATCAGTCCTTCCAATGAACACCCAGGATTGATGGACTGGTTGGATCTCCTTGCAGTCCAAGGGACTCTCAAGAGTCTTCTCCAACACCACAGTTCAAAAGCATCAGTTCTTTGGTGCTCAACTTTCTTTATAGTCCAACTCTCACATCCATACATGACCACTGGAAAAACCATAGTCTTGACTAAACAGACTTTTGATGGCAAAGTAATGTCTCAGCTTTTTAATATGCTGTCTAGGTTGGTCATAACTTTCCTTGCAAGGAGTAAGAGTCTTTTAATTTCATGGCTGCAGTCACCATCTGCAGTGGTTTTGGAGCCCCCCAACCCCCTGCAAATAAAGTCAGCCTCTGTTCCCACTGTTTCCCCATCTATTTGCCCTGAAGTGATGATATTCACCTTGATATTAAAGTGGATGTTTTAGTTGAGGAAACTGGTCAGACTAGATATTCAGAAGGTGCCAATAAGATTAGATTGTACACCACTCATTTTTTAAATTAATTAATTTATTTTAATTGGAAGCTAAATGCTTTACAGTATTGTGGTGGTTTTGCCATACATCGACATGAATCACCCATGGATGCACATGTGTCCCCCCATCCTGAACCCCCCCTACCACCTCCCTCCCTACCCCATCCCTCTGGGTTGTCCCAGAGCACTGGCTTTGAGTGCCCTGCTTCATGCATTGAACTTGCACTGGTCATCTCTTTTACGTATGGGAATATAGATGTTTCAGTGTTATTCTCTTAAATCATCTGACCCTCGCCTTCTCCCACTGAGTCCAAAAGTCTGTTACTTACATCTGTGTCTTTTTTGCTGTCTTGCATATAGGGTTATCATCACCATCTTTCTAAATTCCATATATATGCATTAATATACTGCATTAGTGTTTCTCTTTCTGCTTCACTTTGTATAATGGGCTCCAGTAGAACTGACTCAAATGTGTTCTTTTTCATAGCTGAGTAATATTCCACTATGTATATGTACCACAACTTCCTTATCCATTCATCTGCTGATGGACATCTAGGTTGCTTCCATGTCCTAGNTAATGGGCTCCAGTAGAACTGACTCAAATGTGTTCTTTTTCATAGCTGAGTAATATTCCACTATGTATATGTACCACAACTTCCTTATCCATTCATCTGCTGATGGACATCTAGGTTGCTTCCATGTCCTAGCTATTGTAAACAGTGCTGAAATGAACATTGGGGTACATGTGTCTCTCAATTCTGGTTTCCTTGTACACCACTCACCCTGAAAATTTTTAGACATCATTATTAAAGTTTAGACCAGGAGAATGTCTCAGAGGTCATCTCTCCCAGTCCTGTTACTGTATGGATGGGAAAAGTAGGTCCCAAAGGGAAGGGACGTGTTTAAGGTAATGTAGTCTTGAAGAGAAGCCTGGCTTAGGATCCAGGTCTCTGAGTCTCTGGTTAAAGCATCTTATCGTCTCCAGCTCACCTTGCTTCATCTCCTTTCCATTGCTCTCTTCCACCCTCTTCCTTTTTACCCTTGAGTTTAAATTTATTTGTGCTCTGTGATGTGATATGCCAGATACTGTGCTTGCATCTAATAAAAATCCCCAAATCCAAGGGTGAAACTTCAGTACTCTTCTCTTATTGTCAGTGGAGGCAATGGCCCTAAGATATTTGTAGTCGGCAGCTTGGCAGAGAAGATTTGGCAAATCAGTAGAAACTGGGAGTGGAGTGATGGGAATCCCGGGTGAGGCTGTGGTGTTGAGTTGAGGAGGATAATAGTAATAGGGCTAACATCGACTGTTAAGTGTCATGCACTTTATGAAAAAGTATCCTTGCAACAGCCCTACAAAGAAGGTGTTCTTATTCCCATTTTTCATATGTTGACTCATTTGTTCAAGATTATAGAGCCAGCAAGTGACAAAGGTTTAGTAGTGGGGAGCAAAAAGTAGGTGAGTGGAGATGGTTAGATTGTTCATTTGTTCATTCAGGCAACAAATATTTTATTGAGCATCTACTTTGTGCTTGGCATTTTTCTAAGATACAGGAATGGGCAGACACAGCGCCTGCTATCGTGAGCCAACTCTCTGGAGGGGAGACAGACTTTAGTCAACAGTCCTTCTAATGAGTGTACATTTATAAACTGAGACAAGGGCTCCCCAGATGAGGAAAGTGCTTCTCTGAGATCATCTCACAGAAGAGTCTGATCTGGGTTGAGGAATGAGCAGAGCTGCAGAGTAGGAGTTGACTAGGTGAATGAGGTGGGGGGTAGAGGAGACAGTGGTGTGAAGGGAAGCAGTGTGGAGGCCTCGAGAAACAGCAGGATGACACGTCTACCCGAGGGCAGTCGCCGGGTCTGCTGGCCTCCGGCCCCTGTGCTCTGAGCTCCCCTCTCTGTTTTCCTCTCTCCTGCTCGGTGACTCTTGGGTGGTTAGTTCTGTGTTGAAAACTTCTTGGTTTTTATCATCAAGTGCCTTTTTATAAAGTCTCTGTCCACAAGGCAGATGGAGGATGGGTTATAGAAATGAGGTGCTTATACTCCAAGGACTTAAAATTAATAACCTTGAGAGTAATAGGTGTTTGTAAACAGGTGAATTATAAATATAACTCCTCAGTACACAGAGGTTTCCTCTTTGTGTGTGTGTGTGTACTCCAGAAGGTGTCATAGCATCCTGGAACATTCCAGGTGGGAGGGACTGAAGAGGTTGTGTGGACTTTGCCTGCCCTGTGGGATTCTTTTCGTAACATCCACCTCTATTTGCTGTAACTCCATTTTGATATCTTCAGTGGCATTGTTTCCTCCTGGGACAGATTCTGTTAAGAAAATATGGATGTTCCTTATAATACAGTGTAGTCTATCTTCTTGTCGCCTTCAAGACCCCTTTTCCTGAGCGGGGTGAAGATTCCCCTTCCCCCGAGGACTGATGATACTGTTGACGCTGCTTCTCGCCGCGCCTGTTGCTGTGGCTGCAGCCCTGCCTTTACCAACATCTCGGGCAGCCGCCTGGATGGTAAAGGAAGCCGGCACTGTGACCATTCCCCACCCACCCCGCTTCCCGAGTCTGCTCTGACTCCACAGCATGCAGGGCTTGGCACCTCGTCTTCTTTCTCCTCCTTCACTCCTCCTTTATTTGTATTTGACTGTTTGTTAAGATGTTTATCAAAAGGGGCTTATAAAAGGCCCAGAGGATTTAAATCACTTAGTAACAAAATAACACTGCCTGAGTCCCAACAGTGGAACCCCCAATCTAGCATCTCTGCCCCTGTGTTCCTTTTCATGGCATCAGCACCTTCCCACTAACCTTGAAGTCCTGAAATCAGAGTGCTGTTTATCTCCTCCCATCCCCTTTCTCTCACATCAAATGGGGTGTCAAGCCTTGCAAATTCTTACCTACCCAGCCCCTCGTGGCTTCAGCCTTGGCTGTGGCTGATACATCTCAGGCTTGTGTCACTGTAGTGGCTTCTTTTCCTTCCTTCCTTTCTTTTTAACTTACTCCTACTATGACTTGCTTTCCNCTCTCTCTCTCTCCCTTGACAACCACAAGTCTGTTCTCTTCATGAGTCTGTCTATGTTTTGCTGATAAGCTCATTTGTATCATATTTTAGATTCCATATATAAGTGATGTATGTGTGCATGTTAAGTTGCTTCGGTCATGTCTGACTCTTTGCAACCCTATCAACTGTAGCCCTCTGCAACCCTATCAACTGTAGCCCTCCAGGATCCTCTCTGTCCATGGGATTCTCCAGGCAAGAATATTGAAATGGGTTGCCATGCCCTCCTCCAGGGGATCTTCCTGACCCAAGGATTGAACCCGAGTCTCCTATGTCTCCGGCATTGGCAGGTGGGTTCTTTACCACTAGTGCCACCTGGGAAGCCCAAATAAGTGATAGCACGTGGTATCTGTCTTTCTCTTTCTGACTTACTTTATTTAGTATGGTAATCTCTAATTCCATCCATGTTGCTGCAAATGGCATTATTTGATGGTTTTTATCAATACTACTCCATTGTACTACAATAATACTCCATTGTATTATATATATATATATATATATNCCCCCTACCGGTCAAGGCGGCAATGCTGAAAAGCGGTATTTTTATTCCCCCCAAACCCTGCCAGATTACACTGTCAAGGCCAGCACTTTGGAGATATTTCCTTGGTTTCGCAATTCACGCCGTGACTAACACATGTTACATTTTGAAAACCTCTCTTGGTAAAAAGTTAAGCTGAATTGTAAATACATAAAAGTCTCAGTGTTAATGGGGTGCGTGATTTCCCAGTGGCTGTTTTGTAATCCCAAGATCCAGAAAGGATGTGGAATTCTATAAAAATGGGTAGCGAGCACGTATCCGGACGGAACTGCCCTGTGAGTCCCTGGCTATTGGCAGCAGCCCTTACATCTTGCCCATCCGTATAGAAAACCCCTTCGTGTCCCCTGCCCACCCTGCCTGGGGTTGGACACAACCTCCCTCAGTCCATCACAGGCTCCAGTGGCAGAGCTGAGGCGCAGAGGCAAGAGGCTTGCTCAAGTCCATACCCCTGATAAGGGGTGGATCAGGACTCGATCCCAGGCCTCGTGTCTCTCTGCAGCATGGCATCCCTGCCGGGCACCTGTGTCCCGGGCGGGTGGGTCGTCCATTCCACACAGGCCTTGGCTGATGGCCCCAGGGTGGACTTGCCTGGGACAGCCGATGCATAGACTGGACAATGGGGATCGCAATCTCCGCCCGAGCATTTGAAACAAGAGATGAGAGAGGGTGGCAGCTCGGCGCCCTGACGGCATGGGCTCGTCAGAGCCCCGGGCAGGTGCTGGAGTCGGCATGGGAAGGTAATGGGGAGAGAAGGGGTGAGAGGGGAAGAGCCCAGAGTCGGGGAGGAGGAGACGGCTGTCTCTTATACACATCTGCACGTATCCGNAACCCCAAGATTCATGCTGCAACTTGAGAGCTACCCAGTGTTACCAGATACAACTCGATTGGAAACCCAAGTCCTCTTTTGCAACTAGAGAGGAACCCTGAGTTCCCCATCACAACTTGAGAGTAGGCCTGACTCCCTGCTGCAACTTGAGAGGAAACCCAAGTTCCTTGTCTCAACTCGAGAGGAGACCTGAGTCCCCTGTTGTAACTCGAGATGAACCCTGAGTTTTCCCATCACAATTCAGGAGAAATCTTGTGTTTCCTGCTGAAACCCAAGAGGAACCCTGAGCTACCCACCTCAACTGGACAAGAGGTCTGACTCCCCTGCTGTGACTCGGGAGGAACACCGAGTTCCCCATCGCAAATCGAGATGAGCCCCAAGCACTGAGGTAACTCAAGAGGATTCCTAAGAGGAGCCACCACTGCCGCAATTTGAGAGAACTATACCACAACAAAAGAGGGAGCNACTCCCCTGCTGTGACTCGGGAGGAACACCGAGTTCCCCATCGCAAATCGAGATGAGCCCCAAGCACTGAGGTAACTCAAGAGGATTCCTAAGAGGAGCCACCACTGCCGCAATTTGAGAGAACTATACCACAACAAAAGAGGGAGCTTCATACCACAACTAAAGAGGAGTCCTACCCTGCCACAACTAGAGAGTAGTCTGTAAACCACAGCTAGAGAGGAGTCCAAACCACAACTAGAGAGGAGTGGAAACAAAAACGTCAGTTGACCCCACTACAACTAGAGTGCAGTCACATGCTGTAACTATTATAGTAGCCTACTGCACATCACAAGTAGACAGGAGGAAGCCAGCTAATTGCTACTAGAGAGGAGCTGACCCAAGCAGCTCAAAAGGAGGCACCACCACAACTCTAAATGAACCCCAAGTCACCTGTCCCAACTTGAAAGGAACCCCAAGTCCCCCACTGCATCACTAGAAGAGCCCTGTGCCATCACAAGGAAGGAGCCCCCAAGGACAAAGCTAGGAGAACCCCCGCGAAAACTGGGGAGGATTCCCCTGCCAAAATTAGATAGGAGCCTTTCAGCATATTGCACCTAGGGAGAAGCCCCTCTGCTGTGAATAGAGGAAGCCCCTGAAATAACTTGAGATGTGCCTGTCACAACTAGAGTGGAGGAAACCCGTGAAAACTATTGAGGAACCCCCAATGCCACAAGTAGAGAGAACAAACTCCCCCATAGAACCCTTGGAGGAATCACCACCCCAATGAGAGAGGAGCCCCGAGTCCCCTCCTGAACTTGAGAGGAGCCCTATACCACAGCTCAAGAGAAGCCCATGGCCACAATGAGAGAAGAGCTCACCTGCCAAAACTGGAGAGTGTCCCACCACCGCAACAGGAGAGGAAACCCTGGACATTGCACCTAGAGAGGGT
>SJYV01045717.1:208017-285333 GCA_006410875.1 Neotragus pygmaeus | reverse complement strand
TCTCTTGCTTTTTCCATGATCCAGGAGATGTTGGCAATTTGATCTCTGGTTCCTCTGCCTTTTCTAAAACCAGCTTGAACATCAGGAAGTTCATGATTCATGTATTGCTGAAGCCTGGCTTGGAGAATTCTGAGCATTACTTTACTAGCGTGTGAGATGAGTGCAACTGTGTGGCAGTTTGAGCATTCTTTGGCATTACCACCTTTACTTTTATCTTTATCTTTGCATAAAAGTATCTAATTCAAAAATATGCATAATGCAAGTGCATACTTTAATAAATAAGTGAATATATATGTGTATATATATGTATATATATATGGATATATAATCAGTGGTATGTTGAAAGTATTTTGCTGATAGAAGTGCAAGCAAACAAGTCTTGAAGGTCAGGTCCAGACCCTGACCCTGGTATTGCCCGGCCCCAGCCTGGCAGCCCTGACTCGCCTCCACCTCCCAGCCTCGTGACCCTCACACTGTCCAGCTGCCCACTTAATGCTTTTGGATTTCTGTCATTGCTTCTCCCCTCTCCCTGCTCCTGGAGTGTTCTCCCCTGATTTTCTCATTTTCTTTTCCTATCCAGAAGTTCACCTTAATGCCACCTGTTCCATCAAGACTTCTGGGACAATTCCAACTTGGAATGCTCCCTCTAAGTTCCCTAGACCTTCCTTGTCAATACCACTCATCTGGCCCCGTTGCTTTCTCCATTGCGTTGGGACCCTTGGCCATGTATGTTTTTTGGTTATCCTATGTTAACTCTCACATGGATGTGCCTTTAAATTATAATTTACTTGCTGACTTTATTTTGAGGTGTATATTGTTTCTCCCATTTATCTGGAGACACACACCTATACTTGTTGGATGACATTAGTGTATCTATTTTTTCTTATCACAGTAAAATATAATTATTTGTGCTGATGTGCTGTGTGCTCAGTTATGTCTGACTCATTGCAACCCCATGGACTGTAGCCTGCTAGACCCCGCTGTCTGTGGGGTTTTCCAGGCAAGAATACTGGAGTGGGTTGTCATTTCCTTCTCCAGGGGATCTCCCCAGCCCAGGGATGGAACCTGTGTCTCTTGCGTCTCCTGTATTGCAGGTGGATTCTTAACTGCTTGAGTCAGTGAGGAAGCCCTGTACAATTATTTATATAAGGTAAAGATTCATTTGTGATGCATTTGGGGTCTGAATGGCCTTGGATTTGCCAGCATGCTTCAGCTCGAGGCAGTCAGACATTTATCTACAGTGCATTAATGAACGTCTTTTGTATGTGGCTTCATTGTTTTCTTTTACTCCAGGTGACCTAAAAATCGTAATCCTTGTGTTTAATGCCTTTATTTCAGTGCTCGTAGTTCCACGTTCTGAATGGTCTCCTGGGAAGGAGGCCATTCTAGTGAGGAAAGCTGGTTGGTACACAGAACATATCCATTTAATCTGAGTTTCCCCCCTCTTCAAACATTGTGAGAACGGCTGTTTCATCAGCCAGGTTTCATCAGTTTGTGACAGCAGCTGTGCAATCATTGCATCTGCCATTGGTCTTAGAATCAGAAGACAGAGGTTTAAATCTTGCTTTTTTATCACCTGCTGGTTTCATGGACTTGATCAAGTCATCTAACCTCTCAAGTCATCTAATCTTATCTGTAAAATAAGCTTAATAATCTATAATTCCCAGAATTCTTATGAGGATTGATTGAGATATGGTCTGTGAATATGCTAGACCCCTGGGAGGTGGTCAGCTTAAAGGAAAAGAAAAAAGGGATCACTCCCTCTGTCCCCTGTGAGCCTTCCGATGCAAAATGTATTTTGGGAAGAAACAGACAGCTTTGGGGAGTAGACCTACCTGACTGAGCAATCTTAGGTTGGCACTCGAAGGCTGGCCATCCAGGCAGCCTGACTGTCTCTAATAAAACGTCTGTGGCATCCCCAGGGAGCATGGAGATTAATTAGTTCATCTTTGTAAAGTGCTTTGAAGGTGAAAAGTGCTATATAAGTGGAATGGTTGAATTGCTATTGGAAATGTAATCATGGTAACGCCATATTCTGGCAGTCTTGCCTGTCTTGGACATCAGTAATCAATAGCAGAGAAGGTTCTAAGATGTCTTACTTGATAAGAAAGGATTCACTGTGGGGTTGGTGATAACTGTAGTCTTACAGTTAGCAACTTGCCAGTTCTTAGCAGAGGAATGCTAGTGTCCTTTAAGAAATAGCAGTCTCATCCTCTGGCTTCTTGGGGCTCTTTTTGCTAAGGCAGCCTGGTGGTAAATCCCAGCCAGCTCAAGCAGAGGGACAGTTTGCCAGTTGGGAATGCTTTGTGGGTCCTGGGCCCTTGAGCTTCCGCCCCACTCCCTGCCTCTAACCCTGCAGAAGTCAAGGAAGAGTTAAGAGATGTTGACGTGGGCCAGTGTGAATAACCAATGCAGAGTGGTGTCATGGACTACTAGAAGGAGATGTGGCTTAACTGTGTCACCCAGGGCCGGTCACTTCTCTGAACCTTAATCTTCTCCGCTGTTTCATGGGATCATAGTGGTTGATGCGTGCAGTATAAAGGTGCTCACAGGAAGGAGGTTTATTCCATTCTGAGGAGAGTTTAAAAGTCAGGAAAGGTTTTGCAGAACTGGGATCCAGGAGCTGGACTCTAAAGGTTGAGTCATCGTTTGTCAGGTGAATGATGTAAGGAAAGGGCATCCATGGCAAAAGGAACAGCGCGTGTGAGGCCAGGAAACAGCACCTCTGAATGGACCCTCTCCCTGTTCTTGTAATATATCTGCTACCCCATGGGTTGCACAGACTTGGTTCCCTCTTTGAGGAAGCCAGGAAGAGCTTCTTGGTATTGATGTTGGTGTCTGTGAGCAGATTGGCCCTGAGAACTGTATTCCTGCAGAGCTCTGTACCCCTTCACAACTCTGACATTTCCCCTGTGGGTTCTCTGGTTGTTTTTTCACTGACACTATAAACCATAAGTTGAATGTGGGGCNACGTGTGAGGCCAGGAAACAGCACCTCTGAATGGACCCTCTCCCTGTTCTTGTAATATATCTGCTACCCCATGGGTTGCACAGACTTGGTTCCCTCTTTGAGGAAGCCAGGAAGAGCTTCTTGGTATTGATGTTGGTGTCTGTGAGCAGATTGGCCCTGAGAACTGTATTCCTGCAGAGCTCTGTACCCCTTCACAACTCTGACATTTCCCCTGTGGGTTCTCTGGTTGTTTTTTCACTGACACTATAAACCATAAGTTGAATGTGGGGCCAGATGAAGCTCTGATACTAAAACACAGAGTATGTAGTAGATTTGTCTAGAATTTAATATGCATTACTTGGTGTTTTGTCTCTTAAGCAAAGTTTTTCTTTGTTAAAACAAACATGTATAAAGAATTTATACAGCGCACATGGTTATGCATATTTATTGCAGAGAATCTGTTAATAATCTATGCCTCGTCAGATTTTGCATTTCTGTTGAAATAACAAACATGGCACTTGGTACAACTGAGTGAGTTCGGTGAATTCTCTCTTATCTGGGAGAAGAAAGGCCAGTTCCTTTTTTCCAAACTTCATTTTCTTCAGTCGTCTTTAGCACTGGCCAGCTTCCCAGGTGGTGCATCTGGGGGACTGACTGCTTTTCTGGCTCCAAGTGATTTTGTCTTTTTTTTNCTAAAGTTTCTCATACCTCTTAAAGTCCCTTCCATCTCTGATTCTTATTTTAAGGAGATGATCGTTACTTAAGTTTGTAATGACTCCTGCCTCTAGAGTCCCTAGGTGTCATAGCCAAGGTCACTCAACCCCGAGCTGCTGGCCCAACTTTGGCAGATCTGGAAATGTTGGCTTTGTTCTCTGCCCTTGTTCCTCATCCCCAGGGCCTCCTGTTCCAGTTTAGGTCACTGGGACTTGGATGCTCCCACCACTTGCAGTTCGGCTCTG
This sequence comes from Neotragus pygmaeus, assembly GCA_006410875.1. Lineage (NCBI taxonomy): Eukaryota > Metazoa > Chordata > Mammalia > Artiodactyla > Bovidae > Neotragus > Neotragus pygmaeus. The sequence goes on along the minus strand of SJYV01045717.1, from coordinate 281,425 downwards.
ATTCCCGTGCCTGTGGCTGTGACCTTATTGCTGGTAACAGCAGACCTGGGTGACTCCACCTGCCTACACCTCCCTCCTGCCACCCCTGCCACCGGCTCTGTGTGTGTTATCCCACCTTTGTGCAAGTCTCTTGAGTTTATCCCCTTCTTGGCTTTGGGCTCTTGCCCATTCTGTAGGCAACCTGGGGAACATTGGTTGACACCTGCTAACTGCTACTGCTAAGTCACTTCAGTCGTGTCCGACCTTGTGCGACCCCATAGACGGCAGCCCACCAGGCTCCCCTGTCCCTGGGATTCTCCAGGCAAGAACACTGGAGCGGGTTGCCATTTCCTTCTCCAATGCATGAAAGTGAAAAGTGAAAGTGACGTCACTCAGTTGTATCCAACTCTCAGCGACCCCATGGACTGCAGCCTACCAGGCTTCTCTGTCCATGGAATTTTCCAGGCAAGAGTACTGGAGTGGGGTGCCATCATATGCTTACTTTGGATCACACAGTGGTGGTGGCTGGGGAGGTGGATACAAAGATAAATCCTCTTTGCCATCAAAGAATTTCCAGGTGTGTAAATAAATTCCTTACCATTTAGAGTGAAAAGTGCTGTGGGAGATGTGTACAAAAGGCCAAGGGAGCAGTGAAGATGGAATGATTTACTCTGAAGACAATAACCAAAAAAAAGCGTTTGGACTGGGTTCTTAAAGATGAGTAGGAGTTTAGCAAAGGGAGAAGGACATTCCAGGCAGACAGGACAACATGAACGAAAGCCTTGAATCTGGATCTGCTTTTAGCTCCTGGTACAGGCGGGATGGCTGGCCCGTCCAGTGGTGCAGCTGAGTTTTATATTCTGGCTGCCTGTTTCACTTGTTCCGTCACAGCCATCCATCCTTCTGGTAGGAGTCCTGTCTAAAAGAAAGTAACTCTCATGTGCGTTCTCTCTCTTGATCCCAGTGTCATGCTGTCAAGTAGGCCAGAATAGGAATGTTTATCCTTGTTCTATAAGTGAGGAAACAGAGACCTGGAGATGCTTGCTGAGAATTAGGAGAAGACCTGAGACAAAGAGCCTGCTTCCCACTGTTTCTGAAAGCCTGGCTCTGGGCTCCGTCTGCAGCCATGGTCCTGAGTCATGTTCCTGGTTTAAATTCTGCCCACGTCTGGTTGAAGAGCACCAGATCCCAGCCAGGGAGCTCAGTGCACACGTGCACGTGTGCACATATGCAGCCATTGGAGCAAGAAACATGGAAATAAACAAAAGTTGAACCAAGGATTGGGTAATTGTCAAACCCAAATGCCACCAACCCTCATTTTGCTACAGGACTGAAACTGTTTGTTGGAGAATCAACCTGTGCACAGGGTCTAAGTGAAATCTGTCAGAATGAGTGGGAAAGAAGCTATTTTTAGTTTGCAGAGTCACTCACTCAGCTGTGTTAGCTGAGGTTTCAGCCAGTCCCCTACGCTTTCCACAGTGTTATTTCTGAAGGAGAAATACCACTTGAATGCTGTGTAAAACCCATTAATGAACCTGGAAGTTTCCAGGGCGTCTTTGTCCTGTATCTCCCTCAGAAGGCTGCCTTTCCTGAATGACCTTCCTCCTTTCCTATATTTAATACATTTCTAATTTTAAGTTTGTGTCAAGACTGTGGGACTTTGGTGCCCTAAATAACACAGAAATCTACCACCAGCAATCAGCTGAGTCCGGAGGGCTCTGACAGAATGGAACACAGCCTGAAAAAGCATCCCCAAGTAGCTTTCTGGGAAGTAATCCGCAGCATCCTTGCTCTTCTCAAGGGGCGGGAGGTCTCTGAGACCATGGCGTCTGGCTGCCCCAGCTGTCCGCGTGGAGCGGTTTCAGAGGCCTCCCCAGATGCGGGGGGCAGTGTTCATCCAAACAGGGTTTCGTTGGAGATTATAAAAGCTAGCACCTCTATGCTGTAGCTGCTGACCTAACCAGAGGAGAAAAACACAAAACAAACCTCAAAGCAGGGAACTGGATTTGTTTGTGTGAACACTCAGGAGAGAGGAGGAGTCACCAGTCAGAGCTGTCTTGTTTGAAATTGATGGTCAAGGATCTGATGCAGAAGCGCTTATTTACTGCCCGCTGTTTTTCTTATTTATTTGTATTTATTCACCTCTTCTCACTGAACTATATAAGATCCAGGAGGGCAAGGACCTTATCATCTCGTTCAAAGCCGTGTTCCCAGTGTCTGGCATAGATCCCGGCAGCTCAGAGGTGCTTAGTGGATGTTTACTGATTGAACACATCGAGAAAGAGATGGTTTCTGAGGCTGCGGTCCTCTTCAGCTCCTCTTCAGCTTCTCCCTCTCTCTCTCTCTGTCGCTACAGTCTGTGCTTCTCAATCCCAGGCCAGTTCCAGAATAAGCCCTTCCATGTTCTCAGGCATTTGGGCATCAAATGTCCAACAGAGCCAGAAAATGGGCAGACCCGTAAAATGCCCAAGCAACCTGGAAGTTTCCTATGAAGTCCATTGATGGCGAGCCTTATCGTCTTTTGATGTTTCACAGTTGACCAGTTTATGCCTTCACGCATTTTCAACTTTGGTTTTTCTTCTTTTATCCAGCAGATGCTTATGTCTGCCTGTCTGTCTGAGCACTCCATGAGCCGAACGGGGGCAGCAGAGCAGAGTGGGAGAGGTCCTATCTTAGGAGCTTGTGAGCTGGTGGCAGGGCTAGGCAAAAAGTTCATTGCAGGACAAGCAGAATGTGTCAGAGGCGGTGAGAGAGTCTGACATTGAAACTCTGTTGATCCCATCCCTCCCCCTGCCCTCGGGGACCTTTTTCTTTCTTGCATTTTCAGTCCCTGTGGTTCTTTTGGGTTCTACAGGGTTGGGGTGGAGCAGGGTGGTGGGGGTGGGAGGTGGTGACTGGAAAGGCTTCCTGAATTGGAAGCTTTGACATTAAATTAGTTCTCAAGGGAGTTAATGTGAAGTAACAGGGGAATCTTGGCAAGAACTTGCATTAAGAGGAAAGCAGAGGAAGAGCAGCCAGATAGAGATGATTATTGACAGGAGAAGGAGAAAGCGAGCCAGGAACTGCAGCGTCGCAGAAGCCTGGGGGATTTCAGCAGGAGATCAGGGAGCTGGGAACCGGAGACGAGACCACTGGCCTTGGCGATGGGGAGTGGGGATGATGCATCAGAGACAAGCTTAGGTGGAAGCTAACACAAGGATGTGGTACACGTGGAAGGCTGAGGAGACACCCAGCTGCAGGCGTGAACAACAGAATCAGGAGATTCAGTGGTCAAAGGAAGTTGAGGACGAGCATAGACACTTGAAAGGAGAGCTTGGTTTGTTAGTTTTATAAGCTTGGGGAACCTGGGGTGGGACAGAAACCTGAACGCAAGGATCAGAGAGCAGGAAAGAGGGAAATCTTCTGAGGATAGAGGCAAGGGCGAGGGGTGGGGGATGTGGCTGGAACAGGGCTGCCAATGCAATGAGGCTGAAGAGGGACATCGCTGTGAAGGGCTTAGTTCCAACAGGAAAGAAGGATGCTTTTTCTTTCAGCACAGGCATAAAGAGAAAAGGGGCTGTGGGAAGATGGAAGTTTTAAGGTGGAGAAGAGCAATGCTCTCACTGAAGTGTGTGCACCATTTGTTGTCATGTTTTATCTTAGTTTCATTTATTTATCCAGTCAGTGTTTACTGCATCCTGTTGTGGGCCACGCACGGTGCTGTGAGCCAAGTTTTCACAAAGAAAAGGCAAAGTTGCTAACCCGATGCTGTAATACCGTATTTATTAGTAATACAGTCCTTACTAATCTGTCCATCTCTAAATCAATCTGGAGCTCTTTGAGGGCCTACCCTGTCTTATTTATTTTTATATAATTAGGGCGAGGCTTGGTAAAGTAAATCATCAGGAGAAGTGCGCTGACACAGTGCAAGAACTCCTGTTGGAGGGCATAAATCTTGCTTAGATCAAAAGACAAATTGTCTGCTGCCGTGATGAGGTTAGTGTGAGGAGGCTTCCAGGGAGGGATAGTTCACTGTACTCTGCAGTGGGTGCATCCTGGTAGCACTCTGCAGACTCCAGACTGGGTCCTTGTTTTATGAGGAAAAGCAGCAAAGAGAGGACTGGCCTCAATGAGGACTGGCACAGAGATGTTAACTCATGACCATGGTCAAACCTACTGCTTTCTGGAGTTGGATCTCTGGTGGACAGAGGCTTGAATATGGAGTGAAACCTGGGTTGGAATTTCTGCTCTGTCACCTGTAGTCCATATGTCTTTGGGCCAGTCAAAACCTCTCCAAGTGTTAGTTTTCTCATCTACAAAATGGGAGTAATAATATCTACTTTACCATGACCACAGGATTATTGAAAAATGCAAATAAACTATATAAGGGCTCTTATGAACTGTAAAGTGCTGTAGAAAAGAGTTACTATTGGGTTCATAACATGCGAGCCACTCTGTACTTCAGACGCATGTTTTATTATAAGTTTGAATCAGAGCTGCTCTTCTGTCTTAATCACTTGACATCTTAGGAGCTACAAAGAACCATCCTAGATCTTGTGGCAAAACTTCTTAGAATCGTGAAAGTGAAAGTTGCTCAGTCGTGTCCAAGTCTTTGGGACCCCATGGAGACTATACAGTCCATGGAATTCTCCAGGCCAGAATTCTGGAGTGGGTAGCCTTTCCCTTCTCCAGGTGATCTTCCCAACCCAGGGATCAAACCCAGGTCTTCCACATGGCAGGCGGGTTCTCTACCAGCTGAGCTACAAGAGAAGCCCAAGAATACTGGAGTGGGTAGCCAATCCCTTCTCCAGCAGGTCTTCCCAACCCAGAATCAAACCAGGGTCACCTGCATTGCAGGCGGATTCTTTACCAACTGAGCTGTGAGGGAAGCCCTTAGAATCATAACCAGTGGAAATACTGGAGCCAGGTACTTGGGAATCCATGGCCAATCTCCATGCAGTTCCTGGGAGCGTGAATTCCTGTCTTTTGAAGTAGCCATCAGCATCCGCAGCAAGGATGTTTCCAGCGCTTCCGCTCAGCAGCAGAGGAAATTCGTCAGGGCTGATTTAGAGTCCCGGTGGCCTCATGTGTCACCATCACACTCTGCAGCATTGCGACTGCCCCAGGCTGTGCCCAGGGTCATCCTGGAGCTGACCAAGCTCTCTACTGTTGCCTTTGACCTTGAAAACTGGGCTGTCCCAGGGTAAAAGTAAATCACGCTGAGGTTGAGAGTGAAAACAGGAGCCAGTGAGGGTTCAAAGAAGGCTGCAGTGGTTTAATGAGAGACGTACAAAGTCTGTGAAGGCTGAGTGAGTTGTAAGTGAATCAGTCGTCCAGGGGACTAAAACTACCTCCGTCTCCACCACTGTTGCTCTAGCTTGGACCCCTACTATCTGTTGATGACAATGACCACCCCTTAGTCGAGAAGCCCTTGTTTCTAGCTGGGCTCATTCTGGCTGCCTCCACCCAGCTGCCAAAATAATGAACGAAAATATAAATCTGACCACGTTAGGATCTTATTTTTTAAAAACATTAAAAAAAAATACAGAAAGCATCCTTTCCCACAATAAACACTTATTGGAAACCCAACTGGAAAACTTTACATGGAAGAAACTTAGTGGAGCCTTCAGGATATAGTGGAGAATGAGACCCAACCTCTGCCCTCAAGAGGTACAAGAAACACAGAGTCCCTAGTCCCCACAGCCAGTGTGCCAAGAATGCGGTTATTAGAGCGTGAGTTTCTGAATTGTTGTTGGCCTTGTTCACCACTGTACCTTAACTAGTGCCGAGCACACAGTAGGTCCTCAGCAAATAATTGTCATGGGGATGAATATACTTTTTAATGGCTTCCCATACAGGATGAAGTCCACAATCTCTGACTTGTCCTAAGAGATTTATCCGGCCCCTGTCAATATCCAACCTCACCTTCTATCACTCTCTCCCTTGCACTTTGCAACTCATCGTGGCCAAACCAGAGAAATCATGTTGTTTGATGCTTCTGGATCTTTGTGTGGATTGGTTCTGCTGCCTTCCTTTCCCTTTGGCTGCTTGGCCAACTGCTGCCCGCTCCCCCCCCACCCCCACCCCCAGTGAATAACAAGGGTGATGTCTTGTATTCATCTCAGTTTTTCTGTCATCCAGCTTGACAGACTTGTCTTTTCTTTCAACCTCTTCTTTCATCTGGTGTCATTACCCACCTGCCTTGACTCTGTTGAGCTGCTTTCCACTTTCTCTCCACCTCCCTTGTCCCTGAGACCTCTTGAGATTCCAGCTCTGGAATTTGGTAGGCTGCTGGAGGCCTGGCTTCCTGGCTGTGATGAACTCTGGCCTTCCTTTTGCCTCTCTTAAATGCCTTCTCCCTCCCACACTGATCCAGTCCAGACAGCTGGATCTCTCTACCAGTTCTAGCAGAGAACTGGGACAGGAACCCTTCCCTGGATTTTGCCAGTCTCAATGCTCGGGGAATAGATTCTGTGTCCTGGACCCCTGGTCACTGTTTGGGACCTTGTTTGGAATGGCTGGTTTCCCAGTAGAGTGTCAAGTGTTTAATTCCAAGGGTTATCACTGCTTGGAGCTTCCTGCTGGAGGCCTTCTTTGGTGTTGGCAATGGCCTGAATCAAGCCTCTCTTTGCCAGTTCCTTTGGATATGTTATACTGAATGGTTGCCTTAGGAACCAACCCTGTAGTTACCCCTCTTCCCCAAGGTTAATCCCATTCAGTTCCAGACTCTTCTTTGCCTCCAGTGTCCTGAGCTGCTGAGGCCTTGGCTGGTAGGCTCCCCATGAGGTAGGTAAAGAGAAAACATTCTCATCACTTCCAAGGAAGCAAAACCAGGCCTTTCTTTTGGCATGTAGCCTTAAGAACCCCAAGGCGCCAGGTCACTTGGTAGTGGGACCACCCAATTATGACTAGAAGGAAGAAGTTAGTCTTTGTGTGACTCTGTAATTCCCTTCTGTGATGCAGTGGTTCCGTCTGTGGGAGCTCTGCAGGTGGTGGCCACCACCACCTGCATCTGCAGCTTGCTATTTGTATGGGAGCTTTTTTTACTGGATGCCTGGTGTCATCCAAGATAGGGGAGACTGGCTGTGGTAGCAGAAATGGAAGGAGTCAGAGATGTCTTTGTGAACAGAGTAGCTGCTGTGACAGTCAGCCGTGAATCTTCTGGCTTTTCAGAGGGGCCAAAAGTACAGGGAGAAAGGAGAGCAGGAGGCAGAGTCGAAGCCACTCGTAGGTGCTGGGGGCTGCTTTTCGCTGCCTTTAGGACCTTCCAGGTGCCACTTCAGGAGATCCAGCTGGCTGGGGACGGTTGTTCATGGCTGCTGATCAAAATATATTTGTCACTGTAGCCAGCACTGCTGGGATTGCTTGAGGAAAGTTCCTCACTCTACAAAGATAATTTAGTCATTGTTGAGTATCTTCTCTGGTTTTATTTCCAAGGGAGCCCTTTTGGGTAAGATTTTTTTTATTTCATTACTAACCTAGAGCATGCACATCATTTGAAGATAAGAGTCTGTGTGAGGGAGCAACCAGTAGGAGAAGGAATTGGGAGAATCAAATGACTTTACATTGTCATTTGATTTTTGGACAAACTGCTCTGAGCCTCTGATTTTGCATCTGTCAGACATAATACTGCTTATTAGGCCTGCTTCTCTGAGTGGTTGTCAAAATGATGTTATGAATGTGAAAGTATTTTATAACCATGCAGCAACAAACAAATGTTAGTTAAGCTGGTTGATTTCTTTGTCATATCCAGTCTTTTGTGGGTTTTCAGGCAACTTCCATTTCTTACAGCTCTTTGGAAATTGTTGTCAGTTGTCATAGAGCTGGAGTTTGATATGAATCATTTCCGTGATTCTTGGGTTCCTCTTTATCCATTATTACCTGTCAGTGCATTTGAGCTGTGGACTTAGAATGTGACAGCAGGGAGGACACAGAGTTCTACAGCTTTCGAAATGGGATGTGACTGATGGCATGAATCTCCGCAGGTAAGAGCTGAGACCGTGGGAGCAGAAAGATCTAGGGGCAGTGTCACAGAAAAGTTGTTGTCCAGGCATCTTGAATCTTTGGGAGAGCTTCTCATAGGAGATGGAATTTGCAGTCTGGGGGAGACTGAATTTTGTAGGTGAGAAGATCAAGCCTTTTAGGCTCCTGAAAGATCTATGGGAAGTGGCTGGTTGCTTCTGAGATGATAAACGTGGGGATGGTGTTGGCAGGCTTGGGTTTGAGCACAGAGATTGGCAATTAAGAAAGAGATGATGGGGAACACTAGGGTTTTTTTTTTAGGATTTTTAAGAAATAATAATGGCTCCTATTTGTTGAACATTGACTATGTGCCATCCATCATATACTGTATAAATATCCCTTTCAATACTTACTGCATTCCCATGAAGCAGTATACTATGTTATTCCCATTCATAGATGGGGAAATCAAAGCTTGGGGAAGTAACTTATCTGAGGACACAGCTGGGAAGCGGCAGAGCTACACAGTGGCTCTGTGGCAGTATCATGGAAGAATGGACATCCAGGTGACTGGATAGTGGTTGTGCAGGCTACAGGGCAGAGGTGATTGAGAATGGTGCTCACCACCACCACCTCCTAAATGGCCAGATGGTGCCAGAGGAGATAGAACCTGTGAAATTCATTCTCCCCTCTTTGGTGTCTGGGCACAGACTAGGCCAGTGGTGCCCTTCCTTCCGCCAAAACTGCCACTTTAAAGCTGGGACAGTGAAATGTACCTTTGAAGAGTTAGGAGGAGTTATTTTAATTGCCCAGGGTCCTTTCTTGAGCTTTTATTTCCATTCATAGTGGCAATGAGCCGTGCTGTGTAGGGCCACCTAAGATGGATGGGTCATGGTGGAGAGTTCTGACAAAACGTGGTCCACTGGAGAAGGGAATGGCAAACCACTTCAGTAATCTTGCCTTGAGAACCCCATCAACAGTATGAAAAGGCAAAAAGATATAACATGGAAGAGTTTTGGCATATTTCAACCCCAGCCCCCTTACCTGCAAATCCAAGTTGTATGACTTTAAAAGATTCAGATTAGAGCTTACCCAGTTGATTACTTTAGACAGTTACCATTTCAAATGTAAGCTACCTGAGGACAAATACCATGTCTTGGTTGTGGCTGTATCTTTCGTGCATGACACAGTGCCTAGAAAGCAGTAGTTGCTTCAATTCCAGTTATGGAATTGAATGGAAACCTCCCCTCAGAAGTCTAAGTCACTTGTTACTATTTGCTTTTACTCTAGCATCTCAGCACCTTGTGTGTGGTGGTCTTCCAGAGGAAAGCATATGGTGCTGCAGAGCAGACACTGTATTTTAGGATTTGGGGGCCATCTCATACTCTGATGGGCAGGGGGCAAGAGGTTAGGTCACACAGCAGGTGCTTGGAGAATCCTTAGGGGTTTGAGCTCCACCTACTCAGAAGCAGGCTTGGACAGGTCTGCAGGTGGGTAGCTGCTGATTGCTAGCCGAGTTGCGATGTATTCATTCTGGAGGAAGAGGAATGGAGAGCACTGACTCCCCTGGTTGTCTCAGCTTGAGGGTCATTGAAACCGAAGGCGCTTTCTTAGTCTGCAGTGTTCCATTCCTCAGATGCTGATGTAAAGGCAAGAGCACAGAGGCAAGAAAATGGTGCATTTCCCTTGGCAGCCCTCAAGGTGAAAATTCCGCTACTGCATGGTGACTTGTGGGAGCAGTTCCATAGTTACTACTATAAAGGCATTTATCATTCTTTTCCCTGGGCACATTTTGCCAAGCTGCATTAATTTTCCCATTTTTTCCGACACTCATCAGCTCTGTGGTGATGATGCATCTGGGGGCTGAAGTCTTCCCCATCAGAGTTTGCAGTGTAGTGAAAAGAGCAGTATCTTAGCTATAATGCCAGCAGGTAGCATCCTCTAAGTGTCGGTGGGGTGCCAGGTTCTTTGCTAAGCCCTTTAATCCTCGTGATAACCCAGAATCATTGCAGTTATTATTCCTCAGTTTTTAGATAAGGAGAGTGAGGCTTGGGGGTGGTTACTTGTCCAACCAAGGCCACATGGTTAGTAAGTGACAGAGTTGTGATTAAAATCCAGATCCTACTACAAAGCCTAGGCTGTGAAATAGCCAGGATTGCAGTTCAAACTTGAATGTTAATTTTCTGTGGGGCTTGGAGTCAGAGAATCTGCTTCCTGGGCTTCAGCTTTTAGATGTGTGTAATGACAAGCAATTCCAAGGTTTTTTCCCGAGCTCTAAGGCCACTACCAGAGAAGGAAATGGCAACCTGCTCCAGTATTCTTGCCTGGAGAACTCCATGGACAGGAGCCTGTCAAGGTACCGTCTATGGGGTCGCAGAGTCAGACACGACTGAGTGCCTGACACACACACAAGGCCATTACCATTCTGGTTTGGTTAGAACTCTTCCCTATCTGAATTTCTTTTTAGCTTTAAAACTTTTTTTATTGTTGTTTCATAGGCTAGTTGCTATGTATTAATTCCACAGAAACAACATTAATATCAATAATTAACAACATTGATATCAGGCAGTTAAGAATATATATTATACAAAATAATCTAGATCAGTACTCTCCTTTAGAACTTTATATGGTAATGGAAATGGTCTGCATTGGTTCAATGCAATAGTTGATAGTATAATAATATAAAACCAAGCAGAATATGGATTCTTCCATTCACATCTCATCTTTAATTTGTCTCCTATGTTCCAACTAAGTCTGATTTCCATGTTGATTTTTCCAGAGATCTAATACTTGATATATTATTACGTTTGTATTATGCTTTTAACTTTTAGCACACCCAAACGCACAATATTGCATCATTATTTTCCTGCCTGTGAGGCATATGGAAAAGATGGATACTGTTATGTGCATTTCAGAAATAAGGAAACTGAGATGCAGAGAGTTATATATGCTACCAAGAGCTAAGTAAATACTTTTTGCATGAATAAGTGACTTACCTAAAGCCATTTTTGGAGCAGTAGCACCAGGATTGGAAACTCAGATCTTCTGATTCTCAGCCAGAGTTTCTTTATCACTAGTGTGTCAAGCATAGAGAGACTCTGCTCATGAGGGAGAATTCTTTTAATGTTAGATATGGGAGTTTTTCTTTTCACTTGATATTTCTCTGTATTATTTGTTTTGTTTTTTTGCTTCAGGATGGGAATACTGCAGTCACATTTTATTTCCATTTGATCCCTAGGTCAAGGTGCAGAAGATAATTAAGGCTTCAGCCTGAAAATACAGTGTATATACATATAATTTTTCTAGACTAGAAAGCTATTTTCCCCTCAAATATGGTGAAGAATAAAATTTCAATAACACCTGTGCTTAGAAATATAGATATATATTAAAACATTTCTTTAGGGTAAGTTCTGCTAATGTTGCCCATGTCTCTCATTTCTTTTTTTTTTTTTTTTTTACTTTATTTTACTTTACAATGCTCTATTGGCTTTGCCATACATCGACATGAATCCACCACAGGTGGACACGAGCTCCCAATCCTGAATCCCCCTCCCACCTCCCACCCTACAACGTCTCTCTGGATCATCCCCGTGCACCAGCCCCAAGCATCCTGCATCCTGCATCGAACATAGACCGGCGCCTCGTTTCTTATATAGGTGTCATCTTAATTGTAATAATAAAATAGATGTTTGGAAAAATTATAAGAAAAAGTGAAAGTGAAAGTCACTAAGTGGTGTCTGACTCTGTGACCCCATGGACTATACAGTCCGTGGAATTCTCTAGGCCAGAATACTGGAGTGGGTAGCCTTTCCCTTCTTCAGGGGGTCTTCCCAACCCAGGGATCAAACCCAGGTCTCCCGCATTGCAGGCAGAGTCTTTACCAACTGAGCCACAAGGGAAGCCCGAGGCTGCTTATCAGAGCTATTCCTATTTTGTAGATGTGAGAACGCTCATGCTAGTCAGATAGGCAGGTTTTCCATGTGGTATCTGTGGTAAGAAGAGGTTTGAACCCCCATCTTGATTCCATTTCTGGTAATGGTGAAGTAGTTCTTTTGGAGCAGGCCCCACAGAAAGCAACTGTAAACTCAGATAAAATGTGAAAATATAACCCCATGAAGGAAGTGGAGAATGACCAAAAACAGGCCTATTTTTCACAAGGTCCTGAAAGTCAAGGACAGACTGCAGAACTGTTCCAAATTGAAGGATTCTAAAGGGGTGTGGCTTCTAAATGAAATATACCGTTGTGAATTGGAGCCTTTGTTGTACAGGACTTTAGTGGAATGATGGGAGAAATTCTAAATGAAGTTGTGTGGGTACTCATGTACCAGTGTTAACTTTTTAGTTTTGATAGTTGAATTGTTGTTATGCAGAGTATTGATGGTTTTGGTGACAAATACACTCACATGTTTTAGATTGATAGGGCATCAGTTTGGTAACTGGCTCAGAGATAGTTCAGGAAAAAAAATGGAGAAAGAGAGGAAAGGGAGCAAAGATGGTAAAATGTTAATATTTGGAGTATAAGAGTGTTCTTTATATAGTATTGCAACTTTTCTAAAATTTATTTCAAAATATATAGTATTGCAACTTTGCTAGAATTTATTTCAAAAAAAGATTTAAAAACTTCATGCTGAATTTCCTTAAAAATTTTTTCTGCATCTATTGAGAGATGATCATATGATTGTTATTCTTCAACTTGTTAATATGATCTATCACAATGATTTGCAGAAATTGAACCATACTTGCGACTCTGGGATAAACCCCATTTGATCATGATGTATGATTCTTTTAATGTCTTGTTGAAGTTAGGTTGTTAATATTTTTGCTGAGGACTTTGTGTCTATGTTCATCAGTGATGTATGTGTGTTAGTTGTTGGGTCGTGCCTGACTCTTTGCAGCCCATGGACTGTAGCCTGCCAGGTCTCCTCTCTCTGTGGAATTCTCCAGGCAAGAATACTGGAGTGGGTTGCCATTCCCTTTTCCAGTGGGTCTTCCCAACCCAGGGATCGAACATTGGTCTCCTGCATTACAGGCAGATTGTTTACCGTCTGAGCCACCAGGGAAGCCCTGGCCTATAAATTTTTGTGTATGTGTGTGGTATCTTTGTCTGATTTTGGTATTAGGGTGGTGCAGGCCTTATAGAATGAGTTGAGAAATGTTCCTTCTGTGATTTTGGGGAATGGTTTAAGAATATAGGTGTTGACTCTTCTTAAGTGTTTGGTAATGTTTAAATTCACCTGTGAAGCCGTCTGGTCCTGGACTTTTTGTTGTTGGTAAGTTATTTATTTATTTTTCTAATTTTATACTGGCCTGCTCATATTTTCTATTCCTTCCTGATTCAGAATTGGGAGATTGTATATTTCTAAGAGTTTGTCCATTTCTTCTAGGTTGTCTATTTTACTGGCCAAATAATAATGAAAATTTGTGGAATGCAGCCAAAGCAATGCTTTTGGGGAAATTGATAATTTTAAGTGCACATATTAGAAAGTGTTCAATTCAGTGACTTAAGGTTTTTCCTTTAGATGCTGAAAAAAGAAAAGTAAGCCCCAAGTAAGTAGAAAGAAGGAAACAATAAAGATAAGAGTAGGAATTAATGAAATAGGAAACTGACAAAGATAGAGAAAAATAACAAAGCCAAAATAATTCTTTGAAAATATCAACAAATATCTAGCTGGACTGATCAAGAAAAAAGAGAAATATATGTTTCAATAAAAAATCAAACTCATAGAAGGAGAGTAGAATGGTAGTTGCCAGGTGGAGGAAATGGGGGGATGTTTGTCAGAGGATTCAGTTATGTGGGATGAATAAGTTCTAGAGATTAATGTGTAGTATGGTGTGTGTGTGTGCTGAGTCACTTTCAGTCATGTCCAACTCTTTGTGACCCTGTGAATTGTAGCCCGCCAGCCTCCTCTGTCCATGGGATTCTCCGGGCAAGAATAGTGGAGTGGATTGCCACAACCTCCTCCAGGGGATCTTCCCAACCCAGGGACTGAACCCGTGTCTCTTATGTCTCCTGCATTGGCAGGTGGGTTCTTGCCACTAGCACTACATGGGAAGCCCGTGTAGTATGGTAGCTATAGATAATAATACTGTATTATATACTTGCGATTTGCTAAGTGAGTTGTAGATCTTAAGTGTTCTTAACACACACGCAGTAACTATGTGAAGTGATAGGTGTGCTAATTAGCTTGATTGTAGTAATCACTTTATAGTGTATATGTATATCAAATTCCATTGCACATCTTAGATACATACAATTTTTATTTGTCAATTATACCTCAATAAATTTGGAAAAATTTTAACATCCATTTGTGATAATAACTCTAATTTTGGCAAATTAGAAATAGAAGGGAACTTCTACAGTCTAATAAAGGGCATTTATAAAAAGCAAATGTCATAATTAATGGTAAAAAATCAGAAATGTTCCTTTTAAGATTAAACTAAGGCAAGTGTGCCCTCTCAGCATTTTTATTAAACCTCATACTGGAAGGAGAGTCTCGTGAGTTCCATAAAGGAAGAAAAAGCAAAAGCAAGCTTAAAAATGAGAAAGGAATAAATGTGTTTTTATTTACAGATGAGATGATTGTTGACACAGAAAGTCTTAAGGAATCTAAAAGATAACTTTAGAAAGAAGCAAGAAGTGAATTTAACAAAGTAAAGGCTCAACATTCAGAAACTGTTTTATACAGCAGCAACAAAAAATTGAAAGATATTAAAAATATTCTTTTATGATTATATTGTAGAGCATAATAAAATATTCAGGTATAAACTTAACAATAACAAAAAAACCCTGAAAGACCTGTACATAAGAACTGTGAAACAGTGCTGTGAGAAGTTAAAGACCTAAATAAATGGAAAGATAAGTAACATTTATGGATTGAAAGACTTAGTATTGTCAGTCCTCCTCAAGTTGATAAATAGATTTAAAGCAGCCCCACTCAAAGAGGCTTTTCTTGGGGTAGAAATTGACAACCCAATTCCAACATTTATATTGCTTTGACTATCCAAAGCAATCTTGAAAAACAAGAAAAGTTAAAGGATTCACATTACCTAACTTGAAGGTTTGCTGTAAAAGTACAGTATGTTAACAATAAAAATGAAAATAATTTGATTTACAGATATAGAAAGGAATATTACTCAGCCATAAAAAGGAATGGATTCAAGTCAGTTCTGATGAGGTTGATGAACCTAGAGCCTGTTATACAGAGTGAAGTAAATCAGAAAGGGAAAAATGATTATTGTATATTATCATATATATGGAGTCTAGGAAAATGGTGCTGATGAGCCTATTTGCAGGGCAGGAATAGAGACACAGACATAGAGAATGGACTTGCGGACACAGTTGGGGATGAAGAATGGGGTGAGCTAAGAGAGTTGCATTGAAACATATACACTACCATGTGTAAAACAGATAGCTAGTGGGAAGTTGCTGGGTAACACAGGGAGCTCCACCTGGGGCTCTGTGACAGCCTAGAGGGGTAGGATGAGGTGAGAGGTGGGAGGGAGGCTCAAGAGGGAGGGGACATATATACATATGGCTGATTCATGTTGATGTATGGCAGAAACCAGCACAATATTATAAAGCAATTATCCTCCAATTAAAAATAAATTTAAATTAAAAAATTAATTCATTAGGAAAAAAAAAGAATCTGCCTGTCAATGTAGGAGATGCAAGAGACACAGACTTGATCCCTGGGTCAGGAAGATACCCTGGATTAGGAAATGGCAACCCTCTCCAATATTCTTGCCTGGAAAATTCCATGGACAGAGGAGTCTGGTGCGGAGTCCATGGGGTTGCAGAGAGTTGGACATGACTGAGCATGCGTGCATGCATGCTCGAACTCAGGGAAGACAAGCACCTGGCCCACGGCTGCACAGAGCACTGTCTTTCCTGCTCTCCCAGGTGGCCTTGTCAGCATTCTCAGACATTAGTACACTGAGAGGAGTACTGAGGTTTCAGGGCGGCTCAGGTTTCCTCTGACTCACTCTTCCCTGTGATGCCTGTGAGAGTGAATTCAGTGGATTCACTAGACCCTGTTCAGCTTTCCTTTTCTTTGCTAGGCTGGAAGAGGGAAGGAGCAGCCCACTGGAGGGTGTACTACCTGTGTTATTAGAACGGTTTTTCCAGGTCTCTTTCCTCTGCAGTTAGCACCTTTAATTAAAAATAAAATAAACAAATAACGGTGTTCCTTCTCCTTTCCGAATATTGCTGAGAATCTTTGTGTTGTTGCTCTTGGTTGCGTGTTCTGATGATGTCTGAGCACTAAGAGCACGTTGAGAAAGGGACTGAGAACACCACTGCGGAAGAGGTTTTCCCAAGGGGGATGGCCAAGTCTAGAATAGAACAGCCATCTGCTGCCAGATGGACAGGGTGCCCCTGAGCTACGAATCTGACCCAGGAGCCGGCCTTTGCAGTGTGTTTGCTCTTTGGGGATACCCTGTATCGTTGTTCCCTGCTGGCTCGTGGATTCCCCCTCCCTTACCCAGGCTGCTCTGGCCCCCAGGATCCTGCTGCCTGTGATGTCTGGACATACGCAGATGATCCAGCAGAAGCCAGCAGCACACTGTATTCATGGAGCGAGGTGGCACCTCTGCTCCTCTGCAGTGAAACGCCCAAATTAACTCACCGTTGTTAGCAGTCCTCCCAGCCAAGAAGACTCATGGCAGTTGAGAGTATTGTGGGGTTGAGGGGGATTTTTCTGTCCACACTCAAAATGCTCTTGCCTGATATACCCTGATACTTCATTATCCTGGACGCTGACAGGCTAGAAGGGAAAGGCGGGGACAGGTCTGTGGGTGGATAAAATTCAGAGTAATGAAGTCCACGGTCCTTTTTTTATGTTAGAAAGAAGAAACTCTTAGGTTTCCTGCATTGCCATCCAGCTTCTTTACTATGAATATGCTTTTCTGCTCTCACTTCTCTCCTCTACCCTAATCTTTCTTTCTCTTTCTCCTTGTCCTGCCACTCTTCTTCCTCCCAGCCCTGCCCACCTTCTATTCCTGTATCATTTGTTCTTCTGAGAATATGAAAATATGGAATGGTAGGGGAAATACCGTCACCAAACTCCTGCCCCTTCCCCAGGTATTAGAGTCATCATTTAAAGAGGGAGTCAAGAATGTTGACTTTCCCACATTCAAGGTTTATTACGTTTGTTATATGCTGCCCCACACAGGGAACTGTCTGATGAGAGCGAGGCTGCAGCCAAGCTAAGGAGGAACAAGAAACCAAGGTGAAAGTGGATCATCTTTCCCTCACCATCATCTGTTCCATCGATTCAGTCTTCTCTGACAGCCACGAGTATTCCTGCCTGTCTGCTCTGGGGAGCTGTATGAATATGCAGCTTTGTTTATGCATCTCTTCAGCATTAAGATGCTGTTTGTTCACTTGCTTTAACTTGGTTCTGTATCAGCCATCCTGGGGAAGCAGGGTTTCTCTCATTTCCTCATGCCATCCTTCCTAGCATGTGCTGTCATTTCCTCTCGAGTCCCAAGTACGAACTTCATATTTCCCCATACTGTAGTCACTGGCAACTTGAAATAATGACTGAAGTCTCCTTTGATACTGAGCGAAGAGACCTATAGCAGGTTGGAGAGTATGGGGGCACCTCCTGATATCAGGGGTTCTAGAGTCCCTGCTGGGTCAGAGATTCTGTAATGTCACACATCAAACTGGAAGTCAGGATGCCAGCTTTAGACGCTATAACCTGGCATTCTAGCTAGTAACTTGCTGCATGGACAGATCCCCATCCTCCTCTTAGTTTTCTTCATTTATTACAAGCTTCAGTGCCTGCCAGGGTATCAGTTTAAGTTAAGCTTCTTATTCTCTATTGTTGACCAAGCTATTCAACTATTGAAGTATATTGTTTTTTGAAACTTGTTGGCTCAAACAAATAGTGGGACAAAGGAAAAACATTCAGGGTTATATGTGACACTCTCACTTGTCCTTTCCTCCATGAGTGGATCACAGCTGCAGATCAAAGCCTTTAGGACCAGTTTAGGTCTTCAGGAAGGTTATCATGAGGACTGTTCTCTGGAGGCCATTAGCAGGAGTCCCAGCAACACGTGTGCTGGGCAGAAGGACCTTTACCACTTGGGGCTGTAAGGGTACAGTGGCTATTGTCTGCTAGGACTGGTTCCCTAGAGGGTTTCTCTTTCTTGGCCACTGACTGCTTGCTTTACTCCTCACAGCACATACTGCTAAGCTGCAGGAAGGATGGAACCAACCCAACTCAGTCTGCCCTGCCAGTAATGCAAGATACATGCTGAGGGTGGAGGGATTTCACAGAAAGCTCTAGAATTCCAAGTTCCAAATGTTTGATCTAATCAAGGGCTGTGTGGTCACACGGCGATGCTTGTACCCTCTCCCTGGGGATTCCATTTTAGGATAATTCTTACTGTTAGAAAGCTCAGCCTTCATATTTGCTGTCATCACTACTTTGGGAAGTAGGTAGGACAAGGATTTTTTAAAAAATAATTTTTAATTTCTGGTTGTAAAGATAGGGCATGCTCATTGCAGAATTACAGAACACCAAGATCATTTATAATTTCACTATTTAGTGAAGATAGCTTGTAACATTCTAATGCATTTTTCCAGTTTTTCTTACATGTATTAAAAAAAAAAAAAGCCACAAGATGTGCATATTGTATGTTTGCTTTGCAGCCAGATTTTCCACCTACAACTATATTGGGAACACTTCCCCTATATTGCTAAATATTTTTAAAAAAATAATTATTTAACATTAAAAATAGCATTCTATTATTTGGATATGCCACAATTTATGTGGTTATTTTTGGAAGTGTAGGTTGTTTCCAAATTTTTTGCTACTAAAACTTATGCTGTGATCATCATCTTTGTACTTAAAAATTTGGTCAAATCTCTGATTGTTTTCTCAAGAAGGATTTCTAGAAATAGGATTCTTGGATGAAAGGATATAGACTTTTTAAGGATCTTGATATACATACATACACACATTTTGCATTTCTCAAATTTATTGCCAATAAAACTGTTATTTTTGAAAAATACAAAACAGACACAAAAGGAATCGTTGAGTGTTTGCTTTGACAGATATTTTAAAGACATTTTATTTTTAAAAACTTCATTTTTTATTGACGTATAGCAGATTTACAATGTTTTATTCATTTCTGGTGTACAGCAGAATGATTCAGTTATATATAAATATATATTCTTTTTCAGGTTCATTTCTATTATAGGTTATTGCAAGGTATTGAATATAGTGCTGTAAATAGGAAATTGCTATTTGTTTTATATATAGTAGTATGTATCTGTTAATCCCATACTCGTAATTTATCCCTTCTGTGGTAATCATAAATTTGTTTTCTATGTCCGTGAGTCTGTTTCTGTTTTGTAAGTAAGTTCATTTGTATCATTTTTGTTGATTCCACACATAAGTGATATCATATGATATTTGTCTTTGACTTATTTTACTTCGTATAATCTCTAGGTCCATTTATATTGTCGCAAATGGCATTATTTCGTTCTTTTTATGGCTAGGTAATGTTCTGTTGTATATATACAAAGTCTTCTTTATTCATTCATCTGCTGATGGACATCTGCTTCCATGTCTTGGTTACTGTAAACAGTGCTGCTATGGACGTTGGGGTGTGTGTATCTTTTTGAATTAGAGTTTTCATCTTTTCTGGGTATATAATATACCCAGGAGTAGGATCGATGGATCATATGGTAGCTCTATTTTTAGATTTTTTACTGTTCTCCATAGTGCCTGCACCAGTTTACATTTCCACCAACAATTTTGGCACATATTTAGTATGGCAAGAATTATTGCCATACTGCCATCAAGAATTTCATTCCTTGATCCCTGTGCTGATTACTTCTCACTAGAGAAGATGCCAGAGTAGCTGAGGCATCTCATTGGAAAATTTCCTGTTCCCCTCAAATGAGGAAGGGATTTTGCCATCTTCAATCCTGTTGAATGGCACCCCTCACTGTTAGTTTCTGTGTGAGGGGTTTGTTTATTTCCTTGGTCAGAGCCACATGCAGAAAAGAAAATAGGCCCTGGAGAGCAGGAAACCTCATTTTACCTTGGATTGATGGAGGACTAGCCTTCCGTATTAGAACATGAAAAAAAAAAATGCTGTTCTGTTACTTGTCAGATGAGAATAATGCATGTGAAAACACACTGAAACCTGTGAAGAACTCTATAAATGTAATGTGTTATTATTAGGGTTATTTTGGATTCAGATAATAATGCTGATATGATTACTGAGATATTATGTAATGCTTTTGGCAGAATAAAGGATGTTGAGCTTTGAATGGTAGCATGGAACTTCAGAGAGAATATTTACTCTGACCTCCTTATAAGGGAAGGCAGATAAGGCAACTGAGTCTCAGAGAACTTAGCCATCCAATGTCACATAGCGGAATAAGCTGGCAGCCAGGTCTCCTTATTTCTCTCTCTCTCTCTTTTTTTTTTTTTGGGGGGGTGGGTGTTATATTCTTGACTTTTAGAGCGAAGTGCAGCCAAGTGCAACCAAGTGCAAGCCAAGTGCAACCAAGTGCAGTCTTGCTCATGTGTGCTTCTAAAGTACCATTTTACATTTTAATTGTATTACTTTTAATTGAGGTATAATTGACATACATTATATTAGTTTCAGGTGTTACAGTGTAATGACTTGGTATTTCTATATATTGCAAAGTGATCACTATAATTAGTCTAGTTAGCATCTGTCACCATACATTTACAGAATATTTTTTTCTTGTGATTAGAACTTTTAATGCATACTCTCTCAGCCGCTTTCAAATATGCAATGTAGTGTTATTACCTGTACTTGCCATGTTAGACACTACATCCTCATGAGTTACTTATTTTATAACTGGAAGTTTGTATACCTTCGCCCATTTTGCTCATCCCTCTCCCCACCTCCTCTGTGAGTATGTGCTCGGTTGCTCAGTCGTATCTGACTCTTTGCAGCCCTATGGACTGTAGTCCGCCAGGCTCTTCTGTTCATGAGATTTCTCAGGCAAGAATATTGGAGTGGGTTGCCATTTCCTTCTCCAGGGGATCTTCCCAATCCAGGGATCAAACTTGTGTCTTGCATTTCCTTCATTGGCAGACAGATCCTTTACCTCTGAGCCATCTGGGAAGCCCTTACCCCCGTTCTCTGGCAACCATCGATTTGTTCTCTGTATGTATAAGCTTGTTATTTTTTATTATTTAAAACTCCTTAAATTTAAGTTCCACTTTTAAATGAGATCATATGGTATTTGTCTCTCTCTCTCTGGCTTATTTCACTTAGCGTAATGCCCTCAAGGTTTATCCATGCATCCGTGTTGTCACAAATGGCAAAATTTCTTTATTTTATAAGACTGAATAATGTTCTAGTGCGTGTGTGTATATCACATCTTTATACATCTGTTTTTTATCTGTCTTGTATATACCCATCTACTTTATCTGTTGACGTAGGATACTTAGTATGTTTCAATACTTCGGTGATTATGAATGATGCTGCAGTAAGCATAGGAATGCATATACCTTTTTGAGTTAGTGTTCTCTTTTTCTTCAGGTAGATACCCAGAAATGGAATTGCTGGATCATATGGTAAGCTGGATCATATGGTAGTTCTATTTTTAATTTTTCAAGGAACCACCTCCATTCTGTTTTCCATAGTGGCTGCACCAAATTACATCCCCACCAACAATGCACAAAGGTTCCCTTTTCTGTACATCCTTGTCAATACTTGTTATTTCTTTTCTTTTTATAATAGTTCTAACAGGCATGGTTTTGATATTTCATTGTAGCTCTGATTTACATTTCCTTTATTTTTTAAAAATAAGATAAACAACAAGGATTTACTATATAGCACAGGGAACTATATTCAATATCTTGTAATAAACTATAATGAAAAAGAATTGGAAAAAAGAATATATACATATATGAAATGAAAGTGAAAGTTGCTCAATCGTGTCTGACTCTTTGCGACCCCATGGAGACTATACAGTCCATGGAATTCTCCAGGCCAGAATTCTAGAGTGGGTAGCTTTTTCCTTCTCCAGGGGATCTTCCTAACCCAGGGACTGAACCCAGATCTTCCACATTGCAGGCGGATTCTTTACCAGCTGAGCCACAAAGGAAGCCCAAGAATACTGGAGTGGGTAGCCTATCCCTTCTCCAGTGGATCTTCCTGACCCAGGAATCCAGCTGGGGTCCCCTGCATTGCAACTGAACTATCAGGGAATACATATATGAAATATATGTATAAAATGAAATCACTGTGCTGTACACCTGAAACTAACACACATTGTAAATAAAATGTACTTCAATTAAAAAAAGAGAGAACTAGATGCTAATATGGAGAACAAGTCAGATTTAGGATATTATTAATATGAATTCTTACTTAGGATTATACAGCCCTTTTTTCCTTTTGATAATTTGTGTACAGTGAACTTTAAATACTTGATTGTAATTTTTAAATTGACACCTTAGTATTAGTAGAAATAGTTACATATTATATCAATAAACTTTAGGAATAGCATATTTAATATTAATTGTGGTTTTCATTTAGTCTCTAAGTCGTGTCTGACTCTTTTGTGACCCCATGGACTATAGCCCACCAGGCTCCTCTGTCCATGGAATTTCCTAGGCACAAATACTGGAGTGGGTTGTCATTTCCTTCTTGCATTTCCCTTATGATTAGTAATGTTAAATATCTTTATATGTACCTATTGGCCATTTGTCTTCTTTAGAAAGAATTCTGTTCAGATTCTCTGACCATTTTTTAATTGATTTTTAAAATTTTAATATAAATTTATTTATTTTAATTGGAGGCTAATTACAATATTGTATTGGTTTTGCCATACATTGACATNTGCATTATACGAAACAAGCTACTTCTCCCAGTCTTGAAGGATTACCTTCTGTAGGACATGAACTTTAGCATTCAGGTCTACGCTAATTCTTGGTTGCCTAACCAACCTTTGTGATTTTTCCAAGCAGCCTATTTTATTTTTAACAGTTGCCGGTAGTTGAGGGTGTGCCAGGACCAGTCTGTGTCCCAGACAGGAGGCTCTCGGTCAGCAGCTAGATTTAGGCTGATTGAAAGCTAGACCCTCAGGCAACAGCTTTTATAGGATATAAATATACACAGTTTTGTGGGACTGCAAGCATAAGCCCCACTGGTCTCTAGAGCCAGTTAATTTGGAGGTGTCTCCTAGGAAGCAATTGCAAAAACTGGGGCTCCAGATGTGTGCACAAACTCCTTTCTGGGAAATACCAGTGAGCTTTAGTGAGGCAGGGGAAGAGTGCAAAGATGGCGTCCTGTGGCCTGCATTGCCTGGGAGCACCTCTGTGGGCTCCAGATGTGTGCCGAGGCTGCAGCTCCGGGATCAGCAAGCAGAAGGGTTGGGACTGTGTTTCAGTGTGCTGCCCGTGCAGTGCCCTGGCTGTGGTGGCCTGCCTAGAACTGTCTCTCTGACTGTTACAGTCCCATGGGACCCAGCAACACATGCTTACCTTGTCTTCAGAGGTAGGTGATTAAAGGGTATCCCTTGGGCGGCAGCTGCAAAAACCAGGGCACCAGATGTAAAAACTGGTGTGCCAGATATGTTTAAGAACTCCCCTCTGAGAGACGCTGACACTCTGGAGTAGGCAGATAGTGCCCATCCTGTGAGCTCCCGGGAAAGATTTGCAGTCAGCCTTGGATGTGTGTTTACTTAGAAGCCTGGCCCTCAGGCTGCAGCTAATAGGTCTCTTTCTAGGAGGATTGAGCTCCTGGGTCTATTGCCTCTTTCAATGCCCTGAGGGTGGTAGCTGTTTCAGAACTCTCTTGCTTGTTTATAGTTTTGTGAGACCCATGAACATAAGCTCCACTGTTCATCAGAGCTAGGTGATGGAGAGAGGTCCCCTGGAAGCAGCTGCAAAAACTGGGGTGCCAGAGAAGGATATAAACTCCTTTCTGTAAGATGAGCTGGAGTAAGGCAGAGAGAGAGTGTGTAAAAATTGCATTCTCCAACAAACTAGTGGTTACCAGCGGGGAGAAGGAAGGTGGGGAGGGGAATATAGGGCAGCGGATTAAGAGGTACAAGCTGTTAGGTATAAGATAAGGTGCAAGGATATATTGTACAACACAGGGAATATAGCCAATATTCTATAGTAACTATAATTGGAGTGTGACCTTTAAAAATTGTGAATCATTTTATCGTACACCTGTAACTTGCATACTGTTGTACAGTAACTATACTTCAGTTAAAAAAGATAAAAAGAAAAAAAAATGCATTCTTCAGCCTTCATTCCCAGAGAGCCCCTCTGTTAGTTCCTCTAAATGTGCCAAACCAGACACTTTCCCCTCAGAGCACAGTTCCTGGACAAGCACATAAGCCTCTTTCTCAGAAAGGTGGAGGGTGTCTTTCAGTCTGCGGTCTGCACAGTGCCCTAGGAGTGGCAGTCTGCCAAGAACTGTCTCTCTGATTGTTAGGCCCATGGCACCCAGAAACTCAAGACCCCCAGCCTCCAGAGCCAGGTGATCAAGGGGCTTCCCCTGGGTGACAGCCACAAAAACCAGGCCCCCATACATAAAAACCAGACCACTAGAGGGTGTGTGCGAACTCCCCTCTCTGAGATACTGGTACTCTAGAATAAGGCAGAGGGAAAGTAACTCTCACTGCAAAAAGGAAAAACAAAACAAAACAAAACAGAAAAGAAAAGAAAAGGAAAAGAGAAAAATGAAAAGAAAAGTAAGAAAAAAAAGAAAGGAAGTATTGGATTGACCAAAAAATTCATTTGGGTTTTTCTGTAACATCCTACAGAAACTGGAATGAAATTGTTGGCCAACCCAATACAAAGGAAAAAAGAAAAGATGATGCCTACTGGCTTTAGCGAGGCCGATTTGGACTTTTCTTTTTTAGGGCTTCCCTGGTAGCTCATTCAGTAAAGAATCTGCCTGCAATGCAGGAGACCCAGGTTCGATTCCTGGTTTAGGAAGATCCCCTGGAGAAAGAAATGGCAACCTACTCCAGTGTTCTTGCCTGGAGAATCCCATGGATAGAGGAGCCTGGTAGGCTACAGTCCATGGGGTCACAAGAATCGGACATGACTTAGCAACTAAGCCACCACCAGGAGAGCTTAGAAGGTGGTTCCCAAACAGCCTCAGTCCTCGGAGTGTCCCAGCAGGCCCCTGTCCCTCAGACTAACATTTAAAATTAGGGAATGAGTCTCGTTCAGGTAAAGTGAGCTTTTCTCAGATCACTGCTTCTGTCTGGGACTCTGGCACAGGTGAATTCAAGGCCCTTTAAAAGACCTTCTTCAGTTTACCACAGTCATGCAAGTGGGTTGGACTTCAAAGCTCCATGTTCTGGAGACTTGTCTCTCAGGTGCTGGTCTTAAAATCTGGAATGCTTGATGTGGGATACAAACTCTTTGCTCCTCTGGGTGAAGCTCTGGGTTTTTACTCCCCACTATCCGCCAATTATGGGTTGCTGAGCTGGGCATGGGTATCATGGCAAGATTGTATCTCAGCCTTTCCTACCTGCTATAATGTGTCTTCCCTCTCATTTGCTCAAGGTGAAGGGGTTGTTCTGCCAGTATTTAGGTTTTCTTCAAGAAAATCATTCCATGATAGCTGTGGATTCAGTGTATCAGTAGGGGGAGTTGAGTTTGGGATTGTCCTACGTTGCTATCTTCCTGTCTAACATTTTTACCAAAGAGTTTTTAACACTCTGCTTATTATACTTATTTGTTTTGTATGCCATTAAAAGAAGTGTTGGATTTTTATTTCCAATAGATAGATTCCTGGGAAATTTCAGACAGACTCACCGTTAGATTATTTCTTTTTCTGAGTTAGTGAGTCTGAATTAGTGAGAATTACAGCACATACATACATATTCTTATCATATGACAAGGGACATAAAGACCTAATGACAGTAGTCTTTGAGGAAATTCATTAGTTGCAACCTCCAGTCTCCCATCCTGGTGCCTCTATCCCCTTTCCTTACTTTATTCTAATATACTGTATACTGTATTCATTTGTTGTTTTTATCCTTCATGTTCCTCTACTAAATTCTAAGTGCCATGAGGTTAGGATTGGTTTTTTTTTTTGGGGGGGGGAGTCTCTTTTAACTTCTCAATGTTTAAATCAGTGTACACAGTAGCATTTGTTAACTATTTATTGTAGGAGCAAATGAATAGTTCCCAAATTAATTGGGGATGGAGACCTGGGATCTAATTCTAGTTCCGAATCACTTGTATAAGCTTAGGCAAGTCTTTCTTTTTTTAGGTCTCCTTTTAGCGCCTGTAAAATAAAAGTATTGGCTCTCTAACCTAAGTTAGCATTCTTTCTAGCTCTAACATTTCATGACTGTGCATCCTTAGTTTTTAAATGCTTACTAGAAATAGAACAATATTTTGTTTTATTTTCAAATAAAAATTTATACAGAATCTTAATATCTAAGACAGATAAAAATGGAGCTGCTCTGAATGAATTGGGCTTAGGGATAGGAACAGGAGAATGAGGCTTTTCAGCTTGGCTGTCTGCTGGCAGGGTGGTTCCTCTGTGAGCTCCACGGGTTTGTCTAAGAAACACAAAGTGTCTCTCAGACACAGTTTGAAAATTCTTTCTCTAGGTTAAGTGAGAAATGGGAAGTGGCCATATATCTGCATAAAATTCTATTTGTGTGGAGATATGGATTGATGAAGATGTTGAATAATGAAGAAAAAGATGTAGTTTAGATGAGGGAATTGTAGATTGAGTTTTCTTTCTGCAAAATTTTATCTATTGTTATATAAAAATAAAATTAGGATAAATTATTTTTGGTTCTGTGATCTTATTAGAAACTCATTTGATTGAGGTTGCTTGATACAGCTTGGCCTCTAGTTCCTTCTTCCATGGCTACAAATCTCATGTAGCCTGAAGCCTAGAGCTCTGTTTGTTTTGGAGTTGGCAGAGAATTAAGGGTCTTTATGGTTGCTCTGGTGGCTCAGAGGGTAAAGCGTCTGCCTGCAATGCGGGAGACCCGGGTTCGATCCCTGGGTCGGGAAGATCCCTGGAGAAGGAAATGGCAACCCACTCCAGTATTCTTGCNGTCTCTAGTTCCTTCTTCTTCCATGGCTACAAATCTCATGTAGCCTGAAGCCTAGAGCTCTGTTTGTTTTGGAGTTGCCAGAGAATTAAGGGTCTTTATGGCTGCTCTGGTGGCTCAGAGGGTAAAGCGTCTGCCTGCAATGCGGGAGACCCGGGTTCGATCTCTGGGTCGGGAAGATCCCTGGAGAAGGAAATGGCAACCCACTCCAGTATTCTTGCCTGGAATATTCCATGGACGGAGGAGCTTGGTAGGCTACAGTCCCCCGGGGTCGCAAAGAGTCAGACACGACTGAGCTACTTCACTTTTCACTTATGAAGTTTTTACATTAAGATTCCCTCAGTCATGGCCCACCACTAGTCCCATCACACTGAAGCAGACCACTGTTGTTAATAATACAGCTCATGTCTAAGCCATGGGTCTTACCTGGAGGAAAGCTGTCAGATATATGGGTTCAACAAGAGAGTGAATTAAAGATAAATGACACAGGAAGTTTATTTTCTTGTGTAACTGGATTGAACTCTGTCTGGGCACCAGCTGGGAAGCAAGCTAAGCTAATATTTGTCTAACTCTGTCATCTGAATTGTTTGAAGGATGGTTTAGCTTATTTGAATTTGAGTATCCACTAATAATCAAGAAAGGTTGAAAGCTTTTGTTTTGTTGAGTACATATTTACCATGTATTATATTACCTTTTATTAATATGGCAGCTTAAGAAACATTCAGAGTAAATTGTTTGTGGATTCATTTAGTTGGTATTCCTTCCTGGATAATAGCAGTGATAAAAAATACCCAGATAATAGGTATCTCAACATTTTAAAAAAAATCCTAGTGTTTTTTGTTATTCAATATTTTCTAAAGCATTATTGTTAATTCTGTGAGCATTTAAAAATACCCAGATAATAGGTATCTCAACATTTAAAAAAAAATCCTAGTGTTGTTATTCAATATTTTCTAAACCATTATTGTTAATTCTGTGAGCATTTAAAAACTGTATGTATAAGTGTAGAGGTATCGCCTTTAGTAGAAACTTTCTTGTAGCTGTCATCATAGTACAAGCAGAGCCTCTTATTGATTGCCTCAACTGAATGGTCCTATCTGTTGCTATGGTAACTTTAACATCATGTTTGAGATTATTCAAACTCAATTTTTCCAAAGACAGTTATTTTGATGATCCCAAATCAGGGTATCTAACAACTCTGAGAGCTGTTTTTCAGTTTTCCTACCTGATATCTGAAATCCTTAAAGCAGCATAGTTTTCTTTGTCTAATTTTAAAAGTTTTTCAAACCAGTTCATTCTTCAGCAAGGGTATGTTTGCTTGCTTGGTTCGAATTTAGTGGAATCTAGGTACTATCTCATAGTAACAACTTTTTGTTTTCTTGATTGCTCATCACAAAAATTTGGTGAATCTTTACAAAAAGATTCTTTTATTGTGTAATAATATAATGGGGAGCTTGAAGCCCAGAGAGATGAAGTGACTTTCCCTGGGGTGAAAGCCCAGTAGATGCAACACCAGATGCAAACACCAGAACCCAATTCTCTTTGAGTCCCAGGTTAGCATTCTTTCTAAGAGGGGCCCAACTCAATGCATATCATTTTTCTTCCTCAATCTGCCATTTGAATGTCACAAAATGACATTAATCAATCAATACAGATTAAAATGAGAGAAAATCAATGGGACCCAGTAGTGAATTGGAACAACATCATTAAATTTACAACCTTCCAAGTCCAGAGAGTTGTTTAAGCTTCCATTTAAAATGAAAGATATTAGAAATAAACTGTCTTTAGATGGATTTATGATTAACAAGTATGTCTTTTCCTTTGTGACCTGTAGAACCTCAGACCATTTCTACAGGAAATTTGCTGTTACAATACAGCTGACTTTTCATTATTATTGTCTTCCTCAGTATTTAACATTTTGTGGTGTGCTGGAGGAAAATTGCATTTGGATCATAAAATTAGACCTAACTTGACATTGAGTTTCATTCCAGGAAAATAGATATTTTAAAATAAATGTACTATCTTAAAATTTAGTTGTGGTAAAATATTAATGTATAAAGCTCAGTATATAGCCTTTATCATCATGCGCACTTTTGTTGCTCCCACATTTTAAATATTATGATACTCCTTAATTAAGGTCACTGATTGAATTAACATGCATAACAGCCATCCATTGCTTATAATTCTCTCACTTCCCCCAGTTACTCCACTGCAAGTTGCTCTGCATCACCATTCTTACCACATAGCAATAAAAACAAGAAAAGACAAATCACCATTAAAGCTTTGGACAGCAACTAAGCTGTGCTGGGTTTGTTTTGTCACCTTGTGGCAGAGACCAACAATATTTTTCCAAAGAAGACATTCAGTTCAGTTCAGTTCAGTGGACAAAAGGCACATGAAAAAATGCTTAACGTTGCTAAGTATTAGAGAAATGCAAATCAAAACTATAATGAGATATCACCTTATACCAGTCAGAATGGCCATCATCAAAAAGTCTGCAAATAGTAAATGAGAGTGTGGAGAAAAAGGAACCATGCTACAATGTTGGTGGGAATATAAATTGGTACAACCACTAAGGAGAAGTTATGAAGGTTCCTTAAAAAATCTAAAAATAGGGCTTACCATATGATCCTACAATCTCACTTCTGGGCATATATCTGGAGAAAGCCATAATTTGAAAAGATACACGCATGCCAGTGTTCATTGCTTCAGTATGTGCAATAGCGAAGACACTGAAGCAACCCAAGTGGCCATTGACAGATGAGAGGATAAAGGAGATGTGGTATATTTATACAATGGAATATCACTCATCCATAAAAAAGAATGAAATAATGCCATTTGGAACAACATGGATGAACCTAAAGATTATTATACTAAGTGAAATAAGGCAAATATCATATGCTATTGCTTATATGTGGAATCTAAAGATACAAATGAACTGACATATAAACAGAAATAGATCCACAAAGCTAAGAAAACAAGCTTATGGTTATCAAAGGAAAGGGAGGGGAATGGATACATTGTGAATTTGGGGTTAATACATACACACTACTATATAAAACAGGTAACCAACATGGACCTACTGTATAGCACAGGGAACTCTACTCAGTATTTTTAATAAGATATAAAGGAAAAGAATCTGAAAAAACAAACAAACATATATCTGTGTAATTGAATCACTTTGATATATATCAAAAACTAACAGTACATTATAAATCAACTGTACTCCAATTAAAGAGAAAAGAAATATCTCAACATTTTTTCTTTACCTCTTTTCTCCTTCTTGGACTGTTCCTATCCCTCTTCTTTCGTTTGTTATTCAGAGCTCAACAAATCCTACCTTAATTTCCTTCTCATATGTACTCACATATTTCTTTCTCCCTCTTTTAATTTTCCCTTCATTTTTTACTTTAGTGACTTCACAACATTCATTGCTCCTTTTTGACTATTCATCCTATTTATGAGTCTTAAAAAAAAAAAAAAGTGATCTTATTTGTAGTTACTGAGAGCCCTGCTAGTGAATGTGTGGGAACACCTTCTAAAGTGATGAGTTCTCAGCTAAGGGCCAGAAAAGGCCTATATTTGGAAATGAAGTACCGCACAGGAAAAGGCCTGAGGCCCTACACCCCAGAGGCCCCTGAATACGTGGAGACATTCCCTTCTGCATCAGAACCAGCAGTTCTGATGTCTCTGTCTCTTCCTTCCTCTTCTGATAAGCCTGCTTTTTCTAAAAATGCCAACCCTCAAGATACTTTTAAAAACCTATTTCTTACCTGGTTTCCTTGTTTTTCTCTAAGGTTTAATTTAATTAAAATTTTTTTTTTACTGCAAATATTCAGCATTTGGGATGCTCTAAGGCAGTGATTCTCACACTTAAGCATGCATTCTCTGGAGGACTTGCTCTAACAGACTGCTGAACCCAACCCAACAGTTTTAATTGAGTAGTTCTGGGATGGAGTACGAGAATTTGATTTCTAACTAGTCCCCAGGTGGTATTGATGCTGACACTGTGGGACTACACTTTGAAAACCCACTGCCCCAGTGTTATGTGGCCTCTCTGGTGTGGGTATTGGGCAGTGTTTTGCAATCCATTCCCTGGCCTGTGTGCCTAGAGAGAACATTTTCTAGCATTCAGACTGTGTTCCTGTCTGCTGCTTTTTTCCCTATAGCTGAGACCTCTTAACCTGTAGCCTCAGACTTTAAAGACAGAATGTGTGTTTTAACACTGTTTCTCCATCCCTAAGAAAAATGGCTACATTAAGAGCTATTATTTGGGTATATGTTTTGGGTGAGGGTAGATACTATTGCAAGGCAGCAGGCCTAGGATATTGAGTATCACTTATAGTATTGTTCCCATGAAAGAAAGGCTCTGAGTTATGAATGGGATATATTGATGCCACACTGTGTAGCATCACTTCTTTGGAAGTAGGCATTAAATATTTGCCCCCATGTCTCTTTTGATGGTAGTCTGATTTCTAGGACGGATCAACAACTCATTAAAGGTATTGCTTTTGTGACGGAAACAAAGTAAGGAGAAGATTGTTTTCTGGGCCAGCTTTGTTTAGCAATTTTACTGAAGACTCTTTATAATACTCTAGTCTTAAAAAAAAGACCTGAGATACTCAAGCAAGTGACAAATGGTAGCTGTTCTGGGTGTGCTTGTGATGATATTGTCTAGTGAATTGCCAGCCTGGAAGGGACAGGTGCAAGGCTGAATCGGGAGACAAAATAGGCTCAGAAAATACTGTGTTAGCTTTTCCTTCTGACCATTTCGTCTGCTGTGTAACGGTGCAGGAGGCAGTCCCTTCTCACATGGAGGTCAGTGATGTGCGTGATTGGCAAGCTTCCCTCTGCCCGCTGGTCACAACTGATAGACATGCATCTGGAATCTCGGCTCTTCCATGGTGTCAGGGCCCTGGGACATCATCCTAGTCTAGGCCATTCCATTTACAGATGGTGATATGAGGCCTAGATAAGGAAACGACTTGCCCCAAAGCACAGGTGAAGAAGAACTAAAGAGCCTCTTGATGAAAGTGAAAGAGGAGAGTGAAAAAGTTGGCTTAAAGCTCAACATTCGGGAAACTAAGATCATAACATCTGGTCCCATCACTGGCCATGGGAAATAGATGGGAAAACAGTGGAAACAGTGGCTGACTTTATTTTTCTGGGCTCCAAAATCACTGCAGATGGTGATTGCAGCCATGAAATTAGAAGACGCTTACTCCTTGGAAGGAAAGTTATGACCAACCTAGATAGCATATTGAAAAGCAGAGACATTACTTTGCCAACAAAGGTCCATCTGGTCAAGGCTATGGTTTTTCCAGTGGTCAGGTATGGATGTGAGAGTTGGACTGTGAAGAAAGCTGAGCACCGAAAATTGATACTTTTGAACTGTGGTGTTGGAGAAGACTCTTGAGAGTCCCTTGGACTGCAAGAAGATCCAACCAGTCCCTCCTAAAGGAGATCAGGCCTGGGTGTTCATTGGAAGGACTGATGTTTAAGCTGAAAGTCCAATACTTTGGCCACCTGATGCGAAGAGCTGACTCATTGGAAAAGACCCTGATGCTGGGAGGGATTGAGGGCAGGAGGAGAAGGGGATGATAGAAGATGAGGTGGTTGGATGGCATCACCGACTTGATGGACATGGGTTTATGTGAACTCCAGGAGTTGGTGATGGACAGGGAGGCCTGGCGTGCTGCAATTCATGGGGTTGCAAAGAGTCGGACACGACTGAGCGACTGAACTGAACTGAAAGCACAGGTGAGAGGTGGCAGAGTCTGGACTTGAGTCCTGCCCCGAGTCTAGCCCAGCTCTCCTCCCATTGCATTGCACTTTCCTCTTGCTGGTCTTAACAAGGTAACTGTAGTCTGTTTTAGACCTTTGAGTTCCCTTCAGTTAGCTACAGACAGCAGGTTTATGGAGGAGAGTTGTGTGTGCTTTTTTCTCAGTGCCTCAAAGGCCGTTTTCTGCCACCTTCTCCCAAAGCCACAGCTATTTGATCTCCAGCCTCAGGCTTAGTCCTGGGCCGTGTTGTACCTTGATCAGGTAGATTGAAGAGGCTCCAGTTCACAGCCTGGGAGTCAGTAAGATGTCATCTGGGTGGTTACTACCCCTGTCCTGCCCTGCCCAGTTCCAATCTTGTTGCTCTGTGCCTGTCTTCCTATTATCAATTTGTTTTTCACTGTAGAAGAGTTGGGGTGGGGGTGGAGGGTTAGGAAGTATTGTTTGTTGACGTCTATTTTGTGCCAATCACTTTACTCACATCATATTATTTAATCTTTGCCACAGTTTAATGAGGGGCTTCCCAGGTAGCTCAGTGATAATCTACCTCCCAATGCAGGAGATGCAGAAGACTCAGGTTTAATCCCTGGATCAAGAAGCTCCCCTGGAGGAGGAAATGGCAACCACTCCAGTATTCTTGCCTGGGAAATCCCATGGACAGAGAAGCCGGGCAGGCCATAGTCCATGGAGTCACAAAGAGTTGGATATGACTCAGTGACTGAGCATGCATGCACATTTTCATCAAGTTTAATTTCATTTTACAGATAAGGAAGCTGAAGTGCTGAGAGAGCATGGGACTTGCTTAGGGTGACACAGCCAATGAGTGCTGGAGCTGGGGTTCAAGTTTGAGTCTGTTGAGCTCCAGATCCCATACTTTCTGTACTATACCTGTCAGGGCCTGTAGTTCATCCATAAATCCCAGTCCCTTTATTTGTTCAGTGAGTGTTTATTGAGTTCTGTTGTTTTTCAGCCCCTATGCTAGTCACTGGAGAGGCAGTCCCTTCCCACATGGAGCTTACTACCATCTACTGGGGAAGACAGAGTAATGATGAGTATGTAGAGTGTTAGAAGGAGATGCTTATCTAGCAGTGAATGGGGTTGGGGTATAAATCAAACAGGACCTTTTGGAGGAGAAACGTTTACATTGAGCCCTGTGCTGAAGGGTGAAAGGACCTTGCACAGTGACCGGAAGGAAAGCTACTTAGGCAGGAACATAGTGAGCAGTTGTGGATTCATGTCCTGCTATTTACTAGAAATCTACCTTCTGCTGCTGCCTTCCTAGCACAGTGCCTGGCACATGATGGGTGCCCAGGGAATGTTGGCTGAATGAATGAATGGACGGATGAAACAATAAATGAATGGCAATCCTGGAAGTTCATTTTGTTTCTTACGTAATAACATAAGTTACCTTGGAATGAGTCATAGTTCCAAACAGCCTTTTCCTCCATCTCTTCTTAGCTTTCTGTTGTTTTGGGTTTCCTCGCTATATTTTGAATGTCCTCACACGGGTCCTGCTTTTCCCTCACAGCCATGGGGTGTCTTCCTGCCTCAAAGAGAGCAAAAGCTGAACTGCCCCATTATCCTCTTAGTGACTGCCTTGAGCATGAAGTTTGAAATAGCGTCAGTGATTTGATTTTTTCCTCTGGGGATCCAGCAATTGAAAATAAATGTAGAAAGAGCCCCAAAGGAGGTTTTTCTTGGGGGCATGAGAGATGACAGCACCAGTTATTGGTGCACTTTGACAATGCAGAGTTATATAAGTGGATGAAAAATAGAGGCTATTCCACCAAAGTCAGCTTGCCTTACTTAAGTGCTTTTATATTCACGAAAGTGGGTGGCCCAGAGTGCTTCTCTAACTCTGACTATTTGCAAATTCCTAGTTCATGACAGAGAAATAGAATTCTACAGACAGAGGTTCAACAAATGTTACTTTAAACAACAAATAGGTGCTGGGTACTTTCACATTGCATTTAATTTCTAAAATATCAATAGTATACTGTTTCTAAAGAAGAAATTTTCAACCAAACAGTTCTGGTAGGAGTAGCACAACATTGCAGACCCTGAAATAGGTGGGAATCGCCTCTCATTAGTATACCTTGGTCCAAAAAAAATTCCAAGCCACTTTGTATCCAGTTTTTTCCTGATTTAAGCTCCTGGGCCTTCTCTTTCTCTTCTAACTTCTGGGCCGAGGAGTAGGCCTAACTAAATGAGTTTGAAGGTCAGACAATGACAAAGCTGAGGAAATGGTCTATGGTTCTTGTTTGTTTTTCATTGCTTGGTCCATTCATTCATTCACTCATAAAGCAGTTTTGAATGACTCCTATGTGTAGACCACCACAGATGTAGAGATGAGTTTTACAGTCCTGTCCTTGCAAAGCTTGCAGTGCCTGGGTAAGACAGATACAAGATGCGGGGGTTGGTGGTGGTTTGGGATGGCATCTAATGCAACATCCTAGAAGAAGGTGAATCCCAGGGGTCTCACAAAAGCAAGCCCCTCACCCCTCCCTAAGTGAGGCCGGAGCTGGCCAGAGTCCATTCAGTAAGTACTCAGAGTAATCTTGTCCTTGTCCCCCACCGCAGTAAGAGTAGGGGTATTTAAGAAGGATAATCAAGAGGTAATCAGGAGTCCTGTCACCTTGCTCCTTTAGGAGTTCTTGGAGGCTGATTTTTGGAGGAAGCAGAGTATAGCTGTAGCTAATGGCTTGTGGAGAATTCTATAGTCAGATTTCCTCCTGAGATTTCTATCAGAGTCAGGAAAATCAGGTGGTCAGAAATCCTCCTGAACAATGTATGTAGTTATTGTGTCATCCTAAAACCATCTCGTAGAGGAGGGTCCTTTGGCAGGTGCAGTGAGAGGTTTTGGAGCTGGGCTCTGAGGGCTATAAATTATTTTTTCATAGTGTATTCAGAATGAAAAATGTGCACTGTGACACTGAGAGTGCTCAAGAAAGGAATCCCTTTCTAACTTGCTGATGAACTGCACAGTCATCAAGTCTGAGCCCCCTCTCCCCTCTTTTCCTCCTCCTATCCCCACCAGGCAGCTGAGATACAGCCCTTGCATAGTGGCTGATATTGGTTTTCCTGGTGGCTCAGTGGTAAAGAATCCACCTGCCAGTGCAGGAGACAGAGGTTCAATCCCTGGTTCTGGAAGATCCCCTGGAGGAGGAAATGACAACCCACTCAATTATTCTTGCCTGAAAAATCCTATGAACAGAGGAGTCTGGTGGATTGCAGTCCGCAAGGAGTCGGACACGATTTAGCGACTGAACGACAAGTGAGTGATGTAGCCATGCAAACAAAGATGAATAATTCTACAGTGTGGAGTAGACAGATGGGGA
The DNA here is from genome assembly GCA_006410875.1 of Neotragus pygmaeus. Taxonomy (NCBI): domain Eukaryota; kingdom Metazoa; phylum Chordata; class Mammalia; order Artiodactyla; family Bovidae; genus Neotragus; species Neotragus pygmaeus. The sequence continues at coordinate 245,344 of SJYV01045717.1, read as the reverse complement.
GCAGGAGATGGGAATGGACAGGGAGACTCACTCCCAGGGACACATAGAACCCAAGGCTTAGAATTTTTTCTCTGCTTGTCTCAAAGCCTCATTGGCCAAATGAGACTTTCTCAGCTGGATATCACCAAATTCAAAGCTGGTCTCCCTGGATTTGGAAGCAAGGACAAGGTTTGTTTAATCTGTGCTGCTTCCAATCTCTGCTTCTCCCCTTCTTTTTCTGCCCCATGGGACTGACTCCGTATGGGTCTATCACCCCAGAGGTTATGACCCTCTCCCACTTCTGTCCTGCTAATAGGCTCAGGCAGTGTTCCTTTGAGTATGGTCTTATCCGTGAGATTCCAATAAAGACTGAAGTCTGCCAATAAGTGGGGACCAGTCAGGGGACAGTGGGGCTGGGAAGAGTGCTGTCGTTTCAGAGGTGACCTCTTTGCTGATTTTAGAGCTCCATTCGGTGCTTGCTGGCCACCTGCCAGTACAGAAGGAGCTCTGGATTCACTAATGCTTGGTTCATGGTTAGACTTCCGTGCGTAATTAGTATTTTTAAGTCATTTTGTCTAAAGGCTTCAAATTTAGAGACGCTAAGTACTCGAGAGATATTTTATGGATCGCAGCTGAGTTTAAAAGGATCTTGCAGCATCCCTCCCCAGCCCTTACTACTGGCCAGCTGCTTCTAATCACATTCAGCAAAGTCCTGTGACAGACTCATTCTTCTTCCAGCTTCTTGCGGAAGATGTCAAGCTCTAGGTCGGCCTGGGTCTTTCTGAGAGCTGTAGAACAGTCTCTCAAACTGCAGTGTGCGTGCAGATCACTTAGGCATCTTGTTAAAATGCACATTCTGATTCTGTAGGTCTGCTCCGCAGCTCTAACAAGCTCCCAGGTGATGCTGATGCTGGGGTCTGAGAACTCCCCCTTTGAGTAGCTAGGAAATTGCTGAATGTCAGGCATATAAGGGGCCTTAGAAATGGATTACCAGATCTTAGCCTGTGACTGTACCACAGAGGATGTAGAGGCCCAGATAAGAAGAGGGGCTTGCCTGAGGTCACACAGCAAATTAGTGGAAGAGACCAGGACTAAATCTCAGTTCATCACTTTCCCTTGATGTTGTATATGCTTTCTGTCTGCTGATCTGAAAACTAGAAATAAGGAATGAAGGAAATGAAAATAAGGTTTCCTGTTGGCATTATCAAGTTTTGAGCAACCTCATAGAGCCAAAATGTAGTATGTTATAGTTTAGACCCACCTGGATTTCTTCTTTCTTAGGTTTTAGTGAGACATTTTCTGTGGTAGGGGCTTCCCTGGTGGCCCAGATGGTAAAGAATCTGCCTGCGATGCAGGAGATTCAGGCTCAATCCCTGGGTCAGGAAGATCCCCTGGAGAAGGGAGCAGCAACCCACTCCAGTATTCTTGCCTGGAGAATTCCATGGAGGAGCTTGTTGAGCTACAGTCCATGGGGTTACAAAGAGCTGGACACAACTGAGTGAATACCACTCACTTTCTTTCACTTTTCTATGTTAACCTTAGGATCTTAAATGGAGCCCCCCTCACACCATTCTTGGTATCAACAGTGCTTGTCCCTTTCACACAGCAGCCAGAAGGTGCCAGGTAGCCCCAGCTGAGCATGTAGACTGAACTAACTTTTAGATTCCAGGAACAGAAGGGGTGGTATATGACACTGAGCCAGTCATCAGACTTGCTTAACCCTTTGGCTTATACAGGCCAGTGGCAAAGGGGACGTCCTTGGAATGCAATAGGTAGGTTTGACCCAGAGACGCCACTGAGGACCTGGGGTTGTGGGAAGAGCATGGCACCCAGAGAACAGTACAATAGCAACCACACTTTCGTCCGTCAAGAAGATCCTGGGAGCTGGGGAGGGGACATAGGTGCAGGCAGTTTGCAGTCATCTCAGCAAGTGGGCAAGGGCTTCCTGCCAATGCAGGAGATGCCAGTTTGATCTCTGGGTCAGGAAGATACCCTGGAGGAAAAAATGGCAACATACTCCAGTATTTGTGCCTGAAAAATTCCACAAATAGAGGAACCTGGTGGGTGCAGCCCATGGGGTCACAAAGAGTTGGACACGACTAAGCAACTGAGCACACAGGCAAGTGGGCACATTTTTCATTCTGTAAATATTTATTGTGTGCCTGTAACATACCAGATGCTGAGCTGTGCACTTGTAGATGTGGAAGATGGATTCCTAAGAGCTCTGGCTGCAGGCTCCCAGCTAGATTCTGCATCACAGTCATCTCTTGGAGTAATATCAAAGTGGGACTCTGGTCTTGGTTGAATGATTTGATATGTGGGGATTCAGATAGAGGACAGAATTTAGGCTCATACTTGCTGGATGTCTAGCACTGAGCAAGGATGGCATGGTTTCTGGAGTAATGCCCAGTGAGGAAAGCCAAGGAAAAGGTCAAAACAGGAATGGCACCACCCTGAGTTTGCTTCTGAGCTGCTAACCTCAGATACTTGAAACCTTTCCTAACTGAGGGCAGGGCTGACTGCTCAGGACTGGGCTGGGACTGAGCCCACAGGGAAGGTCACCTGGTGAGAACATAGGGCCAGGCACTCTGAGACCAGAAAAGTGTAATCACTCAGGCTCACTGCTGTTTACCTGCTCACCCTTCCTGCCTTTGGCTACTTTCGTTGTAAGAATCATCTTATTCTGTGGTTATAGAGATTAAGGTGCAGGAAGCTTCTCAGGTCTGGCCCTTTGGGGGATCAGAGGTGCCAAGAGGCTCCCATCATCACTTATACTAACATCTCTGAGGGTTGAGATATCATTAGGTGTCTCCTGATGAGGCAAGTGACTAAATGCTTCAATGGGAGAAGACTGGATGAATGGGTACTTGACTTGAGACCCCTCAGCCAGGCTGTGTTTGAAATTGCCATCCAGGGACCAAGCTGGAAGGGGTTGGTAGTGCTAGTGGCAGTCAAGCGGGGAGCAATGCCTGGTGCCTGCTAGGCCTACAGTAAATACGTCTTGACTGAGTAGGTATTGACAAGGTGCTTTATAGTATGCAAAACACTTCCCAAGGCATTCCTCTCCCAGACTCTGTGAGATAGGCAGAGCATTATACCCATTTGATACCCAGGAAGTGGAGGCTCAGGATGTTACATATTTTGCCCAAGATCACATAGCTGGTAAATGGCCAAGCTGATACTAGAACTCAGCTGAGTCTCTTTCTAATGTTCTGTCTTTGAAGACGGGTTTGAAAATGCACACAGGTACCGCTGGGGACCTGGCTGTTGCACATTCAATTTTTGGTAGTTATTAAAAAGATATCACTTTTTTAATGCAAAACTTTTTTTTTTTTTCCAAAGGAAATGTGCCTCTCTGTGTGCATTTCCCCCAAATTGAGCCCTTGGGTGTCTTTATTTTTAATAAGGAAGGAACACTTGGGTCTGGAACAGCTGAACCAAGCACCATTGCTGCCTACTCATTAGCTCCGTCTAATTAGATTGAAACCAAGGAAGGAAGTGGCAGAAGCAACCATTCTGTTGTAGCAGGAATGGTCACATATGGCCTTGAACCAGCCTTCCTTCTCCAGAAGACCATTAGGATGCAGCTTGTTTCACAGGACAATAGTATATTTCCATCACAGAGAGAGAGAAATTGAGAGAGACAGACAGAGTGACAGATTGATTTCTGGGACCCTAGAGACTTGGGGACTCATTGTATCTTTTCGTTGGCACTCAGACATGTAGGGCAGAGAGGCTAGTGGTTTTTCTTTAAGAACAAACTAGATACAAGCTATTTCTCTGAAGTGCTTGGAGGACCTTGGGTTCCTGTAAATAGCTTAAAAAAAAAAAAGTACACCTGAAAGGTTTTGTCCCTGAAACTTGGGTCCCAAGTTTGCATGTGAGTACAACAGTGCTGGCCCTGATCCCAGGCCTGCTGTAGGTGGTTTTGTCCAGTCCTCAGTGGCAACTCTGACCTCTGGGTCTGCTTACCTGAATCAAAGCTTTCAGGCGGAATTTTCCATATTCATGCCTCTTTGTTGTTGCACAAATTGTAAGGTAGCAAATGAGGAGAGAAGGTGACTGATCGAACTTCTAGGCGGTACTTGATGTGAAGGAGCCTTGGGGAGTGCCAAGGGCCAGTTGTGCTTTTTCTGAGACTAGTTCTACCAGCTCCTGGGGATGGCTTGCTTCCTTTCCCCCTGGCTTTACTCCGATCTCTGTTCCCTTCCCCCATCCCACATCAACCCTTCTTCCTACCCTGTGGTCTCCCTGTTCATCCCTAGTCTTGCCCCCTTTCCTCACCTTCCACACAGGAAGTGCCTGTGCACTTCCTTCCTTGCTCAGGGTCGCCCAGAAGCAGTCTGTTCTCCTTGGCAGAGCTTGCCGGGAATTGCTGGCTCTTTCTGGTCTCTTCAACCCATGTATTACCACTGCTCCTTTGCACAGACCCGGTTTGTAGACAGACTTAGAGCAGTTCCTGATTGCCCAAATTCTCTCCCTGCCCCCGTGCCTTTGCACTTGCCAGTCCTTTGAGAAGATTTTAGTTCTTTAGTTTCTAATTCAAGTATACGCCCAGGCAAAATTAGGTGTTTTCTTTCTCTTTTCTGCTTTTAGTAATTCAGATGTATTCTTGCTCTTTTTTTAAATTGTATAATTTTGTAATCATTTGAATGTTTATCCCTCTTTCTTACCACAAATACATCATCACCAAGCATTTGCTTGTACATTTGATTTTTGGTACTTTCTAAACAGAGAGCATATTTATGTACATATTTATTTATTTATTTTGGCCACACAGCTTGCAGGATGTCAGTTCCTCTACCAGGGATTTTCAAACCCAGGCCCCTTGCAGTGGAAGTGTACAGTCATAACCACTGGACTACCAGGGAATTCCCATCAGATAGCATTTTTCAAATGCAAAACTTAAAAAAAAAACCCAAAACTAAATGTGCCTCTCTGCATTGTTACCAAATTGGGTTGAATCCTTGGGTCTTTTTATAAAATAAATATATGAATATAAATGTCTGCTTTGTGCTATTACTATCTAGCCATTGTTGAGTTCTGACTCTGAGTCAGGCATTAGGCTACAGTTAGGGCTTTCCCACTCATTTCCTCCTCCATGGGCATAGAACTTATTATTTTCTCCACTCTACAGACTAGGAAATTGTGTCTTAGAGTTTTTCAGTGACTTGGAAAGATCCCAGAACTAGTAATTAGGAGATCTGGGGCTCAGGTCAGGCATGCTAGATACTGTAGATATAACATGCAATATGACATCAGCTCTTCCCTCAAGGAGCTTGTGGTCTAGTTGGTGAGACAGGTAAGTCAGTATCAGGCCAGGATGCTGAGTCTGCTGTTGAGGGGTGTGCCGGGTGCCTCAGGGGGCGGGGGAGGGCAGACGGGGCTGTGCTCTGTGTCCCCGCACCCACCCTGTGTTGCTTGCCTCTGTGACCCGCACTCCGCATCTCACTCCACTTTTGCTCCACTCTGTGTTTCTCATCAGTCCTTCTGCAGCGCCTCCTCCATCAAGTTTGGAACGTGTGCTGTCTCCCTCCTGCCCCATTCACACAAACCGCCCCAAGCGGGTGAGGGCGTGGGTGAGAGTGGGATGGTTTCTGGAGTACCGGGAGTCTCTGGAGATTGCCTGTGCTCAGCTCATTTGTCATTGCCTCGGCTTCCTGGAGTGTTTCCATCCTAGGAAAATTTTTCTTGGCCTCAGGACAGAACTTCTAAGAACATGTCCCAGGATTGGGCCCTCTGGCATCCTGTCTCTTACCCCACAGGCTCTGGCTAGGCCTCTGCCACGCGCTGGATTTTTGCAGGTCAGAGAGCTCTGAGACGTGACTGCTGTTCTTCAGGGGCTCGGGATACAGTTGCTCAGACCAGGTGAGGGGCTGAGGCCTACGTAGGTCTGGAGGGTGATCCCTGGGCCTGTGGCAGTGCTGAACCAGCACAGGAATCAGGTGTGAGGAGAGAAGGTTGCACCGGCGGGGCCCTCATAGATGAGTCAGCAGGGGTTGGAGGTGTGGTGGACTGTCTGAGGTCAGAGTAAGGAGAGATGCGAGCTATCCCCAGGATCTTACCCACACTTCTCCCTGTTACAGTAACCCCCCCATGTGGATGTTAGTGTCAAACCAGGCAGAGGCTCTAAAGGAAAACTGTTTTGATCCAACATCAAAAGAGGCGAATCTAGTGCCAACAGAAGAAAACATTCTAATTCTTCAGAGGCACAAAGAAAGGGAATAAAAGAGTGGGGAGCAAAATATAAGGAGCCCCTCCTGTGTGTATTGTGCCAGGTTATTATGTAATAACATGTGTGTTAGTTAAGTTCCTAGCAACCGCCTGCGTCTTTATTTATCGATGGGAAACTGAGACGGAAGGCGTGTTGCCGGTAAACAAAGAGTAGCCTTTGAAGCCTGGTCAGTCCTAAGCAGGACCTCAGCTTGCTGCTGTTCCCCAGGCACTGAAGAATACCCGCAGGGGAGGCGACTGGGGAAGCTTACCACACCACACAGTGCCAACCGAGGAGCAAAACGTTGTTAATACGATCTTTGTCAGCAGGGGCTAGGAAGGAAGCCCTGTGTTTTCTACCAAGAGTGGTGGAAGGTTCTTTTGACCTTCTCTTCCCTGCCCTGGGCATGGCGGTCTCTTCCTAGGCTCCTCCACAAGCTCTGGGTATGACCCCACGATCTCTGAGGGAGCCCTCTGTCTCACCCCGTCTGTTGGCGTCTTGATGAATAACCTCAAGACGATTTAGGCTGGCCTGCCGGAGCCCTCTCCATGAGTGTGTGATCCGTCTTACTGCCAGAGCTCATTTGGGCTCCTTTAATAATTGAAGGCCAACGTTAAACGTTTCACAGTTTGTCCTTCGTGGACAGGAGCAGTTTTCTGGGTGTAAGTGATATGCCCCGTCCCCCAAGGACGCTGTTTCCTGAAGTGCAGCTGATTCAGCATGCTCGGTTGTGGTTGCCAGGTCACCGAGGTTTCAAGTCCTCCTTTCAAGAGCCAGCTCTCCTGTTTCACCTTTGTGAACAATCCTGGGAGGCTCCGGGGCTAGGGCCGGAGATCATTTGACTGGGAATTTGGACTGAGGGGGGTGATCTACGGCAGCCGTTTCCCACTGTTCAGAGGGGTCAGTGCCTTTTTGTCTCTTCAGCACAGAAAGAGGGGCCGCTGCAGGTCTAGGTGCCATCTGTTTACCCTGTACTGGTCATTCGAGGACAGTTCTAATTGCATTTACCCAAGTCATGTGCTTGTTCTCGCCTCCAGGCCCCTCTGCCTTGCTCACCTTCCCCCACACCCTGCCGACCTCTGTTCCTCCTTCTGGCTCGGTCAGGCTGGCTCTCCCAGGGGCTCTGTGGTATAGGGTCTTTCTCTGCATGTCCACGGCCCTCTGTGTCTCCTCTTTCTTGGCCCTCATCCCCATGTGTGGAATTGTCTGTTTACTTGTCTTTCCCTGGTGGACTGAGAGCTCTTGGGAGATGATGGGATAATGAACCAATGAACAAATGGAAGCAGTTTGTAAATTCTGCTGCTGGAAAAATCACAATAACAATTAAGAAGGACAGTTGACGTTTATGGAGGACCTATTCTGGCCCAGGTGCTGGGCTGGCTGTGCCATCTCATTTAATCTTCACAATGGCCTTGGATGGCGGATGCTAGAGGTTACATGAAGAAGTCAAGCTTTCTGCAGTGTTTCATTGTGATCCTTCTGGTTTGGGACTGATTCACCACAAATGACCTGCCTTATAATTTAATAATGAGTACGTTAGAAACTTAAAAAAAATGCTTTCTTATAATTTTGCAGTTTCACAGCTTTGAGTTTTAGCATCGAGTACAATAATATATCAGATGACTGTCAAAATGCAGCACCAACTCTTTTGCTAGAAATAATTACAGTTTGCCAACCCTGTTTATTTTAAGCGGCTCTGGTGCCTTAATGTACTGTGCTGTAAATTGAGCCTGTGATGTATGGATTATGCAGGGGGATTGGAAAGGCAAGGAAGCCAAGGGCAGATCCACTGGATGGGTGGTGAAAAAGGAAATAGAACATGTCCCTTTGTTAAATACATTCTCCTGAAGATGTGTTTATAATTTGACAAGTTAGACAGCTGGAAAAATTAGGAGCTGCTTTGCTGGAGAACTTGGCCTGATTCTTCAGACTTGGAAAATGAAGCCATTGGTTCTCTTGGTGATTCTCTGGTCAAAGTGCTTGTTTCTCAGGCCATAGGCAGTTCAGGCCCCAGGCAGGCCAAGTCTACTATCTTGTGGGCCTGGTTGCTGTTGGTTCTAATTTCACATTTCTTACTGCCTTCTTATTATTGCCTCCTAGGTAGATCCTAGGTGGACCACTGCCCCCTCTAAGTTGTCTAAAGCAAGACTCAGCCTGGCAGAGTGGAAGCTGGAGTTAGATTTGTGTTTGAGTATAGGCTGCCACTTTTACTGAGGGAAAGTCGTGTGACCTCTCTGAGCCTCAGTTTCCTCATTTATAAAAGGAGGTTAATCACTGAAAAATTATTTATTGAATGTCTGTTATGTGCCAGCCACTATTCAAGGCATTGGGGAATAGAAATTCTTGGTAGAATGTACATTTTATTGAGGGGAGACAGACATTAAATTGTAAACATAGTGATTAAGAAAAGTATATCATGTGTTAGAAGATAGTGAGTACAAGAAAAAAAAGAGAAAGAGAGTGGGGTAAGGACTTTGGGAAGTCCCTCTGGAAGGGAAGTCCCTCCAGAGGGAAGCTGGGACAAGTGTGGGTTGCAGTCTTCAGTAGGCCTCACTGAAGTGGGGGCATTTGAGAAACGATGTGGGGTTGGTGAGGGGGTGGCCATGCAGGTATCTGGTGAAGAATGTCCCAATATGAAGGCCCTAAAGTGGGGGCGGGCCTAGCGTGTTCGAGAAACCACAAGGAAAGCCAGCATGGCTCAAGCAGCCAGAGTGAGCATGGGCAAGAATAAGGGAAACTGAGGACAGAGGTCATGGGGTTATGCGGATTCAGTGGGAAGGCATCTGTAATGCATCTTGCTCTTCCATTGGACTTCCAGGTTTCCCAAGGGCATTTTCATTCTCCCAGTCACCCAGGCTCCAAACCAGGGATCGAACCCACACACCCTGCCCTGGAAGGTGAAGCCTTCACCACTGGACTGCTGGGAAAGTCCCTCACACCCTCCATGCCTTTGTTCACACTCTTCCACCTGCCAGAAGTGCCGGTTTTGCCTAATCTATGATCTGCCTACTTTTCTGGACTTGGCTTTAGATGGCACCTCCTTGTGAAGTCTTCCTGATGCTTATGTCCTAAGTGATCTCCCCCTTCTCTGAACTTGCACAGCATTTCTCTTGTCATTCACAGCTTTCCACCTTGGATTTTAGGTTGGGATGTAGGTGTGTGTGCTTTATGTCCCTTCTCGGACTGTGAATTCACTGAGGCATGGATCATTTTCATCTTTTACCACCCATAGCACCTGGCACAGCACCTTTTCCAGAGGAGGCACTCAGTGAATCTTTGAGTGAGAGACTGAGTGGATGTTTCCCAAGCCAGAACATCTGGAGAGGGATTTGCCTTGGCAGTTCTTTCCCTTATGCTGATAGGAATGCAGTACTGACAAGTTTCTGGAGTCCAGGTGTATTGAGTCTGCATGGAGCTGCTATCGTCTGGTGCTATAACTCAGAAGGCATTTTCTTGTAGAAACCATGATGTAAATAGTTGTTATGAGTAATTCCATTAGGAGTTCCAAATATCTGACTTAGAATCACACACTTGTTGTGATTGTTCATTCATAAGTTGGAGACTGCCTCTTTTTTTGAAGATGCCTCATTTTTACTGGCAGGCAGGTAGTGTCTGCTTAGCCTGACTGCCAGCCACTATCCAAAGGCACTCTGAGGTGAAGAGAGGTCACAGAGAGATAACCAGCTCTACCACGTATTAGCTGTGTGATTTTCAGCAAGGTATTTTACTGACCTGAGCCTCGATTTTCTAATCTGTAAAGCAGGAATAAACATTTCTACCAGTAGGCTTAATGAGGATCAGCAAGGTAACCTGAATAAAGGACAGTAAGTCCTAATAAGTACTTATAAATGTCATTTAAAAACATTCAAAGCAACAGAACATTTATTTTCCTTTTATTTTGTGCATTTTGGAAGTTTCTATGGTCTAGGACAGTGCTGGTCGAATATTATGGTGGGTGTGAATCACCTGGGAGCTTCTTTAAAATGCAGAATCTGATTTTGTAGGTCTGGGATGGGGCCTGAGATTCTGTTTCTAATATGTCATGCTGCTGATCCTGGGACCATATCTGGAGTAGCAAGAGGTTAGGGTGATGGTTCTCAAGCTACAGCCTGCCTCCAGGTCACCTGGAAAGCTTGTTAAAATTGGATTTCTGGGCCCCACTGCTAATGATGTATTGATTCAGTACATCTGGGCTGGGTTCTGAAAATGTTCATTTCTAATAATTTCCAAGATGATGCCAAAGCTGCTGGCAAGGGACCACACTTTGAGAACCATTGTGGTTGTGAGGTAATGGGGATGAAGTTAATAAGAAAAAAGAGGGAAGTAATGGTAATTCTTGAATGCCAGGGTACTTGTGCTCTCTGCTCTTTTGGTTGTAGAAGTCCATAGGATAATTATTAACTGACAAGGCTCTGGAATGTCTTATTAATAATTAAATAGCGACAACAAGCAACACTTGCTGAGCACTTATTATGTGCCAGGCGCTGTGCCAAAAGTTTTATATCATCCCACTTAATTCGTATAAAAGTTCTGTTGAAGTGGATACTGTGATTTTCTGTCTCAGTGTTTCCCATGTTAACCGATTTATAAGAGTCAACTGGTGTGGTTGCTAAAAGTACACATTTCTAGCTCTCTACCCTGGTGATTTAATTTGGTGAGGCCTAGTGTCTCCAGTGGTTCTTACAATCAGGTAGACCTGGAACTCTCTCCTCTAGGTAATCATCTCTCTACTTCTCTTTCATCTATGTCCAATATTAAAACTGCCAATTTCAAAGAAATATTGTAATAGAGGGGCTTCCCTGACTTCCCAGGTGGCTCAATGGTAAAGAAACTGCTAGCCTCTGCAGGAGATACAGGAGACCTTGGTTCGATCCCTGGGTTGGGAAGATCCCCTGGAGTAGGAAATGGTAAACCCACTCCAGTATTCTTTCCGGGAAAATTCCATGGACAGAGGAGGCTGGCCGGCTCTAGTCCACAGGGTCACAAAGAGTCAGATACGGCCGAGCACACGCACACACACACAGCAACAGAACACAATATGTTTACATTAGAAGTTATATTAAGTCCAGTTTTTCTTTGATGTTTCAGAAAACCCTTTGGGAGCCCTAGATGCCTTGGGAGCCTGCATTTTGACCATCCCTTGACTGTAAAGGTACAGAAAGACTAGGTGATGGAGCATTCTATTTATTAGAAGGCCAAGGAAGTCCAGGCCAGCAAGGAAGCCCAGGCCAGCCAAGGAGGCCCAGGCTGACTGTATAATATTTGGCTGTCTTGAGGAAAAGCATTTTGTTTGGAATATTTTTCTAGGAAATCGGTCTCCATCGCATCCAGATGGATTCTATGATTCCACAGGATTTTAAGAAAGATGAAAAGAAAATGTTGTACTTGCTTCTCTACGGTCAGGGCTTGTTTTCCCACAACAAAGCCAGTGGAGCACACATTCCCCATCACTTCATCAACAGCCTCAGTCGATGGTCTCCCTCACCTTGCCTGGGCCTTAAGCTCTTCTCTGGTTTTCCAGCCACTGGCTTCTTTGCATAGGATTTCACATTTAGCCTGGGGTTGTGTATTCCATATTTCATTGAAACTATGGCTAAGGATAGAAAATGAGGAATGTTTCGAGTTATATTTACAGTAGGAAATAACCAACTGCTCACCTACTCTGGGGAGGGAGGAGGTCCTGTCTGCCTGTCTTGATGGGGGTGGAATGGGGCAGTGAGGTGTAGCAAGGATAAAGTTGTCTGTTAAATGTACCATGTTTTAGCCATCAGGAAATATTGTTGTGAAACCAAAGAAAATTGAGACTTTCTTTAGTTCTGTTGATGCTAATTTGAATTACTTTTTGAGTCATTTGATGTAACAGCTCTAGGGTAACTTTCTGTTGCTAATGGGAGCAGTATTTCAGATGGAATGAGCACTGGACCCAGAGTCAAAAGAGGTAGGGACTCAGGTCAGCTCTCCCTCTGATTTCTTCTGTGTTCTTAGGTTAGTTAGATAATCACCTCTCTGGATATCACTTTTATCTTTAAAATAAGGAGACTGAGCTCAGTGATCTCAGGATCAGCTTGATATTCTGTGCTCTTTTGATGACCTATTCCCGGGAACATGTTCCATCATAATAACTTGTCCCAAAATGCAGTCAAATTCACCCACTCAACCACTATCTACTGAGCATCTAGTCTCTAGTATTCCAAGTACTGCCCCGTATGCTACGGGTGATGTAGCTGTAGATAAGCCACACAGATCCATTCACTCATTCATTCTTTCATTCATTCATATACAATCATTTATTTATTGAGCATCTCTATTATGTGCCAAGCACTATGCAAAAAGCTATGAATGATACAAAAGTAAATTAGACACAGGTTTCGTTGTCACGTAACATGCTGTCTTAGGGGTAGATAAGTTGTGTACATACTGTAACCACTGTCTCTAAAAGAGGCCCTCTCCTTTTGTTCTCTGTCTCCATACTCTACTTTTAATAGCATTTATCACCTGACCTTGTATTATTTGTTTTGTATCTGTCTCTCTATCAGAATGTAAGCCCCATGAGAGCAGGGGTTTTGTTTTGATCACTGCTATACTCTAGCACTTAGGTTAGTGCATGGATAAAATAAACACTCAGTAAAACCTTTTAAAAATAAAAATACACAAGAAGCTAGAAATTATGTCTATATAAAACTTCCCTTCAGCTCAGTGAAGAGAAAGGTTACTTCTAACTAGGACAATGATCTTTAAATCCTGCACATTAGAAACACCTTGTGAACTTAAAAAAAAAAATCAGTTGCCAGGTCCCACTCCATACTAAGTCAGCATCTCTGAGTGATGGTTGGACATCAGTATTTTATAGGAGCTTCCCAAGTATAGATAATGGGTAGCTAAAATAATGTAAACTAGAAAAATCGGGGAAAGCTTCATGGAAGAGGTAGGGTTTGAGATGGCTTGAAAATCCAGTAGGATTTGGATAAGAAAGAAGCATTCCAAATGGAGTACACAACATAGACAAAGTGCAAAGACAAGAATTACAGGCTGAGTTCAGGTATCAGAAGGAGTTCATTTGGGGCTGGAGCCTAAAGAGCATGAAAGGGAATAATTAAAGCAGCATTTATAATTGTTCGCTGTGGCCCGCTTGAGAAGGTCTTTGAATTCTAGGCTTAGAGATTTCAACTTCATTCAGTTTTGCAGTCAGAGAGAACTATGAATCGTTTTTAAACAGAAGCGATATCATCAGACTTTACCCTGACTGCTCGTGGAGGATGAATGGCTTGGACGCTGACAGGGAGGCCAGTTAAGAGGTGGTACCATGGTCTGTGTAATTTGGACTCAGCCTAGGGTTGCATCACTGGTATTGGAGACAAGGGTTGAGGTACAGTTGGCTGCAAAGCCTGCCCGCCCTCCAACTGTGGTCTTCTTTGAGGGCTCTTGGTGGAATCACTGGCATTGCAATGATCAATACCTTTTGATCATGCCAGGGGAGCCAAGTGCCACTGCACCCCTAGCCCAGTTTTATCCTAGGCATAACTGATGAACCGATAGTGCTGCTAAGGCCTCCTTCCTGAAACGATAGGCCATTTTATCTTTACACATGAAACTCGGAACCTTTGAGACAGAGGTCTCTGTTATTTTAATGTGGCAGTGTGTGCGTTTACTTCATCTCTGGTTAATTCCAGCACCATGGATACCATCGGGTATGACGACCAGTATCTGGAGCTGCTAATTTCTTAAGCTTTGTCTGGGTGTACTGAGCAAAGCCTGCCTCCAGAGACAGATTTGAGCAAGGGCTGGGAGCCATGGGCCAGGGGGTATATTTCCAGGAGCCTCTCATTATCTGAATATGTTCATCTACAAAGAGCTGAAGTTTCTGAGTGCACAGGACATCTGCATAGGCTAGGACACCATATGTGTGTGGGGCTGGAGGAAAGCAGGTTTGATCGGGGGAGGTGGTGACTGGGTCTAGTTTGCTGATACAGGCTTGTGCAGAGAGGACTGCCTGCCCTTGGCCAGATGCTGCCTGTAGCTGGTGCATCCCCAGGGTCATATGCTACTCAAAAGGATAGGCAAAGCCAGAGTTGCTAGTACAGATTATTTTTTTCCTCCCTGGATCTGTTTTGCCAGGGTTGACCTTATTCACAGTCAGTTTCAGAATGTCAGTCCCTCAGATATGCACCGACTTTACAGCTTGCAAGGAGCTTTCACACCCTTTATCTCATTGGAATCTCACAACAGTCCTGTGACTTAATTAGGACAGGAGTTGTTCATCCATTTTATTGATGAGAAAACTGGGGTTGGGATGGGCTTAGATAGCTTATTCTAAAGTCATGTAGATATAAAGCATAAAAGTTGGGGCTTTTTCATGCAAGAGCCAAGAGGCCAATGGTTGGGGCTGCTTTAATGGCATTTATGCACATGGCAATAGGAAAAGTTAAGGTTTTGGCACCTTCATGTCTGTCTCGCCGTTCCTTACCGAGGTAGTTCTGGCTTGTCCTCTATATGAGTCTCATAGTATAATGATACTTACTTAGTCATATCATCAATAAGATATCTGTACTGTGATAGTTACACAAAATGACACATTACTCTGTGCCTGCTGGGCTCTGATCTAGCTTGCAGGTTCATCCTTGTTAGCAGCATTCTTTGCAGCAGCATCTCCCCCTGGAAATGATAACATATTGGGCCCCTCATATCTTGGAGCACGTTCATTTATCAATGGGTTCCTTCCCTTCACAAGGAATATGGAACAACTTAGAAGCACCAGATGCCTTGGGACAGAAGAAGCACGGCTCTGGTCAACATTCATAATAATAGATGGCCAATTACATTGTTCCTTTTACTTACAAAATGTAACATATCTCATATGTTCCTTTAAAGAATTCTAGGAAATGGGTATTATGTCCCCATTTTACCAATGAAGAGTCTAAGCTCCCTAGAGAAAAATAAAAGGCTTGACTTGCCCAAGGTCCCAGAGCCATCTCACTCCAAACCTCTTCTCTTTCCATTGTACTCCTGGCTTCTCCTACCAGTACTCTTTGATCTCTTAGACTTGTTCTGGCATAAACTCCAGCTTTTTCTGTGATTCCAAGCTAAACTATTTATTACCTTTTCTGCAGCTTCTCTATCTTTTTAGGCTTGGAAGTGTTCCATAGAATTCAGCAGGAAGGAATTTATTTCTCTCAGACCCTGAGATTTTTCTATGGCTTCCCATGCTGACCATGGAACTCCATTCATCTCTCTTAGCTAGAGCTCCTGCTGGTCTCTGCCTTTATTTTTGCCTTTAGTTTACCCGTGATCTGAACCTTAGACCCTTGTCCTTTTTCTCCTAATCTGTTCAATGTTTCTCAAGGTTCTTCCCGTCAGTCTTGCCTCTGTGATAGACTAAGGCTCCCCTCCTATCAGGTAGGCTCACTTTCCTGCATATATTTATTCGTTCATTCACTTACTCATCAAGCATTTCCTGTATGCCGATGTCAACCACTGTGTTTAAGGACTGGGGGCTCTGAGATGTTAAAACATGGTTGAGGATACCATAAAGAATCAGGAGGCTTTATGGTTCAATTTGGTAATGATTGTTAAGGCATAAACAAACGTTTCTGTGGGAGCATAGGAGGAGGGACATGTGATCCAGATTTGGCAGAGGGCAGGGGGTTGTCAGAGAAGTTTTCTTGGAAGAGAGCCTGATGTCTGAAGTGGGTCCTAAGGGGTGGGTTGAAGTTGGCTTAGAGCGAGTGGTAGTGGTACTGGTGGTTGGGGGGAATTGTGGGGACAGCAGAGTGCCAGTTAGAAAGATCTGCTCATATCAAGACCCAGAGCATCAAGTTTAGGGAATTGCAAGCACTTTGACCTGATTGGAATAGAGATTGTAAGGATGGTAAGGATTAGGCAAGAGAAGTAGTCTAGAACCAGATTGTACAGGACTCTTATTTCATTCTCAAGGTGATGAAGGGTCATAGGAAGATCTTAAGTAGAAGAGTGACTTGTTAAGCATAGCATTTTAGAAAGATAGATATGGTGGCGGGGGAAGAATGGATTGGAGAGAGAGAGAGAAGAGGTGAGTCAGAAGACTGTGGCAGTAACTGAGGCCTGAGCTGATGAGAACTTGAACTGGGGTTAGGGCAGCAATAATGGACAGACTGAGTGAATGGATTCAGAATATATGGAAGGGGAACTTCTGGAGCTACTAACTGGGTAGCTGTCCATTCAACTGAGAGGACACATGCTCTTTTGTCTCTCCCTCACATGTGCTACCTTGCCTTCTCCTTTATGCGGTCCCTGTTTGCAGTCAGAAGAGAAATCCAATGTTTGTTTTCCAGTTGGCTCTCTTCCCTTACCCCAGTCTCCCTGCAAGGTCCTTCTTCTTCTGGCTAACCCTACCTTTATTATCTGTCTGGTCAGTGTCCAGGGCATTCTTTCTGTTTGCACTTGGAAACAGTGACGCTGCAGATCAACCAAGAGGTATCGCTCAGGTTTCCTCTGGTAGCCATCATTCCCCCTCTGGATAGTGCCAGACAGAAGGGGAATGGTGATAGTCTCTTCTAAGAGGCTACCTGGTGGAGGGAGTGAGATACAAGGTGACTTTATTTGCTAAGTTACCACTAAAGGAGGAGAGGACAAGTATTTTGCATTTTTGGAATAGAAAAATCTTTAAACACAGAAAAGAGCAAGTAACTACTCCCCATCAAGAGAAGAGGAAGCGTGGTATGGGCAGATTGAGATGCTCCAGGTTGGTGACACTCAGAACTGTCCTCTCCATGGCTGTGCTGACGGGTTTGATCTTTTACGGAATAGAATAGAGCATCAGCACCAGAAGGGGCCTTGGAGATCACCAGCTCATCTTCCTTGTTTTGCAGAAGACTCTGAGATCTCTAGGGGATGGTGTGGTTTGCCCAAGGTCGCGATTAGCTAGGAGCAGAGCTAGGACCGGAACCAAGGCCCTCTACTTCAGTTTTTGTTTCGGTCGCTCCATAAAGTACATGAAGTACATGATTCTATTTTTCCATAAAAAAAACTTTTTTTTTGACAGTTTGACAGTCTGGAGAATCAGACTTACAGGCTGCTTTAGCAATAAGTGTATATTATTAGATGGTTTCCCACACCCCCGACTTCCAAAGGGACTGGAAATAGCCTAAGATTGCAGGGTGAGCGAGGGGTAGAGGGGTCTCCAGACTTGGACTCTAGTGCTCTTTCCAGCACAGCCCAAGGTCTCACCCAGGGCCCAAGACTCTTGGCTCTAAAGACAATGGATAGACTCATTCTTCAAATGCATCGCAACCACAGTTGATTTCATAAGATCCAAAAGACATGATTTCCTTCTTTTCTCTTTTTTCCTTGAGTGTTCTTCTTCTTCTTTTTTTTTTTTTTCTTATTTGACAAAAGTGTATGGTGGTGGAAATGACGTCAGTTTAATCAGGCTGCTTGACACAGTACTTTTCCATTGAATTTACTAGGAACTGTGAATTTGTTGTAGCAAACTGCCCTGAAGGCTGCAGTGTCTGATTGGCATGCCAGAAGCATCACTAGCGAACAGCTAAATAGAGATTGGGGGAGAAAACTGGGTCAAGAAACAGGCCTCCTGTACCTGCGGTGGCTGCGGAAGGCAGAGCGCAGGCGGCAGGCGGCCACAGCAGGCTCTGCCTCCCGGACCCTGAGCCGGTGAGCGCCCCGCCCCCCAAGCTCTGCGCTGCAGACATTTCTTTTCAAAGCCTGACAGTGGTCACAGAGTCAAAAGCAATCCACCATGGTTATGATTCCTTCATACCCCACCCTTNAACCAGAATTCGAGTTCTCTGCCAAGAGGATCAGTCTCCAATCCTCAGCTCAGGCTGAGGCCCTTCAACCAGATTCCTGCATCCAGGACCGGGGGACTAGAAAAAGGGGAAGGGTAGGAAGGGTTAAGGAGAGGAAAGAGAAAGGGAAGGGGAGAGAGGTCAATAAAGTCTCTTGTTCCTTACCAGTCGGGGCACTCTGGCCAGTTGTCTGCGTCAGGAGGAGACCAGGGACAAAAGGGTTCAGTTGTGGCTGCTGGGTCTGGTCCATTGGCAGGCAAGCTGGCCCCTGAGTACCCTGAGTGGTCAGGATGTTAGTCTAAGTGAAGAAGATTCCCCGCCAGAATTGCCATTTGTTGCAGGAAGGGGGACCCCTTCCAGGGCCCGAAACTGGACTCTTGTCTAACACTTGGAAATGAATTGTCCGAGGAGACACATGTGCTGACACAGCAAGAGATTTTATTGGGAAAGGGCACCCGGGTGGAGAGCAGTAGGGTAAGGGAACCCAGGAGAACTGCTTTGCCACGTGGCTCACAGTCTCGGGTTTTATGGTGATGGGATTAGTTTCCAGGTTGTCTTCGGCCAATCATTCTGACTCAGAGTCCTTCCTGGTGGTGCACGCCTTGTTCAGCCAAGATGGATGCCAGAGAGAAGGCTTCTGGGAGGTGGTCGGACAGGTGGTGTCTCCTTTTGACCTTTCCTTTACTCTTGTGGTTGGCGGAGGCTTGTTAATTCCCTGTTCCTCCCCAGGACCTCCTGTCGTAAAACAGCTCATGCAAATAGTTACTATGGTGCCTGGCCAGGGTGGGCGTTTTCAATCAGTGTGCTTCCCCTAACCGTCCCATTTCCATTTGCCTTTCTCCTGATTTCCCTTCCTTCCTCTCTCACCCTGCACCCCCCAAATATTATTGAATTCATCTCTGAAAGTCTCAGTGCTGAGCACCAAGATAAATCAGGGTCTCCTAAAAGGAGATGGGAGTGATTATGCCAGAAGGTTCAGGGGCAAGTTCTTGAAGGCAGTGGCATTCAAGCTAGGCTTTGAGCAATGAAATGGGTCAACATGGCAGGCACTGAGGGGAGGATGCTGCCTCTGGACTGCCTTATGGAGACTGGAGACCTCCTCACTGTTCTGGAGCTAGAATCTATCTCAGCATGTAGGAGCTGATAAATCCTCAAGAATCTGTTCTTCTAGGCGCCTTATTTTGTAGATGGGCAAGTGAAGGCACAAGAGGAAGAGGCTGGAAGATAGGCCAGCTCAGTGCTGTTGTAACCATACTCAGTCCAGTCATGCACTTGGCCTCGTTTCTGACAGTCCTGAGAACACCACTCCTCCTTCTGGGTTTCACTCTTATTATTGTTTTTTGATCCCATTATGTGAACTCAGAGAAGCTCAGTGGTTTCTACCTATAAATTACCAGTTAGGGAGCGGACCTGGGTCCTGCTGGCATTGGACTCCTAGATCACTTGGATCCTTGATGGTTAGTTACATTCCATTCCTTCCTCAAGCCAAACCAGATCAGGCCAGGAGTGCTTTTTCAGAAGGGCTGGTGCCTCCCCAAGAATGCTTGGTAGAAATGGGTCTTGTCTCAAAGCAAGGGCTCAAATTCTCACAGTCAGAAAAGCTGAGTATGGCAGGAATCCAGGTCATTGAATTTTTATGTTATCCTGTGAGAGAATTTGGCTCATTTTGGCTGAAAATTGTTTTTAATAAAATATACTTAAATTTACTGAAATTTGCTTTAAATACAACTTTTGCTTAACCATTTTAATTCTATATAGCATCTCTTTTTCCCTTTTAAGGCAAAATCAGAGAGTAAGAATAAAACAACCTTCCTAGTAATTTTCCCTGAATCTTTTGGATAGTCTCAATTCAATATGAGGAGTTCTGTCTTTGGATCAAGTATTGATGTTACGTTGAAATGCAGAAATGTATACCAGTTTTAGATAGATGCACCAAAGTTTGCTGAACAAATGTACAATCTGTACAGGATCTTTCAAAGCCAACTTGTTTTGGAAAACAGTTGATATTGATAACTCACATGTCAGGTAGCCTCTGGCATGAGCTAAGTGGAATGAACAGAAGAATAAGCCCCATTAGAATAGTTATCAGATATTCCAGCTCTGAAGATCAGCCGTTGATGGTCCTGGTAGTTGGATGGCCAGAACAGATCCTGTCCTCCTCAAATCAGAGGTTCTTTTATTTTAGGTCAGAGCAGGTGGTTTTAAATGCCTCTAAATAATTTTCCTGGCTTTAGAAGGTTATATTCACTTGCAAATTAGTAGGCCTAGCATCTAATTGGTGTTTGCTGAAAGAAAGGGAGAGAAGGAAGGGAGGGAAGGAAAGAAGAAATGCTTCTGGATACTTGGCAGGTTTCCACCCAGAGGCTGACACATTCGTAGAAATTTCCATATATTCTCATTTTAGGGTCATACTAGGACTTGTCACTAGAGTGAACATCATCTGAACATTCATAGAAGTGGTTGGAAGAGACAGAAAAGCTGGAGAGAGATTGTAATTTGAAGTTTGTCAAGAGTCACCTATCTTCCTTAACACGGTTACATAAAGGAAGCAAAAGGCAGGAGTCACAGTAGAATGCCCATACAGGCTCAGTGTGGCTTGGCCAGGATCCTCTATAGCTTTCCTGAGCTTCTCCACCCCTGGCCTTGACCTCATTGGTCAGGGACACTTAAAGAGTGGTCCTTAGTTCTCAGCTGTTCTTGCTGGCTGTTGCCGCTTGGAGGACCCGATTCCTCTCCCGGAGGACCCCCTCTGCTCCACTGGTTCTGCGGTGGACCATGCTTCCACTTCCAGCCTTGACGATGCTTTTCTTTTTCTTGGAGCCCTCATTCACCCTCTCTAAGGAACACAGGGTATGAGAGACACAACCGAGATAAGATCTAATGCAGTGGGCTTCTCATATTTTCTCCTCTTCCCTCTGAAACTTCCCCGAATGTACCCCACCCTCTGGCCCCAGATGCCCACTGCTCTGTTCTGGGCATGGAACAGATATGGGCTGGCTGCTCTGGTGCTTTCTGCTCATGCCTTCAAAGCCTGTTCAGATGAGGTGGAGGAGGGATTGTTCACTGCTGATGGCTGTTGTCTTCTTAAAGCTCATCAGCATAGAGGGCATAGAGGTTCCCCTTTTTTCTCTCTCCATGGCTGACCGCCTGCCTACTTTGGTGACTCCCTAATTCTGGGAACAGTTAGAAAGGTCAGGCAGTGTCAGTGTGCCCCGTCCTCTCACATCTATCCATTCAGTGATCAAATGCTGGGACCTTCCTGGAGGTCTGGTGGTTGAGACTTTGCCTTCCAATGCAAGGTATGGGTTCCGTCCCTGGACTAGGAGCTAAGATCCCATATAAAGACCAAAAAACCAAAACAGAAGTAACATTGTAACAAATTCAATAAAGACCTTTAAAAAATTATAAAATCTTGTGATTTCATCTCTTTAGTGTCCCTCAAATCTACCCCTATCTTCTCATTTCTCTTGTCACATGTTGTTGTTCAGTTGCTCGGTCATGTCTGACTCTGCAGCCCCATGTACTGCAGCACGCCGGGCTTCCCTGTCCTTCACGATCTCCTGGAGCTTGCTCAAATTCATGTCCATTGAGTCGGTGATGCCATCCAACCATCTCATCTTCTGTTGTCCCCTTCTCCTCCTGCCCTCAATCTTTCCCAGCATCAGGGTCTTTTCCAAGGAGTCGGCTCTTGTCACATGAACTATTGCAAATAAGCTTCTATTCTCAAACCTCTTCTCTGGAAACCTCTGCCCTGGTTGCAGTTTTTAACAATGTCAGCTTCCGCTGCTTGCTTCCAAGGCCCCTCATCATTTACTTGTTTGCATCTCAGGCTCTTATATTAACTGTTCGTTAAACATTCTACGATCCATCCAGAGCAACCTTGTCAGAACAGAGTGGGGGAGGAAAGCAAATATCTATCTTCTCTCTTGTCATTTCTCTCAGATGAATGAACTAAATATTTTTATTGCCTTGAAGATTAATTATCTTTTGTCCCTGGGCCAGCTTTAATATTCTTGCTGTACCTTCTTGTGACTGGGACCCGACAGCTGGAACTTCTACCCCCACTCTGAAATGTGCTCTTGCCAGGTTTTTCAGCATCTCTGTACCATGCGAGCATCTGCAGTGAGTCATAGCCCAGGGGTTCAGAGAGACTGGAGTCTGACCTGCGGGGTTTAGATTAAGTACTGGATCATAGATCTCTGAACTGAGAGACCTCCTGAAACCTTCTGGTCCTTTCTGGCACATGAGATACTGCTATTGCATTTTAACAAATAAAACACCTGAGAGCCAAAGAATTTAAGTGACTAAGCCATGGTCACCCAGCTTATAAATTTTAAACTCTAATGCCAGACTGGACTTTAGGCTGTAAATGTACTTTATCCTCTCTGGGTAATCCAGCTCTCTATTTAGGGAAGGCATTAAATCTCTGAATTTCTCTCTGCATGTGAAACAATATGGGACCCCCTTTCTGCAGCCCTGTGTCTTGTCAGTGTAAGGACGGAAAGCAGCCTAGACGTGACCTCCTCCCAGACAGGTGATGGCTGGTGGACAGGCAGACATGCGCTGCATCCCCTGTTCCTTGTTCCCCAGAGAGCTCAGGGGGTTGGCCTGTGGGACCCTTTGTCCTACCTGATTCTTCTTCAGGGAATCCGTGTCGGCCCTCGTACCAAAGGAGGATTTTGTTTCTACAGTGGTTTCTCAGTCCCTCAGGACCACTAAGCACTGCTTCTTCATTTCCACCTGTGTTGCACCTCAAACCAAAAGCAAATTTGTATTCTTCCTGCGTGTGCCCTATGCTCACCCCGCCTCCCGGCTATCTCTCAGTTCTCTGGCTGTTCTTCGGTTCTCCTAATTGCCAGAGCCTGGAGCCCTCTATGACTTGGCTTGATAGGTGTCCTCCAGTCACTTGATCTGTCAGCACTCACCAATCCTGTCATTTTTCCCACCTATTCCTGTTTGCTCCCTTGTGGACAGAATGCCCTCATGGCCAGATAGCTGTGCCCTTCTTTCCTGCATCACTACAGCAGCCTCTTCGTGATCTCCCGGTCCTTTGTCCTTCATCGCCTCGTGTAGACTGGTAGACTCTAAACACTGCCCCACTTCGGAGTCTAAAACTCCCTGAAGCTATCAGGTTAAGCATTCCAGCTCTTTCATAGTGTAACCTGCCATCTCCAGTGTGGGTTTTTCATACCTATCAGACAGGGCTACTCATATCTCCTACATATTTAGTGACTCTGTGCTCATATATTTCCTCCATCTCTCTTTCTCTCCTTCACTGAAAAAAAAGAAAATAACATTTCTCTGCAAACTATGAAGCATGCAGGGTTTTATTGGTTCAACAAATCCTGCTGTGTGAAAGAGAGGAATGGGTTTTAGATTTGATGATTTACCTACTGTGTGCTGGTAATTTGCATGCATTACCTGATATAATTCCCTCAATATTCCTATGAATTGGGTTGGATTATGTTCATATTACAGATGTGGAAACTGAGGCCATGAGGGGAAAAGCATGTTCTCTTCTGCTATGCCATGGACTGGGTGCTAGAGGTGGGTAAGAACTAAAAAGTCTCTAGGCTGGTGTGGAATAAAATTCCTGTTGTCCAAGGACTACAGAAGTGGTGCTGTAGAGATTCTGAGAACAGTGAATTTCTCCTAGCAGGAGGATTAGGGAAGACTTCATGGAGGAGGTAGATTTTTACTGAGCAGGAAGGGTGGACAGTATTTGACAGAAAGACAGGAAACTATGCCAAGAAAAGAGGGACTAGGATAGACAGAATCACAGAGAGGGAAATGCCTTTGCTGTCAGCAGAGATCATCAATGAGGGGTCCACTTTGGTTGAAACACAGAATTCTTATAGGGGACAACATAGTGGAAAGTGAGGCTACAAAGATAAGCTGTAGCCTGTTCACAGATCAACTTCAATGTCTGGTTAAAAGATTCATGGTCTGGGGAATTCCCTGGTGGTCCAGTGGTTAAGACTTGGCACTTTCACTGCCATGACCAGGTTCAATCTCTGGTTGGAGAACTAAGATCCCACAAGCTACGCAGCCACAAAAAAAAAAAAAAAAAANTAAATATTTAGTGAAAGATAAAAGGGATATGGGGGAAAAAAAACACTTCCTTACCTTTCAGCAACTTTCCATTTCCCCTTTTGTTTCTCTGGACCATCACGTTTCCAGTGACCAAAGTGGAAAGGGAACTAACGTAAGTATCTACTTTGTCCGAAATATTAAATACAGATAACTGAATTCAATCCTGGTGATAGTCCTGTGAGATTATTGCTGTAATTCCAGCTATGCAGATGAGAAAACAGGCTTAGAAAGTCTTAGTAACTTGGCCAACTTCACAGGACTACCAGGGGCTAGAACCAGAAGTGAGACCTCTTTCACTTCGTCTCTTGCAGTAGCTTCCTGACAGTCTGTGATGGAAGAGCACACGCCCCTCCCCGCTGCTGTGCAGCTTTCATGCTGTGTGAGGTGCAGGGCCAGGGGGTGGGGGGTGGCGGGGGGAACATTTTATGGTTACAACTTCACATGACAGTTGCTAGAACAAGGAATTCATTCAACAATATTTGACCTCTGTTTTGTTTGAAGGCAGGTCCAGAGTCTTGAGTTCCTCAGTCACCACTGCTGCCTGCTACTCATTTAAAATACATTTAAAAATAGTGTTAAATTATTGTGAATACTCAGCCCTCCTCGATACATGGGGCATATTGTAAGAGGAACTTGACAAGAGAAGTCTATCTCCAGATTCTTATCTTGAGACTCTAGGGAAGAGTCTGCTTCTAAGCTCATTCAGCTTGTTGGCAGATTTCAGTTCCTTGTGGCAACAGGGCTGAGGTCTCATCTTGCTGGCTATTGGTCTGGGATTAGATGGTGCCCTCCAGGCCTTGTCTCTCCATCTTTAAAGCCAGCAACGGTGCTGCAGGTCCTTCTGGTGCTTCGAATCTTTCTGACTTCTCCTCCTGTCGTCAGCCACAGAAAACGCTCTGCTTCTAAAGGGTGTGATTCGATTAGGCCAGCTGGAGACAGCCCTTCCATTTCTCATAGACTTTCACTTTTAGAACGGCCTTTTGGATATTAAGCTGTACTTCGACATTTTAACCATTTCTACCCATTGATTCTCATTCTGCCATCTCATTCTGCAGTCTGAATCCCTTTCTCCCTGCCCCATGGCCCTTGGACCATTCAAGTTTTCTCTTCTCTAGATTGAAAACACTTACAGTGTTCCCTTTATTTTTTACAGGACATGTTGTAGCATAGCAGTCAGTGTACACTTGAGTCACACATGCTGTGCTGTGCTTAGTCGCTCAGTCGTGTCTGACTCTTTGCGACCCCATAGACTGTAGCCTGCCAGGCTCCTCTGTCTATACGATTCTCTAGGCAAGATTACTGGAGTGGGTTGCCATGCCCTCCTCCAGGGGAACTTCCTGACCCAGGAATCAAACCTGGGTCTCCTGCATTGCAGGCAGATTCTTTACCAGCTGAGCTACCAGGGAAGCCAGGAATCACACATAATTGGATTTAAATTCAGCTATACCACTTACTGGAAAAGGCAATGGCACCCCACTGCAGTACTCTTGCCTGGAAAATCCCATGGACGGAGGAGCCTGGTAGGCTGCAGTCCATGGAGTCGCAAAGAGTCAGACACAACTGAGCGACTTCACTTTCACTTTTCACTTTCATGTATTGGAGGAGGAAATGGCAACCCACTCCAGTGCTCTTTACTGGAGAATCTCCGGGACGGGGGAGCCTGGTGGGCTGCTATTTGTGGGGTCGCACAGAGTCGGACACGACTGAAGCGACTTAGCAGCAGCAGCAGCAGCATACCACTTACTGAGATATTGGACAAGTTAACTTCTCTGAACTTTGGTTTCTTTATCTATGCATACTTTATAAGATAAATTCAGAGATTAAATGAGCTAATGTATGCAAAGCTCTTAATCACTTTCTTATGTCACGTTACATATAACTAATAAATGTTAGCCACTATTATTCTTTCTACATTGTTACTTTTTTTCCATTTTGTTCTTTTTTTTTTCTGGACGCGATCTATTTTGGCAATGACATTAATAAAACATGCTGCCTGTATTACACAAGTGTCTTAAAAACAATTCAAACTTCTATATCCAATAATTCTCCTTTTTATAAAATTTATCCCAAGGAAATAATCAGATCTAGGCAAAGATTTTTGTTCAAGAATATTTGTCATAACACAATTTATAATTGTGAAATATTGAAAGCAAGTAACTAAGAATAAGGAAATAATGAAATTAGGGTACTTTCATTTGATGCTATAAAGCCATAAAAATCACATTTTTAATGAAAGTAATGACATGAGAACTATAACACTGTTTATTGCAAAAGTTATAATATAAGACAGAATATATAGCATGACCCTAACTGTGTTTCTGAAATTCTATCTATTTTATTCATACACAGACAGATATTGTTAGGCAAAAGAAAGAATGAAAGGAAATCTGTGATGTGTTAATAATGAGTGGTGGGATTATAGGTGTTCTTTATTTTCCTTATTATATTTTTTTGTAATAACTGTGTGTTACTTTTATAATCTGAAAAAAACTAATAAATTTTATTTTAAAATTGGAGAAGGAAATGGCAACCCACTCCAGTATTCTTGCCTGGAGAATCCCATGGACAGAGGAGCCTGGTGGGCTACAGTCCACGGGGTTGCAAAGAGTTGGACACGATTAGATAGGGAGCCCAGAATAATACCTGGTAGTCCACAACTTTGTTTGGAACCAGGAAAGTTGCAGAGTCACATCAGTAGATCGAGAGCATCTCTGATGATCACTCAGCTGGGAACTGGCCTGAAGGCAGTGGGATTCTAGCAGGCCGCCCCTGGGGTCAGGATGGCAGCTCTCATTAGACTGTTGACCAGTGGGACTGCCACCTCATAAGGACACATGTCGAGCTGGGCCACATGGCACAGTCAGCTGCTGCTGACGCAATGTCACTCTTGGCGCTGCATTCAGTGTTATACTGCACTCGCTTGTTATGATAAGTTTTGACATCTCTGTCACATCTTATCTGCATTCTTGGCTTTGTAATCCCAGAAAGAATAAAGTTTTGGGATGAGAACCTCTAGACTTTGCTTTGTTCTAATCAGAAAAGCAAATTGATCCTTAGTGTGAGGAGCTCCAGCGCACCAGAGGGGTCAAGAGCCATATTCAGGTGGTCCTGCCCCATGCCTGGCAATAGCCCAGCCAAGCTCTGCTGTATAGTTGCAGCAAAGGCAAAAAAAATTCCCGGGTCTTGTGCACAAACGGCTCAGAGTCAGCCTGTAGGCTTGTTTTTGTTGCTCTGTTGCAGAGAACAGAACTGAGAGAGGGTAGGGTTGTGCTGACTCCATCCACACACTAGGAGTTCACTTTCTAAAACTGTTCCCATCTAGGGGCTTTTCCTCAGACCTTGTGGGATCTAGCTGTCATTGTCCTAAGAGGCCATTCTGTTTATCCAGTGACTTAAAATCTGAACATCTGAAGGATCATCTAGTCTCGGAATTCAACCATTACTTACAGAGTTCAAAGCATTTATGAGACCATGGTAAGAGCTGAGGAAATTCAGATAAATCCAGTGTCATTCATCTAGCATTTCCTAATATCTACTCTGAATGTCAGATTCTGAGCCGAAAGCTGGGGGAGGTACACAGATAAGTGACTTCAATTTTGCAAACATCTGTTTAGGACCTACTATGTTCAGGGCAGTGTGCAAGGCACTGAGGAAATAGATTAATGAGACACAACCCTTGTACTTAAGGCAGTTACAATTTAAAAAGTCTGGGAAGAGAGACATGGGAACCACTTAATAATAAGTGGAATGAGTGCTATTTCTATAGCAGAGCCCAGAGGAGGGAGTAATTACTTCTGAACTGGCCTGGCTACTTACTAGCTATGTGCTTTTTACTCAAGGTATTTAACCATTCAATTCCTCAGGTAATGTATCAAATGAAGATATAATGAGTTAATTCTCATGAAGTGTCTACATGGGATTTAGCAGTCATAGATGTTAGCAGTCCTTTCCCTTCTCCTCTACTGCCGTCTCCCTCCTTCCCAAGAATGAATGGTGAGGGTTGCCCTGAACCAAGGGGGCAGCACGAGCTGGGTGTGATGAGAAGGAGGGCGATGCAATGTCTGGGATCTGATGAGGCTGGCGTGCAAGTATCTGTGGATAATTCAACTGGGAGAGAGGCCAGGGAACCACTCTACGTCTAGACCATGGAGGATTTTCAATGCCAGACAAGGAGTGTGGGTTTGGGTGACATGGAGACAGCTGATCCATGTGTACTTTCAGAAGAGCATCTTGGCAGAGTAGGGAGAGGCTGAGAAGGAGAGGGACACTACAGAAGCTGCTGCAGAATTTGAGACAAGAGTTAAGGCCAGAACTAAGGCCACTTCTCTGACTCCCTTAGTGTGGTGGGGCCTGTGGTTTTCTTGTTGTGGAAACATTGGTTTGAGTGGCAGTTTATCCCATGTAGCCCATCAATTTTAATATTCTGAGATTATGTTCAGCCTCTTGACTTCAAGGCTGATCCACCCATGCAACCCTGCCCATGTAACTGTGCTCACTGCATTGCCTATAAGATGAGCATATACTTGAGACTTCCTGTGTGTGGACAACAGTGGCTTACACAGAGCATCTGTAGAACCTACTGAAATATGAAATAGTCTTACTGCAGGGGAACCTTTATGAAGAAAAGCCTAATATTTAAAATCACAACAATGAAAATTAATATAAAGACATATTTTCCAAAGGCTTTATAATATAAAAAGAGTTGGGATATCACAGGAGATGGAGGTAACATTTATTGAACTACGTCTAAGTATTGAGTTGGCAAAAAAAAATTCATGCAGGTTTTTCCATAACATCTTATACGAAACCTGCACAAACTTCTTGGCCAACCCAGTATCAGGAGTGGGGTTGGATGCTTTGGTATACTTGATCTTATGGAATCTCTGCAATCCTGTGATGCAGGTATTAGGATACACACTGAAGAAATGAAGGATTAAAGGTGAAATCCCTAGGCCCAAGGTCAGGTAATTTAACAAGTATCAGATTNAGTATCAGGAGTGGGGTTGGATGCTTTGGTATACTTGATCTTATGGAATCTCTGCAATCCTGTGATGCAGGTATTAGGATACACACTGAAGAAATGAAGGATTAAAGGTGAAATCCCTAGGCCCAAGGTCAGGTAATTTAACAAGTATCAGATTTAGGACCAGATTCTTAATCTCCATGAGCCTCAACTTTCTCATCTGTTTTCACTGCTTTACTTCTTTGATTAGTTCCTCTGTGTGAAGCCAGTGCACTGCCCACAGTCCTGCTGCGATCTCCCTTGCCTGGGGTCCCGCGGTCCAGCTGCGATCTCCCTTGCCTGGGGCCGGGGTTCTGCGGTCCAGCAGGCCACTGCGGTCAAGCCAGGCTCTGAGCTCCCTGGGCTGCTGCCAGCCCTGCTGAGCCACTTGCGTCACGTGGGCTCCCGTCGTCCACTCCCCTGCTTAGCCACCTTTCTTCCTTCAGCTTTTGAACTGAATGATTCAGGAAGGAAGGCCATGCTTTTTTGCTCTGTATGTGTGCGTGCTCAGTCGCTCAGTCATGTCCGACACTTTGCAACCCCATGGACTATAGTCCAACCAGGCTCCCCTGTCCATGGGATTTCCCAGGCAAGAATACTGGAGTGAGTTGCCATTTCCTACTCCAGGGGATCTTCTCAACCCAGGAATTGAACCCGTGTCTCCTGCACTGGCAGGTGGATTCATTACCATCGAGCCACCTGGGAAGCCTACTTTTTACTTTATTTTTCTCTTTTTCTTGTTTGTTTGTTTTGATTGAAGTATAACTTAAACACAGTAGAATATGCAGATCTTAAGTGTTCAACTCAATGAAACTTTACATTTGTAAATACCTATGTAATCACCCAAATTAGAAACCTCAGCACCTCAGCAAAGCATCCCTCTTAACCTTTCTCAGATACACCAACCCCAAGATTACCACTGCTCTACACTTCCACCATAGATTAGTTTTGCTTATTTACATTTTTTAACTTTTTATTTTGAAACAATATCAAATTTATAGAAAAGTTGCAAGAATAAAAAACTCTCCAAATCCTTCACCCAGACACAGCATGTTTTAACATTTTACTACATTTGTGTGCATTTATGTGTGTGTCTCTCTCTCTTTTCTAAAACCTTAACATTGATAGAACTCTGTTGTCTAATCTACAGAGCATCTTCATATTTCTCTAGTTGTCTCAATGACATCTTTTATGACAATTTTTCACTTTGATGTAGGATCCAATCCAGGATCATATATTGCATTTAGCTGTCATGTCTTTTTTGCTTCCTTTAATCTGGAATAGCTTATCTTTTATGACATTGATTTTTTTTTTTTAAGCGCACAGGACAGTTGTTTTGTATAATGACCCTCAATTTGATTCTATCTGATTTTTCCTCATGATTTGATTTCATTAGGCACTTTCAGAAGTAATATTAAATAAGTGATATTTCTTTAATGTATCACATGAAGAGGCAACTGATATTGATTTATGCCATTGTCAGTGATGCTAACTTAGATCACTTGGGTGAGGTGATGTCTGCCTCCTTTACTATAAAGCTACCATTTCTCCTTTCTTCATAATTAAGAAGTAATCTGTGAAGAGATACTATGTGAGTCAGTGAAGTGAGACTATGTAAATATCCTGTTCCTCATCATACTTTGGCCCAGTAGTTTTAACATCTATTAATGTTTCTTGCTTGAATTCACCATTATATTGCAAAAAATTATTTTCTTGATAAAAAAATAATTATTACTTTTGCATTTATAATTTTCTACACTTTACTATAAGGGAGAGCTCTCCTTGCTCCCTTATTTATTATTCATGAGTATAGTATATACTTAGGGTTTTTTCTTATATTTAATGAGCTATAATATATTATCATTATTCATTTTGATGCCCCAATTTTCCCTGACTTAGCCAGTGGGGGATCCTTCAAGCTTCTATATCCTTTTGACATATCCCTGTCATTCTTTGATCACTTCTTTTCTTCTTGGCACAAATAGATGTTCCAGGCTCAAATTGTTCTTCCCCAGTCTCAACCCTGGAATCAGCCATTCCTTCAGGGAGCTCTGATTCTTCTTAAACAGTATTAAAAAACCAAAATCGGTACATCAAGGGACCTCATTGCTGCTGGGGTGTCATTGCTTCTAGACAATTTCATATTGGTTTAACTCAACCTCTGTGTGTATACATGTAGAAAACTGTGGGTTCATATTGATATATCTAATTCTAACCTTATATCCACAGAGTTCCTCTTGGCCCTCTCTCATTACATATTTGTGTTTTCTTTATCTACTGTGAAAACTCTAGCTCCCAAGAACATTCATATATTTCATGTGCACAGTCCTAAAATATATACAAAATACTTTCAGAATGAATACATGCATACTGCTATGGGAAAAAAAGTGAATCCACTAAGTAGAGTAAGGGTATTTTTAACAGCTCTTTTTGTTTTTAAACAGAATTTATTTAGTCAAAGTACTGGGCTTAAAAGTTACTAGGACTGGTTCTTTTTCCCCTCTTCAGAACAATTATATTATTTGAAATAAATTTGCCTGTTTTTGAGCTTCATGTAGATAGTGTCTTACAATATTTACTCTTCTGTGTCTGGTGTCTTTTGTTCACTATTATTCTTGAAGATTTATCCATTTTTTGAATAGCAGTAGGGTTTTTATCCCCCCCAAAGTTATAAAGTATTCCGATTATACTATACTTTATTCATTCTACTGATGATGAATATTTGGGTAATTTTATGTTTTTATTTATTATGAATAAAGCAGCTGTGAACATTCTTATACATGTCTTTTGATGGAAATAAGTAATCATTTATTTTGGGTACTTGAGTCTCCTGGTGTGTGTGTCTGTGTGTATTTGCCTTTAGCAGATACTGCCAAACAATTTTTCAGTGCAGTTGAGTTTATATTCCTGCCAGCCATGTAAGAGATTTCCAGTTGTTCCACATCCTCATCAGCATTTGGTATTGGCAGTCTTTATAAATTTCAGCCTGTATTGGCTGTTAGGCAAAGGGTTCGGTTTTCTGGAGAAGCATGCTGGCCTGAATCTGTTAATTACCTGTCTCTGAGGTTAGCTGCTCAGCTCACGTGGTTGTATCCTGTTTTCACGGGCACAAGTAACTTCCTGGTGTTGTCTTTACTGAAATTCAGATGCATTGTTGTGTTTGGCACTTTTAGTCTGTAAGGATCAGAGATACTCTCAGGTTACTTTAGGATGGGCATAAGTACTGGAAACAGGTGAAGCAAATGCCGTATAAAAGAACAACTGGAAAGTCACTTAAAACACAAAGTAGCTCAAAAATCTAGACTTTCTTGCACTGTCAGCAGTAGGATCTAGAAATCTCACATTCCAGTGACTTAGCTACTCTTTAGTTTGCTCCTGTTGCTTTCGACTCTTCTGACTGTAGCTCCTCTTTATATTAACCTTTCTTGTGTCTATTTTTTCCGGTTACCGCTCCAGCTACCAACAAGACGACTTATACCGTACAACACTTTTCAGGCAGAATTTTCACATTAAGCCACTGCACAGACTGTGGCCAATCTCTGCATTAACCCTCTCTGTATAGGTATCCGTCAATAGCCCATTCACACCAATTATACCACAGTGCACATAGTATCAACATAGCAGCTTAGGAGAAAGGAATTTTCTCTGAGTGTACTATGGGAAAGCAAGCATTCTGAGTGGCTGGCTGGATAGTTTAATTGTGTATATTATATTCTAATTAACTAGACACTTCTCAAGTCCTCTCCTTATTTGGCAGTAATTGCTGAAAAAAGGAAATGAACTGTTCATAGTGAACGTATGCCAGTTCCAAGTACTTATAGTTTCCTTTTATATGTTCTCCAAATTATATATTTTATATATTTTGGAGAGATGTCTACAGAACACGGTCAAACTCAAAGTGAATTCTATTCTGTAGAAATTGGGATAGGGTGTGAAAGGGTTTTAGGATGTATGAGATTCACTTGTTTGTTACCATCCCATCCTAAAGTTGAGGGAACTGAAATCCAGAGAGGTGAAGAGATTTGCCCAAGGTCCTATGACAAGGAGGTGGCAGGGCAAGGACTCAAAATCTAGATCTTCTGGTTCCAAGCTCTTCTCACTACCCTACACTGCCTGGAGAGATATGCCCTACCCCCATACCCAAATTATTAACAGTAGAAAGGAGGTTTGACAAAAGCCAACTTAAGCCAAGACAAGCGGTAGGATTTGAGAGAAGACAGATCTTTTAAGGGCTGAGATGATCTGGGAGACTTCCTCCAGGCAAGGAGTTTTGAACTGGGCCTTGTAAAGTTGGTAGGTTCAGAATGGTATGGAGAAGGGAGGATGGTGCAAATAATGGTGCAAAAGAGGGAAAACAGAGAGTTCCCAGGGACAGAGAAGAGACTTGTGTTGCTGGGTTAGTAGGAAAGGAGTGAGAGATCAAGTGTGGTAGGAAGTTGGAGGCTTTGAGACTATGACAACTTAAAAAATTTCTTTTAAAATCAGATCATGACTGGATGGCGAGAAGAAAGCTTGAGAGGCAGCTCTCAAAAGCTTCCAAGTTGGAGTGGAAAGGACTGAACTAAGATGGTAGCAGCTAAAAAAATCAAGACACAGAGAAGGCAGAATTAACAGGCTCTTGAGACAAAGTAGGAGAGAGATAAAGGAGTCAGAGAGCTGTTAGTCACTTGAGAGTTTGGGCCTTAATGCCTGGGGCAGTCTGGTACCAGAGGAGGGGCAGGATGTGTAGCGGGTAAAGCTCACAGGCTTTGGATCAACGCTCACCTAGTAAATAGCNACAAAGTAGGAGAGAGATAAAGGAGTCAGAGAGCTGTTAGTCACTTGAGAGTTTGGGCCTTAATGCCTGGGGCAGTCTGGTACCAGAGGAGGGGCAGGATGTGTAGCGGGTAAAGCTCACAGGCTTTGGATCAACGCTCACCTAGTAAATAGCCCGGAGAAGGCAATGGCATCCCACTCCAGTACTTTTGCCTGGAAAATCCCATGGACAGAGGAGCCTGGTAGGCTGCAGTCCATGGGGTCGCTAGAGTCAGACACGACTGAGTGACTTCACTTTCACTTTTCACTTTCATGCATTGGAGAAGGAAATGGCAACCCACTCCAGTGTTCTTGCCTGGAGACTCCCAGGGACGGGGGAGCCTGGTGGGCTGCCATCTGCGGGATCGCACAGAGTCAGACACGATTGAAGCAACTTAGCAGCAGCAGCAGCAGTAAATAGCCCAGTGTGACTTATTTAACTTCTCTGAGTGTGTTTGCTGACCTGTTAGAAGATTGATCCCCACTTCTAAGAGTAGCTGGAAGGACGCAGCTTTGTGAGTAAAGTGAAATTCCATAATATCACACGTTTGGCATCCAGGCACTTAACAAATTGAGAAGGAAGTAGGACCTAGTTTAAGGTTCATTTTCTTAGGTATCAGTCAGTTCAATCCTTCAGTCGTGTCCAACTCTTTGTGATCCCATGGACTGCAGCACCCCAGGCTTCCCTGTGCATCACCAACTCCCAGAACTTGCTCACTCATGTCCATCAAGACGGTGGTGCCATCCAACCACCTCATCCTTTGTCGTCCCCTTCTCCTGCCTTCAATCTTTCCCAGCACCAGGGTCTTGTCCAATGAGTCAGTTCTTTGCATTAGGTGGCCTATTCTTAGGTATAGATTGTGCAAAAGGAGGGAGAATGGATACATGTACATGTATGGCTGAGTCCCTTGGCTGTTCACCTGAAACTATCACAACATTGTTGGTCGGCTGTATCCCGATACAAAACAAAAAGTTCAAAAGAAAAACAATAGTAAATCTATTTAAAAAACAAAAGAAAGAAAAATAGGCTTTGCAGGGTGAATGCATTCTTCCTTCCCTAGATTTTGAGGTGGACGACAAAGCTGAAACCCCTGGCCCCAGAGGTCTCATTTTTTTTGGCCTCCTTTGACATCTAGGCTTCAGTCAAAAGCTGACGCCCCCACAAAGGGAGCCAGAGGCGTCTTTGTAAGGGCAGGTGCTCCAGAAACAAGCAACCGCGCTGCCGCTCTGCAGTCACCAAGGACCACCTTTGAAGCTTTTTCGGAGTCTAGTAGTAAAACGCCTTTGACTGACAGGACTGCAGTTTGCTGTAAAACACGCCCAGCCTCCCAGCTTGCTTTTCTAACAGGTTTGGAAATCCTGGTTTGTCTCCCTTGAGTTCTATGCAGGTGGCAGCTGGGTTAGGGCAGAATATAGCAAAGGCTGCGCCGAGGCGCCCATTCCCTTCCCTGTTAACCCGTTAATCCCAGTCGGCGCGAGGCTGCCGTTCTGGAGCTGCTTGCCAGTCTGTTCTTTCTCTGGACCGGGCGGCGCTGGCCAAAGACCTGCGGTGAAGGAGGGGAGCTGGGGCTGTACCTCCGAAGCTCTCTTTCCGCAGAGTACCCTACGGAGTGGACGCCCCGCCCGCCCGCCGTCACGTGCGTCCACACGTGCGCCTTGTTGCCATGGCATCGGCCGGCGCCAAGGCCCATTGGCGTGAGGCAGAACCAATCAGTAGGCCTGTCACGCTGCTACGCACCAGGGTGGTCCTTGAGCTGCCACCTCGCCATTGGGAGGTCCCCGCGCTGAGGATGGCCCCTGGATGGTGACGGGCACAAGCCTTGGCGTTGGTTTCCCTCATTGGAAACTGCCTGGTTTCCCTCATTGGAATCTCAATGCTTCTTTCCCTGCGTCCTGGTCGCACCCCGCTCTACTCTGATTTCCCTGATCAAAGTGTGCGGAGTGGAACAACCTGGTGGCCTTCCCCGCGAGGTGATAGCTTCCACAAATCTTTGTTGCCATTTTACAGCTATGTCCCCTGAGAAAAAGCCCTGGAACAGCCCTTGATCGAGGTAAATCTAGATCTACCAGAGGTAGGTGCTCGTAACCCCAGGCAGATGGTTGAGCCTTGTAAATCTGGGGCTTTCCCAGCATAAGATTCCTTGATAATTGACACAGGGTTGCCAGATGTGAGAACATGCTATGTGGCACTAGGAAGGGTTTGGACAGTTAACAGGACAGAAAGGTTGAAGGAGAATGAGCACAGAATCCAGCACCTCCACCAGCTGTAAGACTCTGATCAGTTACCTCACCTCTCTGAACCCCAATTGTCTCATTTGTAAAGCGGTTGTAACAAAAGAATTTTAGATTTGGTTTCAGTTTAAATGAAATAATATAGGCAAAGCAGTTAGCCAGGTTCTTGGCCATTAGCACTCAATAAGGACCAGTCAGCAGTTTTTAGAAATGGTACAGTGTGATGGTGGAAACTAAAGCACTCATACTCAATATTTGGCAAATATTTTCATAGTCATCTAATTTCTACTTATGCTTTTAGTTATTCCTTTACTTAGCCCATTAATGTTTCAGCATCTACTGGTAGTGGACACCCACTACCAGTCAGTTCTTGCCCCAGCCTATCCCTGTCCAGCTGTATTTAGTGGGATCCCGCCCAGGGGGAGTTGTGGCCTCCTTCACGAGAACTGATCGAGTCCAGCTCCACAGGAGGGATCCTAGGAGATCTTATCCCCATGGCAGTTGAGGCTTTGGAAATTGTTTTCTGCAGCTCTGCCTCCTCAGGCTGAGTTGCCTGAGCAGAGCAGACCCCTCTAGTGTTTGGACCAAGTGACAGGACAACTTTCCATAAACTCCTCTGTCCCTTGCGCCTCACTGTTGGGGGGATGTGCCCCTGAATCCTGAAGGCCCAAACCAGCAAGCTGAAACCCACCCTGGAACGGCCCTGTGCTCTTGACACCCTCCCTCATCTCTCCTGTTTCTTCTTCTAATACCGTTCCCTTCCTGCTGCATTGTGGTGCCTTTCTGCATTTGGACTGGCATCTCCGCACCACTACTCACACTGTTTTGGGATCATCTCACATCTCTGGGCCCATTATCTTTGTCTGGGCCCCTCCATGCCTTGTGCTTGGGCTATGTGGCAGGCACATTACGTGGCAGGCACATTACTGGGCAGGCACCCTGCTGGATCTGTGAGAGACAGAGGTGCTCAACACATGCGCAGTTCAAAACTAAACATCATGTAGTAAGGGCCATGGTGCATGGTGCTGCGGGAGTAGCCAGGGTGAAGCAGCTGGCTCTACTTTGAGAAGTTAGAGAAGGCTTTACCATGAGGTAATGTGTGGAAAATTCTGAAAGAGATGGGAATACAAGACCACCTAATTTGCCTCTTGAGAAATCTGTATGCAGGTCAGGAAGCAACAGTTAGAACTGGACATGGAACAACAGACTGGTTCCAAATAGGAAAAGGAGTAC